>JAQISU010000046.1:6497500-6837500 GCA_029339505.1 Unio delphinus
TACGTCAATCTCATTCAAATAAATCACATCTCCGCTGTCATGCGTGGGAATCTGACGACGACCGCTTAAGGATAATGGTTTGGTGACCTTTGAACTAACCGACAGAAACAGTGATCTGTGGAGGCCCGTAGGCAGTTGAAATTTTGGGGCCCATGGGCCGGAGCATAATCTGACTATTTGGTAATCGAACTGATCCAAAATGCAGCTGTCAAAAACTGAAAGCGAATCAAGTCGTTTGGTACACATTCAGGCACGCCATCCACGCTGCGCAGTCTTCAAACTCAAATATGTAAGAATGCATTTGATTAGCTGACAAAATTAGCGGTTATGGTAATAATGTTGGTTACCAGAACATCCTTCCCCCCTCCCTTAACTGACGCTGTCAGATGTTAGTGCATAAAACAGTGGAGATCTGATTTTAATCAGATTGATAATTACATCGGTGATTGTAACAGACCGCGTGTGTCGTGATATATAAGGTAAATAATTATACATGGTTATATAGATTTAGATTTTGCCAAATGACAACATTACCAATATCTAATGGAAACCTGGGTCTTAATAAAGATTTTGCTGACTTTACTTCTAAGAACTGCATAAGTTAACGTTTTGTAGATTACGCCATTAACTTCATAAACATGAATAGGAAAATCGATGTTTTCTTTTGTTCAGCTCATCATATAATATAATTGTTGTGCATAGAAACTTAGGGTATATATAGCGAAAAACATTAGCAGATGTATTTGGAACTCTGACAAATAGGTATATTGAAAATATGAATCTGACTATCAATGAAAATCTGAAATCTATGTTAATAATGAAACTTTGAAAATTAAATTAATATTAACAATTTGAAATAAAAGTGAATAATATAATTATGAAACTAGACAGTATTTAAATATGAGATGAGATGATAAATTATGTTGTCGCATAAATAACATATTTCTTTGACACGGCATCATATAGTCCCGATGATCCGTTATTCATAGTACCTATACAATAATCCATATAGTGGTGTGTGTGTGTGTGTGTGTGTGTGTGTGTGTGTGTGTGTGTGTGTGTTTGTGTGTTTAAGTGTGTGATGTTAAACTTTAGCTTATCTTTCATCATGTTCCAGTCACATCGCTTCGATATTTGCAATGTTGCAGTTTATAACGATGTCTAGCTCTGGGCATCATGCTCTCAGACATTTAGAATGATGTCCCACCCAGTCCCATTATCCCCACACCAGGCCGACAAGTCCTAACACTAACCTCTTAATGCTGAACGCCAACGAAACAGCTGTTAGTACCATTTAAGTACTTACACACTTATCTTATAAAATAAATTGACAAGAAAATACTTTCTAGCAAAATAGCACACCCCTTCAATTGAATAATATATTAGCTTTCTCGAATTGTTTAGGTAAATTACATATTGAAATTGGTCGGTATCATCGAGATTTGATTAAATACAGAGGTGATAACTATTGGTTAAAAACTACCAAGATAGTTCATGTATATAGTGAATGCAAATTTTAACTGATTATATTCCTGCAATTCAGTGGCGTACTAAGCAGGTGATAGGGTGGCGGTCGGCTCTAGGTGACAGCTAGAAGAGGGGGTGGCGGCGGAAGGGAATGTTTAAATACCTGCACAGGTTATCAAACCAAAAGAAACATTCGCCACAGT
Source organism: Unio delphinus (assembly GCA_029339505.1). Lineage (NCBI taxonomy): Eukaryota > Metazoa > Mollusca > Bivalvia > Unionida > Unionidae > Unio > Unio delphinus. Next base: position 6,499,171 of record JAQISU010000046.1, read on the forward strand.
AAACGTTTTGTACGGTTTAATTATGACACTACTTGCAAACATAATATTTTTGTGAGTTTATATTTTACATTTATTTGGAAGAATCTTTCCAGGGTGCAAGATACTTTAGGTAAGCCATTTCCGAAATGTTTGTTAATTATCTCTCAAAGATCTATATATCGGTGTACAGTGAACTCTGTAGCAATCCTGCCCTTTTGAAATATACGGCACTTTGGAAGCATTTGCATGTAAATGTGGGAAACAATGGTTGTTAACGACTGACTTTGAAATGATTGTTATTACATTATGAAATTAAACTCTGAATCCGGAGTACTACGAATACCCGGCTTCATCAGATAAAAATACATGTCTGGATCAATAGTGAGCTGCCTTTTTATTGCTGCAAGACCAAATATCATCCAAAAGACAGCAGTGTAAATGACTACATTAGACTTAATGAAGCATCATATAATTGTACTATGAGTATTGGTGGCCGAGGTGTCTCCACCCCTCACATTTCTACCGTTCAACAGAAAACATAGTTGATTAAGAATCGTCAAAACTAGCCTAACTAAACAGTGTATCTTAATATTTTGAGCGCGCATACAAAAAATATAATTTTCTTCCATAAATTACACCCCTCTCTACCACTATAAATATCAATCACATTCTTAAGCTGATTTAATATGATTTGTTTGTTTTTATTTGGTTTAGCTGTCTGCTTTTCCTATCCTTCCCAATGTAATACAGATCATTGCTTCATGCAACTTTCCACCTTTCTGCGCACCCTCACCGCAGTTGCGACGGTTGGTTGAGCGGTTGTTAGGCCCCTACATAGAAGTAATATCCGTGTAATTAATGCGCGCACTAGTTTCATCTTAATATATTCAAGAATAGTGTTCTTCCTTACATGACTATTAAGATCCGGCTAATTTACAGTCGAATTCTTTTTTTAAACAAAAAAGATTACTTAAGTGTAACTAAACGGGTCGATATAATATGCACACAGAAATTTCATCGAATGGATTATTTCATATTTGTAAGTTTCTGTTTTGTTCATTACATACACACTTTATTGCTGAAGACACTAATATTTTAACTGACATAATTCTATTGAACGGCGATTGCTGCAAAGTTCTCTAGACCATATTTTGTAAACAAAACTAAGAATAAATGTTTCCTTACATAAAATATTTGCATGTGTGGGCTGTTTTCTATTGTAATGTAGCAATATGTAAAGAAGCTCACAGCGGTACGAAATTTACTAGTAATGAATGACTATATATATATATATATATATATATATATATATATATATATATATATATATATATATATATATATATATATATATATATATATATATATGTGTGTGTTTTAGTAAACGCATGGGTTCACGTTCTTCTTATGTAGCTTCTTCGTTTCATATCAATAATTTACATGATCTCTTATAAAAGTTCAATAGGACACCATTGACCAGGCTTATGTTGCATGCCTCTGTTATTTTGTGTTCCGCTAGTATGGGCTTCATTCATTGGAAGCTCTTTATAAAAATACAATATTGATATAATTGTTCTATGTGAAGACAGTGACAAAAGACAGACCTCTGTTATGCTGTTTGGTTGAACAACATACATATAATATATTCAACAGTTACACAGGTAGTTTGTTTTTAACTATTGCTCTAATAACATATATAAAGATGTCATGAAGGTAGACGTAAAAATTGTCCATAGCTTTCAATGCATAGTACGTGCCGAACTGTGTGTGTATATATATATATATATATATATATATATATATATATATATATATATATATATATATATATATATATATATATACTCACACATAATAATGCGAACGGAGTTACAGGTAAATCTGCTGGTGGACAGTGTACAAGCATTCTAAATCATCCGATTCATAAAATACACATGCAAAATTTGTCCTTTCTCAACAAAGGCATCACTTTGCTGACTAAGTGAAGCATGCTTTAGTGCATAATCTGATATAACCATGATTTAAATTTATTCAAGTCATGCTCGTATTGGTAGCATAACTGTTTAATACAAATTATTGACAGGTCTGATATTATTTACCATGTTTACTGCAATGCTAATTCACAAATATAAATATATATATATATATATATATATATATATATATATATATATATATATATATATATATATATATATATATATATATATATATATATATATATATATGTGTGTGTGTGTGTGTGTGTGTGTGTGTGTGTGTCCAAATATATTCACCATCATAGTAAACGCAAAAACAATGTAAACATACATTTTCCATGGAAGTTGTTGTTATTTTAGGGTCTAACGTCATTTTGCAGCACACGATAGGCTATACATGGCAGTCAGTATTACTGGTGGAGGGAGAACCCTTGAAAACAACCTGAAACAACCACCGACCCACAAGAAACTTTTGGTAAGCTTTCTCACATACCAACGTTGCCCGAATCCGACACTCGAACCCAGGCAGACAGAGGTGAGATGGTAGTGATTCGTAACGGAGAGCGCTTTAGACCACTCGGCCACTCGGGCCCCAATTTTCCATGGAAGGTTGTTAATATTACCAATTGTAAACATATGCTTATGTATGAGCAAATGGCAGACTAAAACAAAAATTAACAAGACAGAATTATGCTAGCTTTTTGAGTGCCCTACTCCATTATCATTAAACTATTGTATAGGAATCGGCATTTGAACTCTATGGGTCATGCGCGTTGCAGATGAGGATAACCTTGTTACACATTATTACTATATGCACTTTATATTCACCTCGAGACTTTAGTGTGGCAGTTTCGTTTACTGTCCAAGATGTACTACCGGTAATACTAATATGTCTCAGTCACTCATTTCAATGCCATCACCTTCTATAATATTAATGCTGGTTGAATTTGAAAGTATGCTTAATAACGATAATTTAAAAAATGTATTGCTAGTATATGAATGTCATCCATCTCTCTCTCTCTCTCTTTCTCTCTCTCTCTCTCTCTCTCTCTCTCTCTCTCTCTCTCTCTCTCTCTCTCTCTCTCTCTCTCTCTCTCTCTCTCTATGAAATACAACGTCTCAATTGGTACCTACTTGCATATATTCAAAAGTATGTTTTCAATAACCGGCATTTCAAAAATGACATTGTCATATAAATAACAACGATATAACACATTACAGCACAAATAAATACATGACTATCCATCGATGTACAAGTTGGTCAACAGATCCATCCTTTCATCAATCAATAAATCCATCTCATTTGTCTGTCATTGGTCTGTAAGTCTATTCATTAGTTATACATATATATTTCAAGGCTGCTGCACTTGTTACAAACACTGACACATTTAACAATATATGTATGTATGTATGCATGTATGTATGTATGTATGTATGTATGTATGTATGTATGTATGTATGTATGTATGTATGTATGTATGTATGTATGTATGTATGTATGTATGTATGTATGTATGTATGTATGCATGCATGCATGCATGCATGCATGCATGCATGTATGTATGTATGTATGTATTTATGTATGTATACATGTATGTATGTATGTATGTATGTAGGTATGTATGTAGGTATGTATGTATGTATGTATGTATGTATGTATGTATGTATGTATGTATGTATGTATGTATGTATGTATGTATACATGTATGTATGTATGTATGTATGTATGTATGTATGTATGTATGTATGTATGTATGTATGTATGTATGTATGTATGTATGTATGTATGTATGTATGTATGTATGTATGTATGTATACATGTATGTATGTATGTATGTATGTATGTATGTATGTATGTATGTATGTATGTATGTATGTATGTATGTATGTATGCATGTATGTATGTAGGTATGTATGTATGTATGTATGTATGTATGTATGTATGTATGTATGTATGTATGTATGTATGTATGTATGTATGTATGTATGTATGTATGTATGTATGTATACATGTATGTATGTATGTATGTATGTATGTATGTATGTATGTATGTATGTATGTATGTATGTATGTATGTATGTATGTATGTATGTATGTATGTATGTATGTATGTATGTATGTATGTATGTATACATGTATGTATGTATGTATGTATGTATGTATGTATGTATGTATGTATGTATGTATGTATGTATACATGTATGTATGTATGTATGTATGTATGTATGTATGTATGTATGTATGTATGTATGTATGTATGTATGTATGTATGTATGTATGTATGTATGTATGTATACATGCATGTAAGTACACAAGTTGACACATGCACGTTCCTAATTATTTGCTTACTGATCCCCAGGTATCGATGTAATCGTATTCACCAGAAACTTCGCTCACATTCTCCATGTCTGTCCATTTTGGCATGGAACTCCCACAGGAACCACTTTGGTCCCCATTTTTTGATTCCCTGTCATTCAGTTGCCTTTCACGAGACATTACTAATTTCAACGTTGCGTTTTACATAGATTTCAGATTTCGATTACACACGTGACTCCATTTGCATACACAAATTCAACAATAGTAAAGAAGTGTAAGCGATTATCATTGAACTTGAATGTTATAGGCACTGCCTTTGCAGAATACTTTACGAAATATGATTCGAGTACCATTACCTTTTCTCAATTGAGTTTTGTCACAAAGCGTTCGGTGATCGCATTACTATGTTCAACAAACCTACGGTGTGTCGACCGACTAGCTAATAATACAATCTGTTTAAAACTTCCTGGTTGGCATTAAAACAAAAACTATGTAGAACAGGCCTTAAACACATAGACAATTGTATTAATAATGTGTAAGATGGGTCACAGTTGAATGAGCGTTTATATTTTGCACATATAAAACGTTAGATCCTTCATATTTATTATTGCTGTACGGTAGATTCGGAGCAAGATTTACGAACTCATTATATGAAAGAATCGTTCAAAACTCAAGTTTCTTTAAAGAGGATTTAAAAACGATTTCGTTCTTCAAAGTGTTTTACATACTGTTTGCAACAAAGAAATTATCTTCGATATTTCTCAAAATGTATGACTTAAAATGATCCCGACATAAAATATTTTGCACGTGTGCGCTGTTTTCTCTTGTAATATAATAATCATAAAGTCGCTTTTGCATTTTGTTTCATTCGTTGTAATAATTAATTAATTCGTTCGTCCGTTTCTTCTTACATTCATTCATCTTTCAATTTTGCACTCATTCATTATTCAGCCATTTATTCATATATTCGTTCTTTCGTTAGAGCACGTACGTATACATATATATTCTTAGGTTAAGCTATACCAAACCTGCCAATAGGTTTTGTCCCTCGAAAATCTAAATTGCTTCACACGCAGCGCAGTTTGTGTTTTGTTCTGCTGTAAACATGAATACATATTATATTTATATAGCGCATTAACTTTGTCTATAACCATATGTTTTGCTGAATGCACGTTTAAATGGTAGAAGTACTTTCTGAAGTTAAGTTTACCCCGGTCTTTGAAACCAAGTCACGCTAAATTTCTTCCCTGTTACATTTGGTGGCGCTCATGGGCTTCTACATCTGCACAAACAGGTTGATAGGGAAGATGATGTTAAATGGACATTTTAAATGCAGACACAATGAGATCTCTCGAAATGCAGGGATTTGTGGTAATGTGTAGAAATGGCGCAAGTGATAGAATCCACGTCTGTTGTTAGGGTAACATCTCGTTCGAGCCTCAATGTCTTCGTGTGTTTGTTCCTGTTACATTGACTTTGAAATAAGAGCTACATTAACTGCATAAAACTACAAACACCTGTTACATTTGTTTGTAATAGTCACTCTTGATGCCTGCTATCAAATGGTCTTACTAATTAGATTATCGTTGTTGAGATCATCATTCGTAACAAGCAAGACAACACTCTTGCAAGGAAAACAATAACTACTATATGAAGTTCATTTTACAATATTTATAATTTTGAATTGAATTGAAACACAATCACGGTTTTATTATCAGTTTTACTTGATAAGTTAAATGAAATCATAGTTCTCAACACGTGCGTCATAACATTGGCTTGTGCTGAATTGACTGTTGTATATCTGAACCGGCAAGACAATATTCGCCGCGATAAGAGATTTTTCGTGTATATTCCTGTCAGCTGATTGAAAATAGAAGGTACAAACATGCTAACACCGTGTTTGCGGTTGATAGAAACATCTATAGCAAGTATACAGGACAATACTTGATTAAGGAACTAGACATCTGCTTTCATTTAATGTTTACCAATAAACGCTGAACATTAGTATTTCATTGATAAATTTCCGGCATACGCCGATATCCATGATTCTGCCTTGAAATAATCGTCGACAAATATCAGTAGATTCATTGGTTATTTCCGGAGAATTATTTACAGCCCGTGATTTTCCTATGAGAACGTCTAATCGTGATATATATCAGTAAGAATGTTATTAAAGAAAGAAGACCACATCCTATAGAAAATCCACTACCAGTATCACCAGGTGCATCTTAACATTTTTCTGAAGGAGGTTCTCTATGAAAAGCCTCCTCATCCGTTATTATTTCTTGTTGAGGTGGAGGAAGTTGATAGGGAGGATCTTACTTTGAATATTTGTGTCTTTTCTTTCTTTCCTTTCTTTGTTCTTCTTTTTGCTGATTTTTTCTATTCCTTGCTGTTTTAGTTCTTCATATTGACCATATACTTTATCTACCGTATTGAGATATTCTATATACGATAAACGTTTTGTGTCCATTCGAATCGTCTTAGTTTTAATTGTATAAAATACATCAGCCCAGTGTTGTATACTTTTAACATATTTCCATGTTCCGGTTTCAGCAATCTGTTTCTATAGATATTCATTTGGACCAGTTTTTTCGATTGCTGTTGAAACATCCTCAGTAAATTTATGACGTAGTTCTTCATCAGTTATTTTCGGACCAGAATGAGGTATAGCTGGTTGAGGTGCTTGCCCAGTCAGATTTTGTCAAAGTCTCGATGTTTCTCCAGTTCTTTCTGTTAATTTCAGAAACAAGCGGTTTAGTTGTTTCAGTAGTAAGTTTAAATAATTTTTGAGTTTGTTTGTTAAAGGGTTTAACGCCATTTTTCAGCACAGGATAGGCTATACTTTGCGGCCAGTATTATTGGTGGAGGAAGAACCCAGGTAAACGCCCAGAAAGAACCACGAGAAGCAAATGGCAAGCTTTCTCACACAACTACATTATCCGAATCTTATACTCTGCAAAATACACTTGAAATTCTTGTCTTTCTTGTAGTTTGCGTCTGACAGAATCACGGACAGGTATACATATCTTAATCGTCGTATAATAATAAAATAAAACGATAGAAAAAAACCAATAATCCGAAGACAAACATTCTCGGTTAGTTAGAATCTTTGGTTTAAGTGTTTCTCCATTCTTTTCATTTCATTTTCGTAAAAAGCTTTAGTTTAGCAAATAGACGCTTCTAAAATCGAAGTGGTCTCTCCCTTTCTGTTGCTTCCCAATTATAGATTTCATTTCCGATTGCATCATTTATCAATATTGCCAGCGAACCCAAAACCAAGACTCCTCGAGACTTGGACAAAATGCCATTTACAAATTTGGACAAGTATTTTGGAGTTAAGCAGAACAATTATGAAGATTTTAATGAGATTCAGAACTGTGCTAACGTTGCTAGAACTAATAGTTCGGATGCGACATTACCGAGGTGTAAGAAAGTACGTGACGCCTGGCTTAGTGTCTGGATCCAAAGCTTTCCTTGGATTGGCAAAATTCATTCTGATTGTCAAGCAAGAGTGATATCTCAGCAGTGATGTACTGAATGTGGAAAATTAACCTCAATAGCAACAGCTTGTTCTTCAAATCAGCAAAGTTCCACATTTTCTACGCATCTACACACCACTTAGTTGTTGCTGATACACATCTTGAAAAAGAATGTAAAAGCAACTGTTCAACATGTAATTTTTAAAACAATCCATCATAGTTAATTTAAGGAAAATTAAAAGTTTGCCAAATGAATATACAAAGTAATTAAATTGTTAGGCAAAAGTCTTTTTCATTTTTTATTTTATTTTAGGAACATCATGTTGCAATCAGCATACGTGTTTTTAATATTCTTTCCAATATAATAAATGTATTCATTTTCCCCAAATTACCACTTCTACTGACATTATCTTGTAATATATACACAACAATTGATAATGTAACATGTCTTAAACGTTCTACAGGTTGTACTATACTTGATTCAACATGTAAGAATGTAGCATCTTGAGGATCAGAAGCAACGGGAGTTACGAGTTAGAAGGTGATTGAGGCAACACAAAAGAAGCATAATTCAACACCTTGTATTACGTTGTGAACGAGGGTCAGCCAATGAGTCAGCACAAGAATGTATTCACTCTACAAATCAATAACAAATGCCCAGACCTTGAAGACCACAATGCATTGTACACAAGTGAACCTATAGAAATTGGCATATTGGAGGCCATAAACTCTACTTTAGAAGAAATAGAAGACACCAACATGACTAATTCTGAATTTTTGGGACTTATTATTGATGAAAGTACAGATGTGACTGTCCATAAAAAGCTCACTATTTATGTGAAGTGTCTGAGTAGTAATAATATGTCAGTGATTTATTTTCTGTATTGTATCAGTTTCATTGATGGCAAATCTGCAACAATTGTTTCTGAAGTAGTGATGTTAGTGGAGACAAAGAAAATCTCTCTCAGCAAGTTGATGACATTAGTTATTGATGATGCAGCTGTCATGACTGGCAGACTCAATTGTGTTGGTGCTATAGTAAAACAGTACCACTCCAAGCATCTAATGAATACACACTGTGTTGTTCATAAGCTTGCACTTAATGATCATGATGAAAATGAACTACATAAATTGATCAATATATATGGTGGTGAGGGAGGAGTTATCGATGGTTAAAGAGCACAAGCTGATTTCTAGCAAGTGAAGGTAATGATCAAATCATTGGACTGGACACTGACAGAAGCTTGTACGACTTTACAGCAATGTTTAGTTGGCATACAAAAACAGAAAAAAGTCATACTAACGATAGTCAGGGCTTCTACATCCTTGAACATGTTTACAGCACACTTTTACATTATTGTGTGTTAATGTTACATCTATATTTGTACTGTCAGAAAAGTAGTGCTACAACATGCGAAATATTCTGGAAAATATATGGCATTTTATACTATTACCCAATTACTGTTATTTGCTTGTATCAGACAGCCTTGTATGTTTAAATTTTATATTCTCATCATGTATATCGTTTGTTTAAATTCATTGCTATTAAGAATTACCTCATATGCAAGTGGTTACATATCATCAATGTGAATATCTCTTATTGAATAAACAATTGATTTTAAATGCACATTTCAGATATTGACTAAACTATTATGGAAATGCAGTTTCTAAGTTAAAGGGAAGACAACATCTATAACTTACTTATGCTGCTCTCTCTTGTAAATTATATTTCAGGCATGAGACCATGTCAAGGCATCAACCAAAATGAATATTAAAACATATGGAGAAAACAATCTGCTAAATACACAGTATTTTATTAGAAGCAAATAATTGATATCTTGTAACAGTCACCTGCAAAGAAGAAACAAATAATCACCAGATATTGAGAAAGACATAAAATGCTGCTAGAAATTGATATAAAATATGTTATTTACTCAAATGAATCTTGTATTCTTTTTCTAACTGGTATTTACATAGAGAAGAAGAAACTACAAAATGTCTGTGTAAGGAACGTTGATGTAGCAGATTTACCATATGTTTATTTCACAGTATCTAAAAACTTGCTTGAAAGTCTCGTAGAGATCATTTACCAAACTAAACATGACTTCAATAAAGAACAAGTTTTCTTGGAAAGCATTAAACTAATACAGATTTAACATATACTCTTCTGTACTGTAATAAAATCAAACCAGAAAGAACCAATATAAAACATTAACAAGATGATATTTGTTAGATACCATATGAATAAAGGAGAGTTACAAATTGGCCAAAACAATCAAATACTGGAATTTATTAACATAAATACTATTCACAACTGCTCATACATTTTTATATAATAATATTTATTTTTACTATATAATATTTTCTTGTAAAGTTCGTGAATTTATTCAAAGATATCATTTTGATGTAGTACAGAGATAATAAGGGTACAAAATACACATCTCAAAATGACTATCACCAGCATGTATCCTATGCATGTACCTTCACATGCATCATTTGTATGTACCCTCACATCTAAATGATTAGTCTCCAAGATGAAAACTAAAAACTTCACATTGAAATGATTACTCTCCAGTATGGATTCTCAAATGTCTTATAAAGTTCACATTTAAATAATTTTTCTCCAGTGTGTATCCTCATATGTGTTCAACTCACTACCCTCCCTAAACATTTTATAACATACTTCACATTTAAATAGTTTATCACCAGTATGTATCTTCTTGTATGTATTAAAAACGTAATCGGACATGAACTTTTTATCACAAACTTTATATATGAATGCTTGATTTTCAGTATGTATTCTCATGTGAGTCTTCATTCTCCCTTTCTGGTTAAACATTTAGAACCAACTTCAGATTTAAATAGTTTTTCTCCTGCATGTATCTTCAACACACTACTCTGTTTTTCTCTCCAGTATGTTTTCTCATGTCTTTAAGCTCCATTTTTGGCTAAACATTTTAGAACAAACTTCACATTTAAATGCTTCTTCTCCAGTATGCATTTTCACGTCCCTGTTCAACACACCACGCTGTCGAAACATTTTATTATAACAAACTTTATATATTTAAATGGTTTCTCTCCAGTATGCAATCTAATATGCGTGTTCAAAACACTGTTGATGCTACAAAATTTAGCACAAACTTAGCATTTAAATGGTGTCTTGTCATCATGTATCATCATGTGCGATTTCTAATCACCAGTTTCCCTAAACGTTTTATTACAAACTTCACATTTGAATGGCTTATCTTCAGTAATTCAGTATATAACCTCAAGTGAGTCTTCAACTGATTACTTTGGGAGAACATTCTATGACAAAAATTCACCTTTAAATGGTGTATCTCCAGTATGTATTCTCATATGGCAGATCAGATCATTACTCTGTGTAAACATTTTAAAACAAATTTCACATTTGGTTTATCTACAGTATGTATTCGAATGTGAGTCTTCATGCTCCCTTTTTGGGTGCGCATTTTCGAACAAACTTCACATTTAAATGTTTCTTCTCCAGTATGCATCTTCACGTCCCTGTTCAACACACTACGCTGTCGAAACATTTTATTATAACAAACTCTATATATTTAAATGGTTTCCCTCCAGTATGCAACGTAATATATATTCAATTCATTGTTGCCTGTAAAACATTTAGTACAAACTTTAAATTTAAATGGTGTCTCGCCATCATGCATCATCATGCATGTCGTCAAACTACCATTGTGTCTAAACCTTTTATAGGTTGGGTCGGGAATCCGGGCACTTTTTCACATCCGGGCATTTCCACACTTTTTCACATCCGGGCATGGTTACGACCGCCGAGGTGTAAACAACCGTCATTATTCTTGAGACCTGGCTAACGTGTGGGGACATTTACACATTTTAAGATATGCCTGAGATTTGCAGTTTTGGTGGGTGCACAAACCATCATATGCAAAAGGAAAATTTGAACTTCGTGATATTCGTGTATATGTATAACTTAATTGTTGATACGGGTGCTAGAATTCATATGCTATTTCATTTCACTTGCCTATATATCTTTGAAGGAACATGAACCAAAAGAACTTCATGATATTCGTTGATTTCTGTACATTTATATACAACACTGTATTTATTTTTTTGTTGTATAGATTAGAAAAACGAATCTAGAAGATGGTTTACAATACGGATGCAATAATTCAAGCGATGTTACATAAACCATTTTATTAGGTACTTCATGTCAGAGTAAACGTGCTTCTTGAAATTCCTTGATTGATCATGGGCGCAGAATATGAAATAACTTAGCAATTATTTTGACCATGGTTAGATAATGCCTTTAATTGTTTTGGTTCCAGGTGAGAATGTTATTATCGCTAATGTAATGCTCTTATTCTACAAAAATAAGGATCTGTATGCAAGACGGATACAAATTTCAACACTCTGAAACCAGTGTCACGTGGTTAGTTCGAGGTAACGATGGTGTAAGGAAGCCTGTAATACGGAATATAAATACGTCCATTGTACTAAGGATTGTTTGTTAGATGTCGGGGTTTACTAATCCCGTTTTCCAATACGCTCTGTAAGGTGTGGTAGCTGATGCAATACTTTCATTACTACTGTGGGTGTATGTTAATGAGAGAGAGAGAGAGATAGAGAGACAGAGAGAGACAGAGAGAGAGACAGAGAGAAGAGAGAGACAGAACCAGAGAGAAACGGAGAGAAACAGAGAGAGAGAGAGAGAGTGAGAGAGAGACAGAGAGAAAGAGACAGAGAGAAGAGAGACAGAAACAGAGAGAGAGAGAGACACAGAGAGAGACAGAGAGAGAGAGAGAGATATGAGTCACTGTTATACGTAGTAGTATAACTAAGTTTTTAGTTACTAATGAAAAAGTTAACATGTACAAAGATCGCTAGAAGTTGAGATTTAATATTTTGCAAACAAATTTTCCATGTAAACATAAGAAACGTATGTAATTACTTTAAGTTGCATTGAAATGTAAAATATGAGAGATGTTTTGTCATATGCCTTCGCTTTAACCACGAGAACAAAAGAAGAAAAATCACTTTACCTTACAGTACTCCGTGCACAACGAAATATATCTAGTTCACTTTACTTGAAGAGAGCGGGGTAATATATTGATTATCGATTTCATTGTTTTTCTTTGTAAAAAAAAAATGTTATAAAGGGAAGTTACTCTTGAATTGGTTCCCGTTGATGATGTTAGGCAGTGGTTAACACGGGAATTCCTGTTCTTGTTGCTGCTGTGTACTGTTAGAAAGACTCGTTGCTGAAATCAAGACATGTTTCTTTGTTTCGATATTGAAGAAATATGTCTCAAACACATGTAGTTGCAAATTATGCTGCGGGTCATATGTTTTTTTTTTCTTCACACAAGCTGTTATGAAGACTGTAACGTTACCTATATTATTAAGTAAAGTTGGATCAAGAGAACTTAGATTTGAGACTTCCGGTCTGAACATTTCTTTCTACACTTTGGCTGTAGTGAGTGCGCATACTAGAAACGAAATATTCATGAGCCAGAAACATGATTTATCGCCTCGCAAGGAAGCTAAAATATTGGCTCAAATTCATAACAGCGATTTTGATTATCATATGAGTGAGCCTAATCTAGACAAGATAGTCTACACCAGGGGTCGGGAATCTTTTTGTCTGAGAGAGCCATGGACACCACATATTTTGAAAAGTAATTCTGTGAGAGCCATACATTATGTTTAAAACTAAAAATTCAAGTAAATGTGTGCATTTTGTGTAATTTCAACACTAAAAATACAATAATTATGTCTCTGAATTCTTTTTAATAACATTGTTATGCTGTTGCTAATCAATAATGAGTATTTCTTACCATTAATGCGACTTCTGGTGCTGCATGGCTTTGCTGATGGCTTTGTAGTCTGGTTGATACGTGGTGAGGTTAAGCTTCATGCAGGAGTTGAGACTTCCATCCATTAAACGTGATCGCAGGTTGGTCTTAATGTTCTTTAGATGTGAGAAAGACTGCTCGCATGCATACGAAGAGCCAAACATTGTCAGTACAGCAATACTCACACGCTGCAGTGTGTGGTATGTGACGGGAAGCGCGTTCCAAGTTTTGACAATCAGCTGGTCTGTGTGTTGAAGTTTTTTCATTTCTGCCCACTTGTGTTGGCTCGCCAACTCTGCTTGCTGTCGTGCAAGTCTTTCCAAATCTTCATTCAGTGACTTGAACTTATTCACCCACATGTCTGAGGCCTTCAGGTCAGCAGCTTGGAGCTCAAAATCTCTGACGGAGACAAAGGGGATGCAACTCAGGTCAGTGCTGTCCACTGCACACTCGGGTGAATGGGTGATGAACTTAAAAAGACGGGTGTGCTCGCGAAATTCTACAAAGCGCGCTTTAAATGACTGCAGGAGATTAGACGTGAAGCCTGCTAGCTGCTGAAGATTAAGATGTTGAGCAGGGTCACTTGAGGTGCACGTATCTTTGAACTCTCCCAGTTTTTCAAAGTGTAGTAAACGACCTGTTTCAATGTCGGCGATGAAGAGTTCTAGCTTGTTTTCAAATGCAAACACTGCTTGTTGCAGGGATAAGATTGTATTTCCAACGCCTTGCATTTTCACATTGAGCTGATTTAGATGTTCAGTCATGTCTACGAGATAATAGAACTTCAAGAGCCACTCAGTGTCAGCTAACTCGGGATGCTCGACATTCTTCATTTCAAGAAAAGTCCGGATTTCGTTCAGACAAGCCGCAAATCGGCTGAGCACCTTCCCCCTTGACAACCAACGCACGTTGCTGTGCAGAAGCAGACCAGGATAATTATTCCCAACCTCATCAAGCAGTGTTTTAAACTGGCCATCATTTAATGCTCGGGCAACAATAAAGTTGACTACCCGAACCACCAACGACATCACCTCACCAAGCTGCTCGCCACACATCTGAGCACAAAGCGCCTCCTGATGTAGGATGCAATGAAAGCTTATGATGCGTCTGTTTTCATGCTCACAAAGAAGAGCGACAAATCCTCTGTTTTTCCCCATCATGCACGGAGCAACATCAGTGCACACCTAAACAAGTTTTTCCATCGGTAGATTTTTTTCTTTAGCGAACTCAGTGAAGGACTCGAATAAATCCTGCCCTCTTGTTGTGCCTTTCATAGACAAAACAGCAAGACTTTCCTCATGTAGTGTATCACCGACAACATACCTTGCAACCACGCTGAACTGGAATAAATTACTGACGTCTGTTGACTCATCCAAAGCGAGAGAAAAAAAACGGTGCCGCATTTATGTCCTTCACTTGCATTGCCTCAATTTGATTTGACATCATGATGCTACGATCGTGAACAGTTCTTGCCGACAGAGGCATGTCTTTTATCCGTTTAATTATTTTGTCCTTATCCGAAAAGTCATCAAAAAGTTCATTGGCAACATCAAGCATGAATGCTTTGGCATACTCCCCATCTGTGAATGAATGGCTTTCCGTTTCTCACAATAGCTAAAGCGCCAGCAACGCTAGCCGAATTCCAGTCACCTTGTTGGGTCCAAACACAGATTTGCTGCTGACTAGCTTGCACTCTTGATAGCAGTTCTTGACATGCTTCCTTCCTGCTGTCTCCCGCAGGATATTTCGATGCAAATGTAGAATGGCGTGTCTCGAAGTGTCGCTTTACATTTGACCGTTTCATAGATGCAATTTTATCACTGCATATTAGACACACTGCAGAACCCGTTCTCTCTACAAAGGGAAATTCCTCTGTCCATTCCTGCTGAAAAGTACGATACTCATCGTCTTTCTTTCTTTTAGCCATCTTGTCAACATGGTTTCTAAAATTAGTTACTAGTAGCTGACAACGCGATTAAAACGAAAGTTTACTTTCTGAACCGACGACAATCTATTGTGCGGACCCTTTTGCACATGCACACATCGGCCGCTATTTTCGAAAGCAATATACGGCAGCCCCACTTGAACAATGTCAGATATAGACACAACGACATGTATTTTTGCCACTTTTCCACAGAAATCACTGCGAACCGGCTTTCTAGTTCGCGCATTTTTCGTCACGTGAGGGAGTGTAGAGGTGGCTACTCTTGCAGCATGACTTGCATTTGGAGGTAAGGCAAGAGTTATTTCCCTTTAATTACAATGAATGCAGGGTTGCTATTTTTCTGTCTTTTAGGTCAGAGGAGTTTATCTCCTTTACCACTTCTGATGCTGAGCTGCAGTAGACTTTAGCTCATTTGTAGAATGAAATATTGATATGCAATTAATATGTAGATCAAAGGAGTCTAAAGAAACATTTGTTTTTTATAATCGAACATTTGTCTGCAAGCCAGATGCAGCCATCAATAGAGCCACATCTGGCTAACGAGCCATAGGTTCCCGACCCCTGGTCTACACCCATCCATATTTCACCACCGCCACTAGTAAACCCTGAAAATGATTACCACATTCGGGAGATGAAACAGCGCTTCTCTAGAATCACGTACTACACGTACACGTTGAAATTTAAAGATTTCAAGTCCGACGTACCGCAGCAGAAAGCAGAAGAGTTCATCGTAGATGTATGAGGTTCTGAAACAGCAATGTGAAGCAAAGGAAGATGATCGCTTGAGACTTTCCATTCAACAGTTTGTAGTCCACCATTTGGATCGAGTATAGTAGTACAGCAAAATCGACACCTTCAGTGTCATCGACCAGATTCAACACGTGCAACAATCCAACTACGACCCACGTGTCTCTTCCCAAGGTACCAGACAACGCAGAAAAGTGTTATTGGTAGACAACCTTCGCAGTATTAAACGTAGTCTCGTTCAAATTAAATGCACTCAAGGCAAGATTTTTTTAGTCCGTGCCATCATGATGGGATTAATCTATACATACACGGCAGAATGGAAAAAGAGTCTGGGAGAACATTAGACGATCGAATTAAGCCAAACAAAAGAGAAGTAGAACTCCTGTTACAGCAAGCGGGGCTATCCAAAGACACACCACGCTGCATTCCAAAATGCTAAAATTGCAAGACGCCTTATCTCCATGCAACACCTTGTAAGTGCACCCGAAAGACGTGCGCAGACTTCTGTTGTTTCTAAGGGAAAATTACAGACGGAAAGTACATTTAGGTATATTATATTGATGAACATTTCTATGCCATTACTAGTATTAACGCATTCCTGAAAAACAGTTATTACTGTGAGAAATGTGGTTATGGTTATAACAACTGAGAGCAAAACAATCAAAGTGGATCGAAATATAATGGATGTTTGACCTCTAAGACTTCTCTGGACGAAATATATAAACGAGTGCATTGTCATGTTTGTCATCGCACTTTTTCTCAGTCCTGCCTGCTTGAATTATACTTATTTGTAATTTTCTTTCACAAGGAAATGTTGGTTCTAGACGTTTTAAGGGAACCTGTAGTCATGAACATATATTGTTGCACTTTACACCCACCAGATACGATTCTTGACTAAAATAAGGAATCTTTCATTTACTGGTGATTCATATCAGATGGTTTTTGTGAAATATAGTTATACTGATATTTAATTTTGTAATCGTTGTCTGCTGTGACAAGCCGTGGTAAGAAGGCACAATGCCCTCTGTAAGGTGTGGTAGCTCGTGGAATAATTCAATTTCTATCGTGGGTGTATCTAAATAAGAACGAGAGAGAGAGAGAGAGAGAGAGAGAGAGAGAGAGAGAGAGAGAGAGAGAGTCACTGTTCTATTTATTAGTAGACATAAGTTTTTAGTTCCTAATTGAACATTTAACATGAACAAAGATACATCCAAATTGAGATTTAATAAATAAATTTTCCCTGTAAACGTAAGAAACAAATGTAATGAATTTGTAATGCTGTATTGAAATATCAAATATGAGAGAAGAGGTGTTTTTATATTTCGCTTTAGCCTTGAGAACAAAAGATGACAAATCACTTTTACATCACATTGCTCCGTGTACAAAGAGCTATCGTTATTTCACTTTACTTGAAGAGAGAGAGAGAGGGGTAACATATTTATTATCGCTTTAGTTCTTCTTATTTGATACAATTGATAATAAAGGGAAATTACTTTTAAGTTGGTTCCTGTTTTGGGTGGATTCGCATCGCAGTTAGTACTTCCAGTTCAGGACCCCTATTGTAGCTCTAGTCTATGTTTAGAAGAAAAGAACCTCTCTCTCATTTTGGTGGTGATAGAAGAGTTATATTTATGCACTTTTGTTAGGGATATAAAGGTAATTGTTTATTTTTGAGATTATAGGCTCATAGACTAGTTGTCTGTGTGTATTTCGGCGACAGTGCATACGACCTGGGGGGGGGGAGGGTCATCCATAAATGACGTCACGCGATTTTGGCCGTTTTTGACCCCCTCCCCACCACCCTCGTCACACATCATCACAAAAAGTAAGACCACCCTCAAATATGACGTTACAAAGCTGTCCCCACCCCCACTCCAAAAGCCGTATTTCCTATATGAAAATTGACATGTTTCAAATCACTTTATTGGCATAGAAGTCAACGTTTCTCTCTAAGTGAATAAAAGATGTACGCGCAATGCTCGCTGCACTACGCAAGCATTGCGGAGACAAGCAAACTTTAACGTTGGATTGAGCAAAACTTGACAATTCAGCTGCGCGGGGATGCCAAAGCAGTATGCCATCACGTACGCCTGAAAAGGACACAGGAACATTTTACTTTGATCCATCGTAGCGATCAATTCTTCACCAAAAGAAAATTGAGATAGATTATTATTGGTGTAATATAAACTTTAATTTAAATGCAGGTTCGTTTATAACAGAAATCTGAAAAATATCAACCTTTATAAATTATTTATTTTTTGTATCAAACTTATAAATTATTTACTATTCTATCAAACTTCTAAAATTTAATTTTATAGCACAAAGAGTTTAAAATTAAAAAAGTTTGGCGAGAAAAAAGATCATTTCAACCTCGCTTTGTTGACACCAGCGGACTGGAAACGGAAGAAAGCTATTTGGAAAAAGCCACTATTGGGGCTGGTAGAGGTGTTGGTAGGTCGAAGACGAGTCCATCTTAATTTGAGCTCATGCATGACACGCGTGAAGCTACTTAAAACGTCATTAAATAAATTGTAAGCAATGAAAAAATTAAATAGAACTTTTATTTAAAGTTGCGCATTTTGATGTGACGTCACGTTTCTTAAACATACTCTCCCCTCGTCACAGATTGTCACAAATGTATGACCCCCTCCCCCATAGGAGTGGCGTCATTATGGACGGCCCCTTGGTGATGATCCTGAAGTGAAATCTCTGTTCTGTTTACATGCAACTCATTTTACAATGCAGCCTCTCAAATAGAACGCCGGTGAAACTTTGGCAAGAACTTCATCGTGAAGTTATCTTTAAAGATATTTTAGATTAACATGTGATTTAGATTGAATGTCACAAAGTGGAAAGAACAGGGATGAGAAATAAATGTAAATTTATTTGTTGTGTGTAGCTGAATGTTTCACAGTGGTTCTCGCTGTGTTCCTTCGATTCTTTTTACGCATGTGCACTGTAAGACTGTTGGAAAGACTCGTTGCTGAAAGCAGAACATGGCAATTTGGTTTGGTATTGAAACAAAATATGTTTCAAACCAATTATAGACGTTTCACCCCATGGACGTTTAGGCCCAGGACATTTGCCCCACTTTAATGGAAATATCGGACATTTATAGTAATTCATCAGTATTACGCCATTGTCTTCATTCTACTTTAGAAGCCTACCGTTACGATTCTCTCTCTCTCTCTCTCTCTCTCTCTCTCTCTCTCTCTCTCTCTCTCTCTCTCTCATTTCAATTACAGACAGTGTGCCGCTATATCAGACAATATTTTCCTATTTTTCTTCATTTATGTAATAAGACTGATCAGAAAGTATAATTTCCTATACTGCAGTATTTTTATGTTCGCTGTTACAAAGATCAGTGTGGCCGCTGAACTTCAAATGAAGAGATATCGGATGCAAATGTTGATGCAGCATCAATGTTGACAATAAACTCGTTCCCTACGTGGTGCTGGTCATTTGCTAAAATGTCTTTCAATTGTTGACTTCTATCCAGCCTGTAATTATAATTAGGTCTGAACTTGTCAGAAAATGTTGAAAATATACAAGTTATATATCGAAAACCAAGTTAAACTATACCGAATATTGTATTTACATATAAAGACGTATGTAAGCACCAGTACGATTATAATAAATAAAATAACATTCACCTTACCGAAATATCCTCTTTATTGATAGAAATCGACATTAAATTTCTCGTACTCTCCATCTGCCCTCGTGCTGTACCGGTATTCATTTCAAATACGAGCTTCAATACAAAATGATATCTCGGACAATGTACTTGAGGAATCATCATTTGTATCCTAAAGCTCAGATTTTGATTTACTTTTGATATACTTTGTTTTAATTAGATGTCATTGTTTTTGTTATTAGTGAACGCCATAACGTCTGTGCTAAATTGTAATTTCCTTTCATAAAAGCTGGCTGTAATTAAGTCAAAATTGCTGAGAGAAGAAAAAAAAGAACGGTGAGAGAGAGAGAGAGAGAGAGAGAGAGAGAGAGAGAGAGAGAGAGAGAGAGAGAGAGAGAGATGACATTTATATACTAGCGATACATTCTTAAGTTAAGATGAAAAGTCCATTGAAGTGGGGCGAAATGTCTTGGGCGAAATGTCCAATGAAGAGGGGCAAAACGTCTTGGGCGAAATGTCCATTGAAGTGGGGCGAAATGTCCTGGGCCGAAACGTCCATGGAGCGAAACATCCATGTACCAGGAGGTGCGAAATGTCCATTGAAGTGGGGCGAAACGTCTTGGACGAAACGTCCATTGAAGTGGGGCGAAATGTCCTGGGCCGAAATGTCAAGGTACTGTTTGGAACACATGTAGTTGCAAATTATGCTGCGGGTCATGTTTTTTCTCCGCACAAACCATGTTATGAAGACTGTGTCTATATTAATAAGTAAAGTTGGATCATAGATTTGAGACTTCCGGCCTGAACATTTCTTCCTTCACTTTGGCTCTAGTGCGCATACTAGAGACCAAACATTCATTGTGATCGGGACGGTATTGATCTGAAGATGCAGAGGAAAACACATTCAGGAGATAAAACATTTAAATGTGAAGTTTGTGATAAGTTGTTTGGGCAGAGATTGTATTTGAAGAGACACATGAAGATACATAATGGTGATAAAGCATTCAAATGTGAAATTTGCGCTAAATTGTTCATCCACAGTTTTAATTTAAAAAAGCACATGCGGGTACATACTGGAGATAAACCATATAAATGTAAAGTTTGCGATAAATTTTTTAGCGACAGCAGTGCGTTGAAGACGCATACTAGGCTTCATACTGGAGATAAACCATTCAAATGTGAAGTTTGTTTTAAAATGTTTAGACAGAGAAATGACCTGATCTGCCATACGAGAATACATACTGGAGATAAACCATTCAAATGTGAAATTTGTTACAAAATGTTCTCCCAAAGTAACCACTTAAAGACTCACTTGAGACTACATACTCGAGATAAACCATTCAAATGTGAAGTTTGTGATAAAAGCTTTAGGCACAATGGTAGTTTAAAGACACACATGATGCTACATGCTGGCGAGACACCATTTAAATGTAAAGTTTGTGATAAATTTTTTACCAGCAACAGTGTTTTGAAAACACATATCAGGTTACATACTGGAGAAAAACCATTTGAATGCAAAGCTTGTAATAAAATGTTTAGACAGCGTAGTGTGTTGAACAGGCATGTGAAGATACATACTGGAGAAAAAACATTTCAGTGTGAAGTTTGTTCAAAAATGTTCATCCAGAAAGGGAGCGTGAAGACTCACATGAGAATACATACTGGAGATAAACCATTCAAATGTGATGTTTGTCATATAAAGTTCACGACAGATTATGTTTTGAATACGCACAAAAAGATACATACTGGTGACAAACCATTCAAATGTGATGTATGTTATAAATTGTTTAGAGAGCGTAGTGAATTGAACAGGCATATGAGGATACATACTGGAGAAAAACTATTTAAATGTGAAATTTGTTATAAAATTTTTCTCCGAAAAGGGAACTTGAGGACACACTTGAGAATACATAATGGAGACTAGCCATTGAAATGTTAAGATTGTAATCAGGATAATTCTGTTTTAAAGAGACATAGTAAGATTCATACTGGAGATTTAGTTGTGAAGGTGCATACACAGGATACATGTGAAGGTACATTATTGGACAGTGGGCGATACATATACAGGATACATGTGAATGTACATTATTGCACAGTGGGGATACATACACAGGGTACATGTGAAGGTACATGTATAGGATACATGCTGGTGATAATCCTTTAGAGAAGCATAGTTTGTACCTTTCTTTGTATTAGTTCTGTAATACATCAAAATGACATCTTTGCATATAATTCACAATAAAAATATATATCTTTCATAGTATCTACGTGCTGTTTGAAGAAAAATATATGTTGCGCCGTATTGTCTTTCAAGCTGGGTCGAATTGTCTTTTAAGTTGGGCCGAATTGTCTTGTTTTCAGTCTAAGTTGGGCCGAATTGTCTATGAGTCGTAAACATTGGATCACATGTTGTTTTGGTTGAAAATTAAATTTTGTGCTGAAAATGCCAGAAAGAGTCGAAAGAAATGTTTTTCATTTCCATCGTCTGATACATAAATATAGCATCTTTTCAAGGAGCC
This sequence comes from Unio delphinus, assembly GCA_029339505.1. Taxonomy (NCBI): domain Eukaryota; kingdom Metazoa; phylum Mollusca; class Bivalvia; order Unionida; family Unionidae; genus Unio; species Unio delphinus. The sequence goes on from JAQISU010000046.1 coordinate 6,521,625, forward strand.
CTGTGAAGAATAGACCGCCTTATATTGAGTCTTGGAAATATAGGGGTGATATCCCATTTGCCCAAAACTTAACATTATTTTGTATATACTATTATGGTGACAATTTCTGCTTTTCAGTTGGTAAGCATTGTACATTTTATATTTGTGAATTAAATTCGGTATGGATTTTGCACCAATATTGGTGACCTTAGATGCGCAGACAGCGGTGTAGATATTGTTGTCCCTTCAAGATGAGACTGAATTTTGTCAATCCAAGGAATGGTCTTATTCCAAACAAAGGGTTTACATCTTTGACAGCTAATAATATCCAAACAATAAGCCACGGAATGGTCAATCCAAGGAATGGTCTTATTCCAAACACAAAGCCACGGAATGTTCAATCCAAGGAATGGTCTTATTCCAAACACTAAGCCACACATCACACACTTTCTTACACTTAGGTACTATTCAGTCCAAACTGACCACTCCGGTGGCCAAGTGTTTAGATCATCCGCCGTGTAAGCGGGGGGTCGTGGGTTCGATCCCCAGATGATTCATACAAAAGACTTACAAAAATGGTACTTACAACTGCCTCGCTTAGTGCTTAGCATTAAGAGGTTAGTGTTAGGACTGGTCAGCCTGGTGACAGGATAATGTGTCTGGGTGGGACATCATGCTACATGTCTGCAGCATGATGCCCCAGTGCTTGGCATCACTATAAATTGACAAATTGCAGACATCGTAGCGATATGACTGAAGCATTGTTAAAGCTACGTTAAAAATCATAATCATACACACCCATTCAAAATGTTAATTCTAGAAATTTGAACACTCTTCTGAATCTCATGAAAATATTGTGTCAGTTTGCCATTTAACCCCCAAATACTTATCCAAATTTGCAAACAACATTTTGTCGAAGTATTAATTTGTCTTGTTTTCGAGGTCGCATGCACTATTTATTTGGCTACAGTCACAAATGAGCACGATAATGTAAGCTTACGTTCTGGTGTATTCTTATAATAACCACATGTACATCTCAGGATCTTTATGTCGCTCAATTAAGTCATTGTAAATTTCAGCATATTTTCCTATCCAAACTGGTAGTCGAATGCTTTAAACTTGCTGCCCTGCTATTGCAACATGTTCGTTTGATGTACTCTTTTAAATACAGCAGTACATATGAGGGTATTTATTCACTGAATTCTGTCATTGCAAATACCAGCACAGCTAAAATGATAAAGTAATCAATATATTCTCTTTAAAATTAAAAAACGTAAATATATATATATATATATATATATATATATATATATATTATATAAGACAATATTACAGTTCAAGTCAGTGTCTGAACTGTGCCTTGAAAAACATGTTGTAGTAATAATTTTCTGACAGTTCAAGAATGAAGGAAAATAGACGAAATATTTTAATGGACAAGGTCATGTTGACATCTTCATTGATGTGGGGGCCATACCTTAAGCGTGACGTGTTTCTGTTTTTGTCTGTGAAATAAAGATTGTTGTTAAATAAAGACATTTTAGGGTTTTCAATAGATGCTTACCCTTGTGTTTTGATGTGTGGAATTTAAATTTTCCCCATTTTGTATGCGTGGAAATTTCGACTTGTGCAACTATTTTGTCATACAGATTTTGCCTGGAGAATAAATTTTAATTACCCTTGATTAGCCTCCAACGTACTGTTTCTTACTAAGAAAACGCTTTAAATAACTTTACCGTAAGAGGTACTATTTGACATCGGCTCGAGAAGGGTTTACATCTTTGACAGCTAATAATATCCAACCAATGGAAGATATACATGAATTGTAAAAGAAACACCCAAATGTCTTTTTCAGGGCCACCCACTTATTTCAAAAAGAGATAGTATTTACCTTGCAAAAATCAAATAAAACTTAAAATACCATTTTTACCCCATGATGTACGTGTGCGAGTGTGTAAGTGTAGGTCCTTATTCTAAAAAATCAAAACCAAGAGACACTTATTTATTTCTGTCAGGTCTATTCTGGTACAAATGTTACAATCCAATATCGTAGAGAAAGGAGAAGAAAGTAAGAGACAGTAAAGTGATTTATTGCCTCGCACAGTAGCTGAAGTTTTGGCTCAAACAAATGCAAGCGACTTTGAAGACACATGATAAAGTCCGAATCCAGACCCAAAGCATCTACGTCCAAGCAAAGTGCGTCAGTAAGTCCCCGAAAGTACTACTACATTCGAGAGACGGAAAAGCGCTCCTCTTGAAAATTTAGAACTACGGCTGTTAAGTTTTTAAGATTTCAGCTCCATTAAAGAATGCCGACGGGTTCATTACCGAGGCGTGGGATTCGTTGTTAACTACATTGAAACAGCCATGTGAAGCCAAAAATGACGATCGTTTACAACTTTCCATTCCACAAGATAATTTGAAGTCACCCGTTTGGTTCGAGTTCAGCAACACAGCGGAATTGACACCTTTCAAAGTCATTGACAAGATTAAACACGTGCAACAATCCAACGACAAGTTTCACATCACCGATGGAAAAGCGACACTGTTCATGACCTACATTTCTCTTTCCCCAAAGTCATAACGCAAAAAGATGTTTATGGTCGACAATCTTCGCAGCATCAAGCGCAGCTTCATCCAAATTAACATTCCTCAGGAACAGCTGTGTTTAGCCCGTGCCATCGTGGTGGGACGAACGTATGCCGACAAGAACGACACGGAAAAATGGAAATTAGCCTGTGCGAAGATTGGAAAACCAAACCGAGCCATAAAATAAAGAGAAGGAGAACGCCTGTTAAAGCATGCAGGGCTTTCCTGCAGCATTACATAAATGCAAACATTGCAAGATGTCTTTCCTCTACGCTACACATTAAAGGTACACCCTTACGAAGTGCACAAGCCAATGTTGTTTCGAGACAACGATTTCAAAGACGGAAAATGTATCATCAAGATGAACATATCGATGTCATCACTGGTATTGTCCCATTCCTGGGATATGGTTAGTATTGCGAGAAATGTGACTCCGGTTATAACAATCGAGATCAACACTATCATTGTGGATCGAAATGCTCAGGATGTTTGACCTCTCATCCCTATCTGGACCAATGGCAAGAACGAGTGGATTGCTCTGCTTGTCAGCGTACGTTTGTCAGCCCCACCTATTACCACCAATATTTGAAGACTCAATGTTCAGGCTGTAACGTGCTTTTTAAACTCCTGATATTGTGCCATACTTGTGGAAAAGACATACGTACTAATAATACCAAATACACGTATGTTGAAGAAAGAAACGATGTCGCGAAATTGTGGACTTGGAACGCGAATGCTTCTTTTAAAACCCCAATCCCAACAAGGCTATGATCTCAATAAAGTAAATTTTATCTTTTTCGATTTCGAATGCATTCACAATCCTATGTCCTGCGCGGCTAACCGAGTGTGCGAGAACTGCATCCAAGAGGAAGAATCGTGATGGACGTAAAAACTTCATTCGAGGGTCGAACGCGCTGTCCGATTTTACACAAGGTATCTTAACCTTCATAGACGAAACGTGGAGTCAAGTCGACATCGTCCGTTACAGAGATTGCAATTGACAAGCCACGATAATGGCACACAATTTCTCGGAATACGATGGACGATTTCTGCTCCGATACAATACGGAACAAAGTACCGAATGTTCTAAAGTGACCTTGAACGGAGCCAACATTATTTCCATGCATGTGCGACACTTGCAGTTTAAAGATTCGATGAGTTACTTGGCCGTGCCTTTGAGTCGAATGCCCAAAATATTTGGAATAATATAACTGGCCATAGTTTTTTTTCCTGAACATGTTGAATACTGAAGCCAAAGGATATTTTCCACACTTTTCAATACTGAAGCTAATCAACATGCCTTACTTCCCATTTGCCTGAGGCTCACTAATACGATCCCGTCCACATGCGCACCGAACAACGAGAAGATTTCTACCTTGCTACTAAACTCACGACTCGGACCCCTTCGACTTTCAGGAAGAAATGTTAAAGTATTGTCGTTCTGTTGTAGACATTTTACGGCGTTGTTATCGAAAATTTCGAGTCTTCTTCATGAAGCACGGATGGATTGGTCCTTTGAAAGAAACTTGTACCATCGCCTAAGCGTATTCCTTAGTGTACCTCCAACGATTCATGCCCCCCCAAAAACCCTGGCTGCCAAACCCTCAAACGACTATGTCAAACGTCAATTCTCGGACAAAGCCATACGCTGCCAACACTACTTGTGAGACAAATTTAACAACACTATCCATCATGACCGCAATGGAGGAGGCGAAAATACCATCGGAACGTATTCGGTGGATGAATGGGACTTATAGTACCCTTAGATCGTTGTAATAATCACATTTTACAACGGACCATGTAAGACTTGTACCAGGCTACTTGTCAGTGGCGTTTCAAATTAGAACAGAAAGGATACCAAGTGGTGGAAATTTTAGAACATGAGTACGATCACCGTTTGAAAACTGATTCCGAGTTTAAACACATCGTAGAAAGTTACAAGTTGGTTCACCCACTGAACCCTCGGGATATTTTGTATGGAGGACGGATAAATGTCACCTGTTTGCTGTACCAAGCAAACGATGAGAAAGGAGAAGAAATCAAAAACTTGGACGTGTGTTCGCTGTATCCTTACGTGTGCAAATATTGTCACTTTCCCGTATGGCACCCACGATTGATGACGAAACACATTGATATGGACAACATTCAACAATAGGAACGATTGATTAAGTGCATATTCTTACTTCCCACGGACTTGTACCATCCCGTCTTGTCTCACCGTTTCGAAGTAAAATGTATGTTTCATTATTTGTGTCGTACTTGTGCCGAACCATACAACCAAGGCCATCCTGATCAGAACACCCAGGAAGAATACACCTTGACATGAACGTTTGTTAGCGTGGAATTGTTTAAAGCTCTGGACCTGGGGCACTAACTTTTAGAAGTGTACGGAATTTACCCCTTTCACAGAGACACAACAATCCCACAAGGGCGATGTGATACAGAAATATATTTTTGCAGAATACTTAGACGCCTTTATGAAACTAAAACAAGACCCTTCCTGGTGCCACAGTCCTGAAGACCAAAAGAAATCCAACGGAAAATACTGGGAGCAGAAAGGTATCATTTTAAACCACGTTCAAAAGTGACTTTGACAGCCAAAATCATTTCCATGCAAGAAGGACAAGTAAAGTTTAAAGATTCGATGCGTTACTTTGCCATGCTTTTGAGTCGCATGCCTAAAATATTTGGAATGCCAGAAATGGCTATAGATTTGTTTCTGCACGTGTTTAATACCGAAGCCAATCATCACGCAATTCTACCCCATTACGCTGTGGCTGCCTACTCCGACCAGGACACATGCGTACTGAACAACGAGAAGCTTTATACGCTCAGTAACAGACTAGCCTCTAGGACCCCTTCGACGTTCAATAGTAAATATTAAAGTATTGTCGATCGGGGGGTGGATATTTTACGGCATTGCTGTGGACAATTTCGAGAATTGTTCATGGAACACGAAGAGATTGATCCTTTAATCGCTAAAGTGTGTTCCTTAGAGTAACTAAAATCATTCATACCCGAAAGAACCCTGGCTGCCATAAGCCCTCAAACGACGAACTTGGTCAAACGTTAATACTAATTACGCTTGCGACAAGGAAGACAAGGGATCGAACACGTCCGCAACGGAGGAGTAGAAAAGACCATCGGAACGTATTCGGTAGAACGCTGGGATTTAGAAAACCCACAAATCGTGTACGAGTTTAACGGGTGCTTATTTCATATAAGTCCCTTCAGTTATCCTCAAAGTGACACTAAAATCAGTTTTTACAACGGGACTATGGAGCGTCGCTTGAAGTTAGAATATAAATCATTCCAAATTATGGAAATGTGGGAACACGAGTACGATCCCCGTTTGAAAGCTGAACCCGAGTTTAAACGAATCATGGAGAGTTAAAAGTTAGCGGAAGTTTGTACGGATGGAGAACGAATGCCACCTGTTTGCTGTACCAAGCCGATGACGAGAAAGGAGAATTCAAATACTTGGACGTGTGCTCGCTGCATCCTATCGTGTGTAAATATTGTCACTTTCCCGTAGGGCATCCACAATTGGTGAAGCATCACATCGACCTGGACAACATTCGAGAACACGATGGCTTGCTTAAGTGCAAACCCTTGCCTACCACGCACCTGTACTATCCCGTTTTACCTCACCATTGCCAAGAAAAACGGAAGTTTCTTCTCGTCGCACTTGTGCCATAACGTGTATAAGACCAATCCTGTCAGCCCACCCAGGAAGATTGCGGCTTGACGGGAATGTCGGTCAGAGTGGAATTGTTAGAAACGTACGAAATTTTCCACTTTCCCATGACACAAGAATACCACAATGGCGACGAGACACAGAAAGGATTTTTGCAGGCTACGTGGATGCCTTTTTAAAATTTAAAGAAACAGAGAATGGATATACTTCACGGTACAACACGCCCGAAGAGCAAAATGAATGCAAAGAGAAATAGTAGCAGCAGGAAGGAATCACTTTAGACCAACTGAAAAAAACGAATGAATGCGATCGTTTGGCAAAGTGATGTTAAATTGCCGAGTGAGGTAAAATGGCACAACGACAGTCTTTACCCAAGACAGGGTGTTTGGCAGAGCGTTCTCGCTACGCCAAGATGATTCTCGACGAAAACCAGCTACGTGAAACTCATGGACGTCGCTCGTGAAGACTTGATCTTAGTCAATTACAAGGAAGAACTGGACTTTGTAGAAGCCGACAAATTTGGAAATGTCGTCATTACGTGACAACCCATACTCGCATAAAGGCACAATAATGCAGTTGAGGGTGAATTTTCTTGCAACAATGTTTGGACATTTATGTATATAAATTGATTAAATACTATTTAAAAGGCCATTCTGGGGTAATATCAAGTTTGTAGAGGATCTCGTAATGAAGTGCGAGCTCTCTGAAATCTTCGTACATAGATTAACGACTATATCGTCTCCATATTGAAATCCCGCTCAGCAGTGACCGGCAGATCCCGAACGAATAACATATAATTCAGGTGACGAAATTTGCTTAATTATATGCCATATTGTACAAACTGAAAACGATGACGTAGAACACAAGGAAGCGTTTGATCTCGTTTTTTGTTTCTTATCCTTTTCCTTTCTAATTTGAATTTTCAGAGGATATATTGAAATGCATATATAACTACTTTTATAGTTATATTTGAAAGGTTTTTTCTTACAAGAATGATTTTAATTCGACTTGCTTTGTACAGTATTGAAGAACTTTACATATACCCTATTTCTACCACGTAGTATTCGCATTCCCTCAAGTCCCCATTACTCAATTGTATGAACGAAAAACATCAATGATGTTTAAGATACTCAAAACTGAGTAATTAATCAACTTATAAATTCAAACCAGATTGTCACCAGTTTCCCCCTAAAACCCATCTTTATGGTGTCTCAAACAAAGCGGAATAGAATTCGTTTTCAGCTTCTCCAATTTAATACTTTACATACACAAGGTTTTAAATAACACTTGTTTTTTGTTTTCTTTTTTAAATCTGCGGCAGGAATATGGAAACCAGGTCCAAAAATCATGGCCAGATCATAAGAAAGTACACACATACAAACGTACAGTCACTTGAGACTTGACCAAATTTTTATCCTTGCACATATATATTTGGCAGTATGCACACTGAGTAAATAGAAACTTAGACTTTGCTTTGATGCCTATTCGATGAAAGTAGTGGCCTTATTTAAGTTTTGGACCCCCCACCTTTTCACAATTTGAACCCCCCACCCAGACACACCTGACCTGAACCAGCCCAGAAAATATCCATCACATCAGAACCTCATGTATTAATTTCTGATTCTCGGTTAGCACTATATTCCTATATGTTTCATAAGTAATCATGAATACATTTGTTGTCCAATGATGAACTACTTTTACATATAAAAAGTCATTAGAGAGATTAAAATCAGCTCACTTTCAAGCTAAATTCCAGACCGACCTTTAAGAGGAAGAGAAAGAGAGAGAGGAAGGATGCGGCATGGAGTAAGAACCAGAGGGAGGAGAGAAGGAAGACATGCTTAGCTGCCTGACGACTGATCTGACCAAGCCATACACTTAGTTCAAACAAGGCAGACAAGAATGAGGGTAATTGTTCATGTATATGTTGCAAAACAAGTATTGATACATATTGAAAAATGTTTGGTACTAACTAGCTTGGCAAAGACTCTTGATATCCAAGTCAGTGTTGTTTTACACAACTTAAATAAAGGCATACTTGTATTATAGGATTATTTATTTTCCAAACAATGCATGTTTAAACTGCTTTACTCTTTGTTGTTACTCACCACAACATCCCAATATCATTTGATAAAGGAAGATAATACATAGATTCTGTAGAAAATACAGAGACCGCCTCGTTTACACGGCCACCTTATAAAACACCATAATTAGTATGGATGCAAACTCATAGAATACCCAATTGCATGATGACATACATATAATTGAAATGAAACTAAATACAGAACATTGGAGCATGGGCCACTTAAATTTGAAAGATATAGTAGAACAAATAGAACAAATTAGGTTACCATTGTCTTCCAAGGAAAATAATATGCATGTTTTCAGAATCACTGAAACCAAATTAAATGCTAACCACAATGATAATGTATTTCACTGTCAAGGATACAACATATCATTACACAAGGACAGAGACAGCAGGGGGAGGTCTTGTAAACATTAAGGAAGACATAAATGACAATTAACATTTTAACAAAAAAAAATGAATGCAAGAAAAATAGGGAAAAATACATATAAACCTATCCTTTACAGGTCATTACAGAATTGAAGTAAAGAACAATTTCAAGATGAATGATATAAAGTTCCATGGAAATTTATCCAAACTTTTGATGACATAGATGAGGTTCTGAGGGTATGGACTGACTTTTATATGGATGTAGTCTCTAAGCATGCACCACTGGAAGTACTTTGATTAAGGTATGAAATCCAACCTAATTGGCTTACTACCAAAATCCTAGATACTATGAAGATATGAGACCAATTGAAGGCCATGAAAAACCTTTAAAAATATAAAATATGAGGAAATAGCACAAGTATGATTAAGAAAGCTAAAATAAACTTTTTATCATGCTTGTAGACACAAAGAGCATCGCAAACTCCATTTGGAATGTCTTCAATAAACTCATTATGGTTACACACAAATATCAGACATACAAAATTCACTCACTTCTCTTAAATGACACCATAGTCACTAAGGACACTGAAATTGATATAAAAAATGTTCACTGCAGTGTGGTGATCCCCCAACCCCCAACACATGATTACCAGAATGCTGTGTGGAAAATGTAGGTAGATGCCCCAAGACTGGAATAAGTACTGTGAGAGACAGCACTGCATATCACGTTTGAATATGTACAGTGTGCTATTTTGCTTAAAATGCATACTATACTGACTCTTAATGCATTATTCTTAACATGCTTCATAGTTTACTGAACGTAAGAGGTGTGAAGACTTTTAGCGAGACTGCCTACCAAATGAGACTTATACTTCGATTATTTCGTTGCAACCAATATGAATGAATTTTAAAATTGTAAGCTGTTCAAAAACAGACATGCATACATATGCATATGATAAGGACATTTTTTTAACAATTACAATTGATATTCATCGAGTGGATTCTTTTCATTACCTGTATTGAATGTGGGTACTTCTCGATGCTAAACAAATCTAAGCTGATGATGATACAATAATAAAATCCTTTTGTAAATATTATCTTCATCTGCAATCAACCATTCCTATTTGATCCCAATGCATATCCGACTTTTCGAAATGCTTGCCAAACACGTTGCTGTGTCTATGGTAACATAAACTACACGTAATATCAGTTCTAGTTGTGATGGACCTCTCAGTAGTCATGCCAAAATAAAAACTGTGTGCAGGTTTCATCCATGTGTATTCTAAGTGGCATTTCCTGAATAACATTTGAATAAGACCATGTTCCTATTATTTTGTTTTCATTTTAGAAATGGCATATTACTTATTGGAATACTCTTTCAGAATCTGTATGCTGTGATCCTTGATGAGATTGTACATGCCTTGGCCAGGATGTACAGACGGGATGTTTCTTGTCTTCAACAGCAAAGTTGACTTGATGATTGCCAACAAACGTATTGCCTATAGGCAGTTCGGCAACAATGAAGGCTCAGGTATGGAAGAGACATGTAATTCCATCTTGCTGTTTCTGCTTATAAACAATGTGAGCACGAAGGTCATACAAAATCAATATAAAAAGTTTTCAGCAATTGCTGATACAGCATTATACATTATTTAATTTTCAACTACTGGTATTTACAGGATATGATCTAAGGTTTAACCTGCCTTAGCAGACATCTAAATGTCAGACACTGTTTCATATTTTACATAAATAAAATTAAGAGATCTTCTCCTTCACCAAAACTAGAGCTTATGGTGGTTCTTGAGGCGCCAATTTCAAGCACAGCAGTGCTTCTACAATTGAAAAAAAAAACATGTATCTTGTAACGTGTGTCATTTGTAATCTGCTAACAGATTAATACAGTTATTAAATAATCATTACTGTTGGAAAATTTTGCATACATAAAATTTTGCATACATAAAATCTTTACTGACATGTTTGTTGATAGAGTGTCATGGAATTGTTTATTGAATTGAATTTACCAAAGTTTAGAGAAGGAGAGTCACTGTACAAGTATCATGTTCACATATCTTATCAATGCTAATTTACACAGATCTTATCAGTGTTAATTTACACAGATCTTATCAATGCTAATTTACACAGATCTTCAAATGGAAAATATATAAAGTAATTTTTGTAAGTTGACTATATAAACATTTAAAGCGATCTTCGTAATTTTCTTAAAAATACCATGCAATTGTTGAAATCCTAAAATAGCGTACTTGAAATTCAAGTATTTCTCCACTCTGTTTAGGAACCTTTGGTCCAAGAACACCTGTGTGCCAAGGTTTTCGACACTTTGTCATCCATTTATGGGATTAAGCCAAGGTTTTGCCTGCTTTTCATTCTCCATCCAAGGTTGATGCAGACATTTATTAATGCCTTGGCCATGTAAGAGGATCTACTCATGTGTATTGATGATGTGATGTATGACACTCTGAAAGAATGACACAATCATAACCTATAGCACCTAAAGCTGTTCTCTGTTGTCATGGTGACCCCATATCGATAGCACAACTTGATTTATGTCAACAAGCAAAAGCTACATTGTAGATTTGGCAAATAGTTAATGTAGTAAATTTGATTAGATCAATGTTCTTTCAATATTCCAAATTACTCAGACATTTCCTGCACGAAAACCAAAACTGATTCATGATGTCTTGGGATCATTGTGATAAAGCCATATGTTCCTGTTGTTTGGCACCTTGAAAAGAAGGAAGATAACAAAATTAAAAGGGCATGAAGAGAAATCATTAAAACAGAAACAGCTTTCCAATTACATCGTTTTATAATAGTAAAGAGTAAAAACCAACAAGCCTTGTAAAAATCAACAAATCATGTAATTAACAAGAATAAAAAGAAATGAAAGCTTAAAAGGAACTTACAGTATTGTGAATTATTAAGTCCTAATAAATGAAGTTCTAATTAAATACCAGTTGTATCAAAAAAGTCATCAGCTCTTATCATCTTAGTATTTTGTTTTGATTAAATATGTTCTATCTGCATTCATCATTAGCTAAGTAGAAAGATGGGGAGATGGTGTTTGCAAGAACTGCATATGTGACATATTTATAAATGGGAAACTGCATGAAGAAAGCACATTGGGTATGTAGACACAGTTACAATATACAATCACTGGTCCTCTTTGTATTGAGTTTGGGAATAAAAACTAGAATTATTTTGTTAGCCAGCTTAGAATATTGGAACTTTGTTTTCCTAACTAAACCAAGGGCAGTTCAAATTTTATACTTTTCCATGCATCAGGTGGCATAGTTTGAGTACCCCATTCAAATTTCAGTGTTTTTTCTAATTAAAACTAAGAAAAGTATGAACTGAGAACTGAACCTGCTGGCACAGTTATTGTATTGTCCATTATTATCATTGCATTTGTTACAAGATTTTTAAAAGTAGAATGACTAGTGTAAGACACCACACCCCCAACAAAAACAAATCTGCAAGAAATTTGTAATTTTTACCTTCCTGATTCATTCACAAATACTTGAGATACTGCATGTTTTACAGTTGTTAAGTTAAAAATAAACAAAGGAATAATTTATGTATTTTGTACTCGGCAAAAATAATAAATATCTTCAAATTATAAAATAAGATGATTCGTAATAAAACCTTTAGACATATATATCAGATTATGTATCATTATATTATATTATGTGTTAATTGCCACAAATAAACTAACAGCTTGGAAAAAAGGATAAAAAACAAAAGAAGGAAAATTCAATCACATGATAAAGAAAACAAAAACATTGTTAGCAACAAACAATTAAAGCGAAAAATAAAAAATATTGAATTATAATTTATTTTGGAAATGCATTGAAACTGGATAATAAAGTGTACTTTTTAAAAAAATTCTTCAGAATTCATTCAAAAATGTTGGTGCTGATTTCAAAATAATTTGAGATATTGAATAGATCATAAAAATGGAAGCCTTTGTTTGATATGATATTTTGATTTAAAATTGAAAGAGCTATACATGTTGCCAAATTGTGTTGTCTTTAGTAATATTAAAGATCTATACTTTCGTCTGTATCCCATGTAAAACTTGAGTAGAAAGTGAAACTCATCATTGTATTACAAATACGCCATGTTCAATTTTCTAATTATGTTGAAAGCATCTTATTCCTGTTTTAACATGGCATATGAGATCATGCTCTGAATTTAGTTCGCAAGCTTACCCAGAAATAAAATCTGGGCTGGGTGGGATTATAAAAACAATTAGGCAAACTCGGGGGGGGAGGGTGGATGTTCAAATGCGGACAAGGGGGCTGGGGTGAAGGGTTGTAAAGGACCTTGCCAACGTCTGCAAGCTAGTATTTTTTATATTCTGTGTTGAACAGCTGGTTTAGGCCACCCTACTACGTGTATTTCAGTATGTTTGAACAATGGCAAGTCGTGTGATGTAGATATGGAAAGGGCCAATTTCCAGAAGGTCGGTAAAGAGCTGGCATAAATCTGGACCTCAAAACGGCTATTGAAGGATTTGATGTGGTAGCATCTTTTATATCATGTGATGCAGGAAAACTGGAAATCAATCAACCGTCAGATGAGTGGTCAAGGCATCACATTTAACAGTCGCAGTATCGCTTGATGAATTGTGAAGTGCAATAGTGACTCATGTTGTGGTCAGCGTCGCTCTAACTACGATGATATGTTTGCTGCACAATTTCTACCTCCACCTGTTCCACACTATAGCACATATAAAAGGATTACCTATGCACTAGTTGCAGCAACAGTGGAACGTTCGGAACGTTTCATCAACGACTGGCTCTTTAACATCTGCATCCTTTTAAATTGAAATATAACGATGTTCCAAATAAGGTAGGATATTGAACGTATTGATGTGACTGAAATTTCGAGGTGCTAATATGACAATGGACTTTAGTGTGGTGATGTGTTATCGTTCGTTTGATACAGCACACCAATATAATCCAAAATATCCTTGACTGAATTTACTATAGTTCCAAATTAATGATTTAGTCCAAGAAATATAAATTTGGACTTTGTAATTCCAGTTAAGAACTTTAAAAAAACAACTAATAAACCCCATATAACTGAACACAATAATATGGCTAACTTCTCTTAGGATGTTAATGTAGGAATGACTACTTATTTTTAGATAAACAACAATGATATGGAAAAGTGACACACTATTAAAACCAGGATGTAAGTCAGCTCCTTTCCAAACATAATCAAACTTGTCAGAAAAATTAGCAATTACCTAGTAAAAACCCAATGTCCAAGACAAAGATTAAAATAAATATGATTATATCCAATAATTATAATCGGGAATATTTATTCTACCATCATGTAGATATATGAGTTATATATTGTGTTTTTTACATTATAAATATCACTATTCATGTAGACCCTGAATTTGATTTTTGAAAAGTTTAATTACAAAATACAGATATGTATAATTTATAATCACGGATAAAGGACAAAAAAGAATATACATTAAAGATGTCTGTTTATGTATGTATGTATGTATGTATGTATGTATGTATGTATGTATGTATGTATGTATGTATGTATGTATGTATGTATGTATGTATGTATGTATGTATGTATGTATAACAATATAAGCCATCAGTACTAGGTAACATTATCATATAGCGGGAAACAATGTGTAATTGAGTCATATCTCTTTCATCACAAGCCTACAATAAGAATGCAGTCTTACAAAAATGTATTGTTTGCTAAGATTACATTCATAACTTATGAAAATTTTAAAAGTTATTATTATGTGCCAGTGTCAATTCAATACAATTATTAGTTTGGTTCTATTTGATATACGATAGGGTGTTTACTAGTAAAAATGACAATAGTCGTCCGAATTGCACATTCTGATATGGTTTTCACTAGTAACATTTCCAAAATCTTATCGGAAATTGAAAAAATCTAAAATTGCCAAGTCAGTGACTATTCTGAAAATAACGGTTTAGTTATCCGACTGTCATTAAGATTTTGCGAAGAGGTTTTGTTGTAGACTTTCCCGATATAAATCTTATAGCCTACCTTTTGGTCCTTAAGTTTGAAATTTATTCTTGTCAGTAATGAATTACGGCATCAGAGATATCACGAATTAACCGGTTCTTCTACTGTCAAACTTCCAGGCGTCACTTGAGGGGTGAATGTATACAGAATATATCCTTGTTGAGCCTGAATTGATATTTTTGTGTTTGTCTGATAACTTCCATGAATTGCGTCACTTACAAGATTGATTGCGCTCTCTGAGGTTATATTTACTATTCCCGGTGATATATGTCTTTAAGAAAACCTCACCGATGAGATCATTGGTGGATTTTGTTTTCGTTCGTCTGCCGTATACCAGAGAAATTAAAAAATTTGTTAGATCAGCTTCTGTTATCGAATATACATTTATTAATTTCTGGAGAATTATTTCCAGCACGTTTTCCTCTAATCAGAATTTCTAATCCTTCAACATCGGCGAAGGTATTATTGGGATATGGAGTAATACGGTATTATTGGGATATGAAGTAATACGATATTATTGGGATATGTAGTAATAAGGTATTTTTGGGATATGGAGTAATAAGGTATTATTGGGATATGGAGTAATAAGGTATTATTGGGATATGGAGTAATAAGGTATTATTGGGATATGGAGTAATGTAGTATTGGGATATGAAGTAATAAGGTATTATTGGTATATGGAGTAATCAGGTTTTATTGGGATATGGAGTAATAAGGTATTATTGGGATATGGAGTAATAAGGTATTATTGGGATATGAAGTAATAAGGTATTATTGGGATATGGAGTAATAAGGTTACAAGACCATTTTCAGTTGCCTCTCTTTTCACACTATTGTTTTATCAGCTTTTTTCCTCCACACAGTGGTGTAGCGAGGATATTTGGCGCCCAGGGCGAAACACCCAAGTTTGCGCCCCCGGCTGCACCTGTTTAGTTGATACTTTGGGCCCCATTTGGCGCCCTCTAGCCACAGTCGCCGGGGCGAATCCCCAACCTGCAACCCCCCCGTCGCTACGCCACTGCCTCCACAGGCATCATGGTGATCTTAGTACTTATTGTTTCATTCGCTTTTATCTTCCACAATCAAAAGGGTGATCTTAGTACTTATTGTTTTATCCGCTTTTATTTTGTACAATTTTAATGGTGATCTTAGTACTTTTTTAAGTTGCTACTTTATATTCAATTCTTTTGGCTACCCTCTTGATTTTTCTCCTTCAATATACTCACCATCTTATCATTAAATATGATAATTTGCCAAAATGTTATCATTTACTTGCATTTTTTCAATAATATATAAAGATACGGAGATTGTAGTCCTACCCACATTTACTTGTCCACAATTTTCATGGGGAATGTTGAAATGTTTTAAAATATTGCCTCAGTCTTACTAAAAATTAATTGAAACATATTTTAAACGTATCATTTGACTCAGAAAACATAAAGAAAACAATTACCTTGATTGAATCGCATAACCTATATAAGACTATTGTATATCTTCCACATCTTTCCCATTTTCTCTAACCCACTAGCGCTAGCTTCTTACGATTGCTTTTGTTTACCACTTTTTCGCATTTGTTCATACCGATCGCTATTATGATTAACATAATTATATATCTAATGTATTGTAATTAATATAAATTTTTCAGTAGTTTTAACAAATATTTCTGACCCAATCGTCCAACGCAGTATACTTAATAACCATTCTTTGTTGTTGTAGCGTACAATCTATATATGAATGAGCAATAATAGGAATAAGATGGTATTTTATGTGCCAGTAACAAAACTCATGTTCTTTTTTTCCATTTTGTGCCGTTATCTTTTCAAAAATTCGCCAAGATGTTGAGGAAATCCACTAAACTCAAAGGGCGATGACGATTCGCTTATCCTGCTTGTACCAAATGTCCGTCCATGCATAAGTTCAGTTCGTGCGAGGTATGATTGGGAACTTATAGACCTTGGTTGTAAGATGGATCTTACGACTAAATAAGAGACGGACCAATAATAAAATGCTAAATGTTTTCATTGAAAACGTCATAATGAGCCATAATATTTATGATTTCCCCCCCCCCCAGAGCAAATCAAAGTGATGTGTACCATACTATCGAGTGACACGTCATCACAACAGCTGCAGCTAGAATAATAAGTGACCGACGTTTCCAAGTCGGTAAGCTTTGTTAGAGTCGCAAATAAAGCATTAAATACAAACGTCTATGACACATTTGCTTTCCGGGGATAATTTTGTTCTATTTCACCACTTGTCTTTATAACTCTTCCAACCTGCCTCGTTGGCCTAAGTTCCTCCCCCTTCCCCATCCACCTTAGATGTCTTTCGGACGTTCGTGAACCAGCGTTGTTCTGGCAGCGATCCAGTTCTGACGCCAGTCATATGGGAACACAAGGATATAATCATTCACTCTGGAGAGGACTACATGCATCTTTATGGCGTTTGCTGTGGGAGCAATTAGGCATTAGACAATGACAATTGAATGGTCTTCTCTCTCTTCCAATCCCAAGGATCTTTTGATCAGTTCCTGATAGAATAATGGGTATGAACAATCCCCATAATGATTACAGGAGTAACCTTTTTGGTAATGTACTGTTTAATGGTCCTACATTTGAGCGTACAGTATAGAACGTTAAGGTGTTAATTGAGAAAATCTACATTCTGTTTGGTCTCGTCAATTGTTCGTCAGGCTTATTAGGTTAAGGCTTCTATAACTACGAAAGTGATAGTTCCTTTTTGTCCACAGTCAATGAAGGTGAAATAAATTTATTTCAGACCACATGACAGAATAATTGCTGAACGCAGCTAACATCAGAATTCTTACTAGGATTTACTACACTCAAAACACCGATGTTCATCGCTAACCTATTCTCAGTGGACTAAAACACTACGGCGGTAAATATGACCAACTCTTTTTTCCCAGGGTTGATAACAGTCTTAAGCACGCCACATCTTCGTTGGTGAAACACAAGGCCGCTTCCTTTCAATACTTTATTTGTAACACTCAGTATTTTCAAACGTTTGAAATTGCCGAGATGGAGCACACGTGGGAGGCCGTGACATACATTGCCATGCTATTTCACGCAACAGAACATCTCAAAATGATACCGGATAATAGCCTAATCTCATGAATTGGGATGCATGCATATGCATGACAAACCTTACATTATGGCACACCATTTGATCTTCGGCAGTAATTTGAACATGTGCATGCAGTCAACTCACGAACAGTTCAACTTGCCTTACGTCCTGTTTCAATTTGCAGACACAATCATTTTTAGCTGCAGAATCGAGCCTGTTAGTGGCAATCTTCCTTCCTTCAATGTTGGTGACAATACATTCTTCAATACGGTAGGCCCAATCGGGTTCATGACAAATAACAGGCTGCCAGCATTGGGTAGCGAAAGTATAGCCATTCATTATCAGTTATTCATTTAACAGTTTATGAGGTAGTGATACAAGTATTAATAGGGGATACTCTATCCTCAATGGAAAATCCAGTCAAAAGGGCATGGGAACATCTAGCCTCAAGGGGGAATTTAACATGGTGGGGACTATCTAGCCTAAATGGGAAATTGAACATTGTGGGACTATCTAACCTCAATGGGAAATTGAACATGGTGGGCCTATCTAGCCTCAAGGGAAATTGAACATGGGAACTATTTGGGTCCATCTAGCGACAAGGGAAATGTAATATGGGAAATATTATTTGTATTTTGGGACTGTCGAGCGACAACGGAAACGGAGGCAAAGAAAGCCAATATCTTTTCGAGGTATAGGAGTGGCCCTGAAAACAAATCACACAATCACGTATCAAAATAGAACGGAAGGAAAATAAAACAAGGATAATTATGAACATCATACATTCTATGTGAAATATGTTCATTGTTTTCATTCAATCATCAATGTAATAAAAAGGTAGTATGACATTTATTGTCGACTGACTTCTTAACATATCTCAAATTTAAGGGATGCTCTGTGTTTCTTTGCACAAGATACAAACAATGTTGCCAAGTTTTAACAAATCTAAAAGCAGCACCAAAACGTGCTTTGTTCTCTCGACAGTCTAAGCTGTGTGATTTGATTTGAAATTCAAAGTTAACCATAGGCAGGGTCATAAAGTGCAATGTCACTCGCGTCAATCATTGTTACACTGTTACAATTCTTCCGAACTTGTGTTTTGGTTCTGGTTGTGGAAAGTTAGCCATAAGCAGGGTTATACAGTGCAAGATATCTCACGTTCTGAAAAACGGTAGATATCATGCTTAACAAAAATTCCATGACACATTGCAGTGCCAAAAATAAGGATTAAGCTCCGATACCTCAATTGTAAAAGTTTGTCAACTGAAGATTTTATTTCATCCAATGATTTACTGATTTACTATTTGTAAGGATGTAATGTTTGAAAAACAAATTGCATGACAAACGGAAATTATGGGGCCTACTGATTAAAATTTTGGTGGGTTTCTTCAAACGGGAACATCTACCATTAGGATTACAATCAAACGTATTACGACGAAGAGAGAGAAAGAGAGAGAGAGAGAGACAGAGACAGAGAGAGAGACAGAGAGAGAGAGAGAGAGAGAGAGACACAGAGAGAGAGAGAGAGAGAGACAGAGAGAGGGAGAGAGAGACTGTTATACCTACTTTTAAAAAGAATCCCGACACTTACGCTTGTTTTTTGTGGTATATTTTCCCTTAGACAAATTCGAGGAAATACACATCCCACTTAGAAAATCAAATCCATAGGAAAGGTCCACGATTTCAAAATATCACCAGAGTGAACTGTTGACAAATACGACTAAAACGTTCTCACAAAATAGTTATTCCAAATACGCTGTGATGTATTTGACTATAAAATTGACATAATTTCCGTGGGATCGCCCAGGAAACGATTATTCTTGCTTTAGTTTTACTTCTTTTTTATATATAAATAATCTAGTGGTGAAACACGGCCTATCTCGAAGCGAGATAAGAGCTAC
This sequence comes from Unio delphinus, assembly GCA_029339505.1. Lineage (NCBI taxonomy): Eukaryota > Metazoa > Mollusca > Bivalvia > Unionida > Unionidae > Unio > Unio delphinus. Next base: position 6,541,375 of record JAQISU010000046.1, read on the forward strand.
TGAAGTCGATTCGAAGTGAACGCGGTAAGAAAATTAGTCTAGCCAATGAAATTGTTTATGATGAGTGTTGCAATGTTTTGTACGAAAGTAGTATGGCAAAATAATAAATACGCTCTCAAGTGGTTCCCATTGCAGTGCAGACTAGAATGTGAACTGAAATCCCTCCGTTGTGTATTGTATCATTTCTTCTTACCACATCAACTACTGAATGGTCACAGTACTCGTACCATTTCTTTTTACCACATCAGCCACTGAACGGTCACAGTACTGGTTCACATTTTGAAACTGACAATTTATTTGTATCTCACTTTAAACATTTTGACGTACACATTCACATCGGTATAGTCAGGAGTGGTGCAGTATTCAGTGGCATGTTTTTTGGTTTGTTTTTTTTTCTTTTCTTTTAAAACTTGTGAATCTGGGTTTGTACGAATTAGCGAAGTAAGTTCAGTGAACCTCAAGAATATAAACCCAAGTTGTCTATCTATTGATGTGAATATTTACATCAAAAACAATATGACCTGCAAAACACAAGGATATACGGCAAGCATGATTAGAATGAACACAACGACACCTAACTGTAGTATCAAAGAAATGTTTTTCTTCACGTCCGCGTAACTTAGAGTTTCAATCCTCTTTGAAGACAAACTTGGTATCCTTTTGTGAGCGTGAAATTAAAATACTGAACACACTTAAGCGCTTTGCTATAGACTAGAGTATTTATAATGTCAGCAACAAACTAAACATAAATACCGTTACAACAATAGAAAGCCCGAAATCGTCTAATAAAAATAAAGTCCGTTAAAAAAATTTATTGAAGATTAGCATTAACCGAATTTAAGAAAGTCAAAGACATTTGTCTATAGGCCTCTCACTTTGATATTGTATGCGGATGTAATCTGCCATGTATTAACAGCTTGAAACAAGGAATACGCAAAGAAAAATCTCAATTCAAACTGACTTTTACAGATTTGTTCTATCTTTTTTATTTTTTGGGACCACACCTAAACACTATTCAAGGGTTGAACAGCAAAAATACACATATCAAAACAAAACATACAATTTACTATCCACACATGGGAAGCATCCCAAACAAACCACATCATTTACTTTCCAATATCACACCATCTGCCATCCACACACACGGGGAAGCTGCCAAAACAATCCACATCATTTACTATCCAAAATCACACCATCTACCATCCACACACACGGGAGGAAGCAGTCCAAACAAAACACATCATTTACTATCCAATATCACACCATTTACCATCCACACACACACATACACACGAGGAAGCATCCCAAACAAACCACATCATCTACTATCCAACATCACACCATCTATCATCCACACACGGGGAAGCAGCCCAAACAAACCACAGCATTTACTATCCAAAATCACACCATCTACCATCCACACACAGGAAGCAGCCAAAACAATTCACATCATTTTCTATCCAATATCACACCATCTACCATCCACACACAGGAAGTAGCCAAAACAATTCACATCATTTACTATCCAATATCACACCATCTATCATTCACACACATGGTGTTCGTTTCGATCGTTGAATACATTTCCAGGCTCTTTTCCATTCTACTGTGTTGTTCTTGTTGGCATACGTTTGTCCTACGACGATGGCACGGGCACGGGCTAAACACATCTGATCTTGAGGATTGTTATTTTGGACGATACATGTTTTGGTATTGCGAAGCTTGTCGACCAATAAAACTTTGTTGTGTTTTCTGGTCCCTTATGGAATAGACACGTGAGTCATGAAGAATGTGGCTTTTCCGTCGGTGATGTGAAACTTGTCGTTGGATTGTTGCACATGTTGAATCTTGTCGATGACTTTGGAAGGTGTTAATTGTGATGGACTGCTAAACTCGATCCAAACAGGGGACTTCAAACCGTTGTGATGAATAGAAAGTCTAAAGCGATCGTCTTCTTTATATTGGCATCGATGTTTCAGTGAGGTTAACAAAGAATCCCACAAATCGGCGATGAACCCTTCTGCTTCTCCAAAGGTATATCCGACTTGAAATCTTTAATTTTCACCGTGTACCTGTAGGTCTTAGTTCTAAATTTTCCAGAGGAGCGTTTTTCCGTCTCTCGAATGTGGTAATACTTTTCGGGTGATACTGGTGGACTTTGGTTTGGAATATACTCTCTCGGTCTGGCCGCAGACATGGAAGGTATCGGTTCAGGTTCGCTGATGTCTTCGATTTGAGCGAACACTTCTTTACGTGTGTGAGGCGATACGTCACATCGCTGTCTCTTACCTTTTTCTTCTCTCTCACTGAAATCGTGCGATCGTTTCATCTCAATTACTGATTCAGAAATGATTTAACCAAGTTTGATTTCTCTTTATATATACCCCTATGTACCTCTGGTTATGATAATGACTTGGTATATTTCACAAGGGCAAGTGAAAGTCCAACAGTTTGGAAGCCCTGGATGACTTATGCAAACGACAATAGTGCGTCTTAAACACCTCATGCATCTTAAAGACACTTCGATTTAAATCCTACCACGAAAAGAAAAGGTTGCAAGAAAGGGGGAAAAATAGACAGTTGGTATCATCAAGAGCTCCAGAGACTGTACTGTGTTGTTAGAACACGTACATACTTCATCTAGAAAACAACGCTCCTTGACTACGATGTCTCATTCTTTTTGTCACTTCTACTATGCTGTTGACCGCGATATCTACCAAACCAGATTTAACACACGTCTTTCTTCATTTGATATGTTAAAAGTAATAAACCATTTTTAAAAGAACTACCCCTTTTTTGACAACAGCGACGATGTCTCCTCCTGCTCTTACTACTGTTGCTGCACCTACAACGGCAATCATTCATAAGACCAAAGCATGAGTCAGAGCAAGTTAAGTTGTGAAGTTGAGCAGAAGTGTATAAACAACAACTGTGAAGTCCCTATGTTCTAGTTCTGTTTGTGATAATAATTTGCGTTACTTCACATTTTCTAAAGTGTAAATGTGTGCAAGCCGTACAAAAGTTATGTGATTATAGCTTTTGACACTTGCACAGGTACTTCACTTCATAAGTGTCAAGAAAAAAATTACTATCAGAATTTTACCATTTTCCAAAACACGCACACACTCGCAACGTCACAAGTATTTGAACTTCTATATTTGTGGATATCCCACAGACCCGTCCCAGCATAAAGAGCTGGCTAAAAACGGTAGGAATATTACATCATTATTTCAGAAATATCAACAACAAAAATTATGTGTATCTTCCCCGTTCCAACCTTTATTAGTGTTTGGGTATGTTCTCTAAAAACACAAACAATATCGAACAAAATTACATTTTTAATTAAAAATTCTCTTTATAAATATTTTCAAGGTGTTGGTGCATGTCAGATTACATCCAATGCCTTTTCCAAGAGAAATACATTTCTACACGTCATTGCGTTTGTTAAATTCGGTTGTTTGTTAATTTGAGGTTAGTCATCGTTTATCTTTAATTCTATGTTTTTTTTATTAATTTCTTTTTTTTATAGAAGATGTAAGATTTTTATTGCTGTAACGGTATATATGTTGTTTAGTCTATTGCTGCAAAAGAAAATGTATATAGCAAAGGGCTTAAGTTTATTCATATTTGTATTATTTCAAGCTCTACAAAACTTACCAAGTTGCGCAGACGTGAAGGAAAACATACCTTTGTTACAAACGTTTGCACTATGTGTTCATTCTAATCGTGCTTGCCTTATATCTTTGTGTTTTAGATATCACATTTCTTCTGATGTTAATACATGCATCTATGGACAGAGAGATTGAGTTATCATCCTTGAGGTTCACTGTACTTTAGTTTATTTACTTTATACAAGCCTCAAATTCACTAGTTTGACAAAAGTTACCACTCAGTACTATATTATTTCTCTCTACCTAGACGAATGTGTTTATGTCAAAATGTTAAAGTGAGAAAGTATTTTTTGGGTCAGTTTTAAAACTCAAACAATAATTGCACAGTCAAGTGGTTGATGTGTCATGAAGAAATGGTTCAATACGTAACAAAGGGATTGTAAGTTCACACTCCAGTCTGTCTGCGCTGCAATTAAATCAATGCATGAGCCTAGGCAAAACAATGCGCCAGTCGATAGAAGCAATTTATTGGCTACACTTTTTTTGTACCCTCTTAGCTTCGAAATGCCCTCACTCGTTCTTAATACAGTGACAAGATAAGACGTGTTTTTTTTTTTTCTGCGCCTGACCACTACACTACCTACCTTGAATTTCGAACCAAGCAATGAGTCACTCATTGTAAGTGATTTCATTGGCAAACCGATATTTTCCACCGCCTTCGCTTCAAATCGGCGTCAGTTGTTATTCTCACAGCGAGAAGATAAGGCGTGTATTTTTGTATCTGTCCACTAGTCACATTCCAAACAATAAAACTTACGAACAAATAATCGCACCATCGTGGAAATGACAGTCTTATTGCGAAATACACCAGAAACATGTTTGGATGTACTATTCTGAGAGAACTTCACAAAACGTTTTGGATGCTTCCCGTATGTGGATGTCGATGGTGTGGTTTGTTTGGGCTGCTTCCCCGTGTGTGGATGATAGATGATGTGATATTGGATAGTAGATGATGTAGTTTGTTTGGGATGCTTCCCATGTGTGGACAGTAAATTGTATGGGTTGTTTTATATGTGCATTTTCCCTGTTCAACGCTTGAATAGTGTTTAGGTGTGTTCCCAAAAAAATAAAAAGGAAGGAACAAATCTATAAAGGTCAGTTTGAATTGAGGTTTCTTTTGCGTATACCTTGTTTCAAGCTGTTAATACATGGCAGATTACATCCGCATACAATATCAAAGTGAGAGGCCTATAGACAAATGTCTTTGACTTTCTTAAATTCGGTTGTATTGCTTAGCCATTGCAAATCTTTAATTTTTTTAACGCATTTTTTTTTTGATAGACGATTTCGGTCTTTCTATTGTTGTAACGGTATTTATGTTTAGTTTGTTGCTGAAATTACCAATACTCTAGTCTATAGCAAAGCGCTTAAGCGTGTTCAGTATTTTAATTTCACGCTCACAAGGATACCAATTTAGTCTTCAAAGAGGATTGAAACTCTAAGTTACGCGGACACGAAGAAAAACATTTATTTGTTACTACAGTTATGTGTCGTTGTGTTCATTCTAATCATGCTTGCCGTATACCTTTGTGTTTTGCAGGTCATATTGTTTTTGATGTAAATATTCACATCAGTAAACAGACAACTTGGGTTTATATTCTTGAGGTTCACCGAACTTGCTTCGTTAATTCGTACAAACCTCAGATTCACAATTTTGAAAAGAAAAGAAAAAACAAATCATGCCACTGAATACTTTACCACTCCTGACTATACCGATGTGAATGTGTACGTCAAAATGTTTTAAGTGAGATACAAATAAATTGTCAGTTTCAAAATGCGAACCAGTACTGTGACCGTTCAGTAGCTGATGTGGTAAAAAGAAATGGTACGAGTACTGTGACCATTCAGTAGTTGATGTGGTAAGAAGAAATGATACAATACACAACGGAGGGATTTCAGTTCACATTCTAGTCTGCACTGCAATGGGAACCACTTGAGAGCGTATTTATTATTTTGCCATACTACTTTCGTACAAAACATTGCAACACTCATCATAAACAATTTCATTGGCTAGACTAATTTTCTTACCGCGTTCAATTCGAATCGACTTCAGTAGCTCTTCACCTAGTGTCGAGATATGTCGTGTTTCACAGCTAGATTATTTATATATAAAAAAAAAGTAAAACTAAAGCAAGAACAATCGTTTCCTGGGCGATCCCACGGAAATTATGTCAATTTTATAGCCAAATACATCACAACGTATTTGGAATAACTATTTTGTGAGAACGTTTTAGTCGTATTTATCAGTTCACTCTGGTGATATTTTAAGATTGTGGACCTTTCCTATGGATTTGATTTTCTAAGTGGGATGTGTATTTCCTCGAATTTGTCTAAGGGAAAATATACCACAAAAAACAAGCGTAAGTGTCGTGATTCTTTTTAAAAGTAGGTATAGCAGTCTCTCTCTCTCTCTCTCTCTCTCTCTCTCTCTCTCTCTCTCTCTCTCTCTCTCTCTCTCTCTCTCTCTCTCTCTCTCTCTCTCTCTCTCTCCGTCGTAATACGTTTGATTGAAATCCTAATGGTAGATGTTCCCGTTTGAAGAAACCCCACCAAAATTTTAATCAGTAGGCACCATAATTTCCGTTTGTCATGTAATTTGTTTTTCAAACATTACATCCTTACAAATAGTAAATCAGTAAATCATTGGATGAAATAAAATCTTGAATTGACAAACTTGTACATTTCAGGTATCGGAGCTTAATCCTTATTTTTGGCACTGCAATGTGTCATGGAATTTTTTTAGAGCATGAGATCTACCGTTTTGCAGAAGGGCGAGGGATCTTGCACTGTATAACCCTGCTTATAACTAACTTTTCACAACCAGAATCAAATCACACGTTCGGAGAATTGTAACAGTGTAACAATGATTGACGCGAGTGACATTGCACTTTATGACCCTGCCTATGGTTAACTTTTAATTTCAAATCAAAACACACAGCTTAGACTGTCGAGAGAACAAAGCACGTTTTGGTGCTGCTTTTAGATTTGTTAAAACTTGGCAACATTGTTTGTAGCTTGTGCAGAGAAACACAGGGCATCCCTTAAATTTGAGATATGTTAAGAAGTCAGTCGACAATAAATGTCACACTACCTTTTTATTAAATTGATGAATGAATGAAAACGATGAACATATTTCACATATAATGTATAATGTTCTTAATTATCCTTGTTTTGTTTTCCTTTCCTACTGTGTGGATAGGATATTGTGTGGTTTTATTTTCCTTCCGTTCTATTTTGATATGTGATTGTGTGATTTGTTTTCAGGGCCACTCCTATACCGCCAAAAGATATTGGCTTTCTTTGCCTCCATTTCCGTTGTCGCTAGACAGTCCCAAAATACAAATAATATTTCCCATATTACATTTCCCTTGTCGCTAGTGTCGCTATATAGACCCAAATTGTTCCCATGTTTAATTTCCCTTGAGGTTAGATAGGCCCACTGTGTTCAATTTCCAATTGAGGCTAGATATTCCCACTATGTTCAGTTTCCCATTGAGGCTAGATAGTCCCACTATGGTAAATTTCCCATTGAGGTTAGATAGTCCCACTGTGTTCAATTTCCCATTGAAGTTAGATAGACCCACTATGTTCATTTTCCCATTGAGGCTAGATAGTTCCCACCACATTAAATTCCCCCTTGAGGCTAGATAGTCCCAAGCCCTTTGTGACTGGATTTTCCAGTGAGGCTAGAGTATCCCCTATTACTACTGATACAGGAACGAATCTGCACGCTAAAGACAATGATATGAACACCAAGATATAGTCAAAAGGCAAAATAGGGCTCAAAGTATCTTTTTTCCTGTTCAAGACAGAAAGATAATATAATCACACTAACCCTAGTCTGATTGCTAAAGTAGGTTATAACACGCTTTTTGCAATGTTAGATCTCACATCAATCACGTCCAAAAACATGTAGTTAAGGAAATAAGAGTTGTCTCTTCAAGCCTAACAATCAAACAGAACGTGTATATCCATACAATAATAGAGGCAGTTGATTGGTATATGCTCTCAACCATTCTCATGTTTCTGTTTATATGATATCTCTTGTCCTGGGAGAAACCCACTAAGTCTACTCTCTGTACAGGATACAGCTTGGACCATATCAATACCGGTAAAAGGACATTATCATACATTGTTTGAATATCAGTCTTTTAATTAACTGGTAAAGCATTTCATATATATATAAAATGTAGCAAATCATTCTGTATTTCATTGGTAGTGCGTGCTATTAGCAATGTTTAACTCATTCGTTAAAAGTAATATCCCCAGCTCTACGTTGTATGCAGAGTCAGTTACTGCACCATTCAAAGCCACTACAGATCATGGGAAGATTGTTTCTAGTTCACAAGGTATACATATATAATTTCAACATAAAACAAATTCGATCTTGACAACTACTCTGAAGACCAAGTATTGCACTGCTAGTTGTTAGAGTTATCTACCTTTATGTATTGGTATTGCACTGCTAGTTGTGAGAGTTATCCACTTTTATGTATTGTGATCAGCAGCGTTTGTCTATTTTTTTTTTACCAAGTTACGTTACTTCAATAGAAAGATACAGAATTTTATATAAATCTGCCAGAAGGTTTATAACGAAGAATAATTTTGATATAATCTCAATTACAGCTAGAATCAAAACACTACACGCATGTCAGAATTGTATGCCTTGTGCGATTGTCAACAAATTTACAATCAATACTGGTCATGTTATAGTAGTTGGTCAACACTAATTATATTCATCATCAATCCGTCATAGTTTAATTTTACATTAAATGGTATGCACTAGGCGTCAGTATTGGATCATGTATGTAGTCGATATTATTTTAATATTACGCATGTATTCCTTACCCATGAATAGAATTAAAAATATAACAAGAAAACTAAAGACAAGAATAGCACTAACCTACAGATAAGACTTCGTGTAAAATAATACAGTAAGGTTTAAGAGGGGGCCGACTCGAATGGTCTGCAAAAATCAAGTGAGAAACTCCCCTCCCCCAATAAAAAGTATTTCTTTACATTCCAATATCAATATTTATCAGAGTACGGTCCCTTGACATTTCAATGACATCTACATTTAGCGGAGAAAAGGTCGCATAGGAATTGTAGTTTGTTATTACAGTCTTAACCATATTTGCCAAAGTAATGGTTTCTAGCCATTCAAACAGACAATTATATTTCCCTTGACATACTAGTGACAATTATGTTTAAAAGAGGTAATTGTCCCTTGACATTCCAATGTCAACAGTATTTAGCAGAGGTAATGTCCCTTGACATTCCAATGATAACCGTATTTAGCAGAGGTGTGTACCAAGGATATTCGAATAATGATTTTAATTTTGTTTTCAAGCAAGGACTTGTGCCATAGTTGTTTTAACGTAAATTGTAAATTTCAAAAGATGATCACTTTTAACTGTTTACTCAATACCTTATCTAAATATTGACATATATAAGCTGAATAACGTTATGTTTAAAAATTCAACGTATATTTAACATATCTTTAAATATGTTTGACATAATTATGTAGCAGCGTCATGCTCATTGTTATGGATACATAAGTTTATTAACAGAAACTGTCCCCTATGCATTTAAATTGTAATAAGGACGAAGTATCTGACAATTTGAATTGAACCAAAAATGTTATGCTATAACAACATTGAAAATGCTGGATCATTTTATACGCTTAAAACACAGACAGGTTACCTGCAGAAAATGAATGCACAAATTCTTCTAGAACCTACCATAATATAGCAGTAAGTATGATAGCATACTTGCATTGTGACATTGGATATGGTAAAATAGTAAACGATTGATTTTGGTTACCATATAATTTGCATTTCAGTACGAGAAAACACTCGGGGCCCCGAGTGGCCGAGTGGTCTATAGCGCTTTCCATTACGGATAACTGCCATCTCACCTCTGCGTGGGTTCGAGCCTCGGATTTGGCCAATATAGGTATGTGAGAAAGCATGCCAGAAGCTTCTCGTAGATAGGTGGTTATTTCCGGAGGATTTTCTGGGTTCTTCCTCCACCATTAATACTGGCCGCCATGTATATCCTATCGTGTGCTGACAAATGGCGTTAATCCCTACAAAACAATCAACAAATAGAAAATATACTAGTGAGAGTATCTGTTGGATGAATTTCATCCGTTTATAAAAAAAAATATGCTGCATGACCATTTATAACCTTTTAAAATTCCACTTGTCGTAGTTACTATGGTGTTGTCCATTCATATTCTCATTTGAATATTTCCATCACACATCATTCGTGAGTTCAATTGTATTCAAGAATCCTTTGGTAATCAACAAAAAACTAAATCTGATAAGAAGCATAATGGAAACATGCTATCAAAATTTGGATAACATTTTATTTTCAGTGACAACCGTCAAAACGTAATGGTGTTTTTGCCCCTGATTTCTTTAGTGATGCAGTATTGTCAGGGATAAGCCATTTCGGTACATTGTAGGTCTTGAATATCCAACTTTATATTTGTATTTCATCCGTCTCCTCAGACCAAATAGACATTATATTACAGCTAACGAATGAGGTTAGCATTGACTGCTCAAACGTCAAATGTACTATTTTATATCTGCCTTATGTGCAATGTCTGATGCTTTATTTTAAATTATGCAAATATCAGATTTTTCAGAGGATTAATCTCTCTCTCTCTCTCTCTCTCTCTCTCTCTCTCTCACTTTCGCTAAATCAAGCGACGAGTATTTACAACCGATGCGTCATCTAATTCTACAGAGTGTGTGCTCAATTTGAGATTTAAGTCAAAACAGCTTTGATACAACAGAGAAGCCTGTTTATGAATAAAGGTTACTGAAATGCGATATTAAAGGCATGTAGAAACAAAATTTTAAACGTCAGCAATACTCTTAATATCTGCTTTGAATAATTTACTGTGGCTAATAAACATATTGCTACGAGTCTATGTTCTTAAAATATGTAAAAGAAAAGTGTGAAGACAGCAAGCTTTGTAAAATGTAACAAATTATTTTCCCGTAGATTACAAAGTAAAAAATGAGAGAAAAGAGGTTACACTATTGAGAACTAAATCCGAAGAAAATTCAATCCAAAATGGTCACTACATAATACAATTTAACGTGCTAGATGTTAAAGCACGACTGTGAAATCCGCACAGTCACAATCCAGATAATATAGTTATCATTTGATAACAACAACCATTACATAATATAAATAACCTTCTAGAATGATCTAATGAGTCTTCTTTATTAACAACAAACACAATAGCCCATATAATTCACTCAGGAATCGCCAAAATCATTACCTTGTTCAACATATTTACGCCGTCGTGTTTGCCATAATAATAACACTTAATAATGAAGGTATTATTAGTTGTTCACATAAATGAAATTAAAATAATACAAAGTCAATAAGATCACGCAGCAATGAACTTAAGTTTGTACAAGGTTAAGAACAGCAATTAACGTCACATTACAATAACGAGTAATGAAGCAATACATTTAAAACTAACATACAATCAATGTTAAATTACAATAACGAGTTATGAATCAATAAATCTAAAACTAACATACAATCAATGTTAAATTACAATAACGAGTTATGAAGCAATAAATTTAAAACTAACATACAATCAATGTTAAATTACAATAACGAGTAATGAATCAATAAATTTAAAACTAACATACAATCAATGTTAAATTACAATAACGAGTAATAAATCAATAAATTTAAAACTAACATACAATCAATGTTACATTACAATAACGAGTAATGAAGCAATCAATTTTAAACTAACATACAATCAATGCTAAATTACAATAACGTGTTATGAACCAACATATTTAAAACTAACATACAATCAATGCTAAATTACAATTAAGAGGAATGAAGCAAACACATTTAATACCAAAAGACAAAACAATTCAAGTAAATATACATAGCAATATTGATATGCAGCTAGTCTAGACACAAGACAACAATACCAGCTATGTTTGAAATGATGTTTTTTGATAGATAAATGGGCTACATGATATATGAACTTATTATTGGTTGGCGCAAGGTAGAGAGATTGATAGGTAGTATCTATTTATTTTCTGTAGAATAAAACGTTCTCATTATACAAGCTTTCTTCTGAACACATTACTGGAAATTACATTAAACGCTCCAAACTTTGATGTTTTGAAATCAGGGTGTTGTATAGTGTTTCCTACTAATTTTTTACCTTGTTCAATTTAAAGGCAGATGTAGAAAGTTAAGGAGACATTAAGTCAGAGGACGCGGAAATCCGTAAAGATGTTTCCAACAGAAAACACGGGTATACAAATCCCGTACCGTTAAGATGTTGCCAATAGAAAACATGGGTATACAAAACCCGTACCGTAAAGATGTTGCCAACAAAGAACATAGGTATACAAAACCCGTACCGTAAAGATGTTGCCAACAGAAAACGAAGGTATAATAAGCCCGTACCGTAAAGATGTTGCCAACAGAAAACATAGGTATTCAAAACATGTACCGTAGAGATGTTGCCAAAAAGAAAACATGGATATAAAAAAACCATACTGTAAAGATGTTGCCAACAGAAAAAATACGTATGAAAACCTGTACCGTAAAGATGTTGCCAACACAAAACATTGGTATACAAAACCCGTACCGTAAAGATATTGCCAACAGAAAACATGGATATAGAAACCCCGTACCGTAAATATGTTGCCAAGAGTAAACGTGCGTAGACAAAACCCGTATCGTAAAGAAGCTGCCAACAGAAAACATGACTATGAAAACCCGTACCGTAAAGATGCTGCCAACAGAAAACATGGCCATGAAAACCCGTTCCGTAAAGATACTGTCAACAGACAACATGGGTATAGCTAAACCCGTACCGTAAAGATGTTGCCCAAAAAAACATGAGTATAAAAAAACCGTACCGTACAGATGTTGCCAACAGAAAACATGTGTATAAAAGAAACCGTATTGTAAAGAAGTTGCCAACAGAAAACATGGGTATTAAAACCCCATACCGTAAAAATATTGCCAACAGAAAACATTGGTATGAAAAAAACGTACTGTAAAGATGCTGCCAACAGAAAACATGGGTATAAAACCCGTACCCTATAGATGTTGCCAACAGAAAACATGGGTATAAAAAGTCCGGTCCGATAAGATGGTGCCTACAGAAAACATGGGTAGAGAAAACTCGAAGCGTAAAGATGTAGCCAACAGACAACATGGGTATACAAAACCCGTACCGTAAAGATGTTGCTAACATTAAACATGTCTATAGAAAACACGTGCCGTCAAGATGTTGCCAACAGAAAACATGGTAAACCGGTACCGTAAAGAGGCTGCCAACAGCAAACATGGGTATAAAATACCCGTACCGCAAAGATTTTGCCAACAGAGAACGTGGGTAGAAAAAACCCACAGCGTAAAGATGTTGGCAACAGAAAAAGTGGGAATAAAAAAACCCGTACCTTGAATATGTTGCCAACAGAAAACGTGTGTAGCAAAAAAAACCGATAAAGTAAAGATGATGCCAACAGAAAATGTGGGTATTAAAAACCCGTACCGTAAATATGTTGTCAAAAGCAAACGTGGGTATAAAATTCCCGTACCGTAAAGATGTTTCCAACAGAAAACATGGATATAAAAACTCCCGTACCGTTAAGATCTTGAAGACAGAAAACATGGGTATAGAAAAAGCAACTCTAAAGATGTTGAAAACAGAAAACATGGGTATTAAAATCCCCTACCGTGAAGATGTTGCCAACATAAAACATGGGTATAAAATACCCGTACCGTAAAGATGTTGTCAATAGAAAACGTGGATAGAAAAAACCGCAACCGTAAATATGTTGCCAACAGAAAAGTTCGGTATAAAAAACCCGTACCATAAAGATGTTGCCAGCATAAAACACTTTTTATAAAGAACCCGTACCGTATAGATGTTAAAAAGCAGAAAACATGGGTATAAAAGACCCAACCGTAAAGATGTTGAAAACAGAAAACATGGGTATAAAAATCCTGTACCGTAAAGATGTTCCCAACAGAGAACATGGGTATAAACAAATCCGTACTGTAAAGATGTTGCCAACATAAAACATAGGTATGAAAGTAACAGCAAACGTCGTTATCCAATCGTCCAAAATATGTCAAAAGTCACCATTTTTAAACGTCACTGAAATGGAACAATCTGACCCTTTTCAAAGGCAAGCTTTGCTCTCAGTTTTGCGAAACGCAACGCCCTGAGAAAATTATGTTAGCCATTTAAAACACATTGTTCAAGTTAGATTTATAGAGTGTCAGAGAACCTAATTTCATCAATTGTTTTGCGACACACAAACGTCACTGCGCAACTCGCGAACATTTTCCAGATAATTTTTCAAATGAAGATAATATATAAATATTATTGAAGTGTAACTTGTCAAAATATTTAAGAGTTTAAACCACCCTTTAGCTTAGAATTCGACCTTAAATCACCGGAAGATAATTTCACAATAACTTTTAAAGTACATAGTGAATTTAAACAATACTCGGAAAGGGGATATCATCGAGTATCATCAAATGCATTTTATCTGACAAATTTCTCAGTTTTTCTAGAAGTTTCTCTTTAGATTCAAAATCACTACCTTTTTCAGCTAAACTGCACCGGCAGGAACCTACGAGTTCTTTGCCCTAGTTTATGTTTTATAATTTCCTTTATATTCTAGCTTCATTGGGATAATACACATAATAGGCGACGAAAGCAGAACAAAGCTTGTTTTGAACTCAGCAAAGTAAAGCCCCTTTACATGTATCACCGGTTTTAGTACAGAACATATTTTGTATACTGACTAGGTATAATTTGTGTCAAATGCAGCATGACTACGCACCAGGGCGTCTATCATATATCAACGTCCTACCTATAAATCTATTCATCCATTATTGATCCACATATACGTCAATCAAACAGTTTGTCTACCAACTGTACCAAATATACGTCCGTCTCTCAGTTTGTCTACCAACTGACCTAACTAAATGTGATATCGTTAAAATATACATTGACCATCGATGCGAAGCCATCTACACATTGGCCGATTGTAATGAAAGTCAATCATACCATTAAATAATCTTCTAACCATAGCCTTAGCTATAGGTAATGTGGGCTGCTTTTTAAGGACACACACACACACATATATAGATATAGGTATATATCGTGCCGCCACCAAACACAACATATCTTTGCTCGCCTCCTGCTGAGACGATTACCGTCAGTCTATATGTATGTCCTTACGTTAGAACGATATTTGAGACCCATATACTTCTCTTCAAACAGTTTTTAATTTACACGCAAGCATAATGACAGATCAAAAGAGCGAATAAATGAACTCGAAATGAAAAGCACCCAATAAAGTGATTTTGGAAATAATACAGGTCTTGGTATATTTAACAAAGGGAATTCTGACATGACATCGGCAATCCCTGAATATTATACTTTATAATTGAAGTCTGAAATGACATTTGGAATAATTGAAAGTAAAATTTGTGATTCACATAACTGAATGAGATCAATAAATGCAAAATACAATTTTTACAAAATATATATCTCGTAGTCACATGATGTAATACAGTTAAAACCTTGCTAAACACAAATATAAAAATCAAATATTAAACAAAAGCTAACAAAAAAAATATTATAAAATCTGTCAGAGATATTTCGATAGAGTGTATTTGCTCCTGATTCATCATCCACACACCCCTCCCCACCCAACAAAATTCAAACCAAACAAAACCCAGCGCAACATCTGAGGTGTGGAAGTCGTGCTAGTTTTGGGGTCTTAAAGGCACTTTTAACATTATGCCTAGGAAACGGGAACAATGCATTTGAGAAAGTCATGAGTCAGCGGCTGGTCATGCTCTTATTTTGTCTCTACAATGCACGGTGTAGAGTAGACAAATATGCGCTACAGAAATACACTGTATGCCATACAAAAATACACTGTATGCAACACAGAAATACACTATATGCTATACAAAAATACATTGTATGCAACACAGAAATAGGGGGCCCCGAGTGACCGAGTGGTATTACGCGCTATTCCCTGGTTATTTCCTGGGCTTTTCCTGGGTTCTTCCTCCACCATTAATACTGGCCACCATGTATAGCCTATCTTGTGTTGAAAAATGGTTTTAAACTGTATAACAACAACAACAATGCACGATCGTATGTATTATCGTTTGTCGTTCACCCTTACACTTCTTAATTACCTAACGTCAGTTGAATAGCTATCATCTAATGCAAGGCCGTGAGTCAAGCAAAACGTAACATTTATGGTCCACCGATCATTACTCATTATGTCAATAGTTTTGAAATGCAATAAATAAATAAGCAACTTTGATAATGAATAAATAAGTACATGAAATTCTATATTTGCTGACATGTGACTTTTTAGTTTTAGTTAAAGCGATAAGCAGCTTGTATTGGATCATTGCTGATACAATGGAAAAGATCTTCACTAAGTGAGAATGGCGGCATCTTAGACAATCAGAATGGTAAGATTAAATAATGGAAACGTTGATGTACATCATATTTTAGAAGTGTTTAATACTGCATGGTTTCGTATTCATATTTTCGTAATATTGTCATAGGGACAAGTACTCTTTGAATCTCATCATGTTAAAAATAGGAGCTATTCAACATAAATCTTTTCGTGTCGTCCATTTACTACAAGTTCTATAGTCCAAATTCTTGATAATAAAGAGCGTTCTTCCTGGACGACAAACGCGTTCAACCTCGTCAGAAAGACGTATATATATATATATACATATATATATATATATAATATTGTCATAGGGACAAGTACTCTTTGAATCTCATCATGTTAAAAATAGGAGCTATTCAACATAAATCTTTTCGTGTCGTCCATTTACTACAAGTTCTATAGTCCAAATTCTTGATAATAAAGAGCGTTCTTCCTGGACGACAAACGCGTTCAACCTCGTCAGAAAGACGTATATATATATATATATATATATATATATATATATATATATATATATATATATTTCATCCCAATTATTTGCAGTCAATCAAGTCTTCCATCCATCCATTGCTCCATCCAGTGATCGCCTGGAACAGATGTATGTGGTAATGTGCAATAGACTTAATAATATTCAGATCAAACATTTGTCTCTCAACCAGCTGATTTACCTTATAAGATATGTACGGTGTTTATACATCCAATATGTTTATGGCCTAAGTACAATCACTTGAAACATTTAACATGCCGAAAAATAAAGAGCGCAAGTCATTTGAAAAGAATATTCTTTAAATAGTAACTAATCAAAACAATCTGGATCTTGCAAATACGATAAACCTTGGTATATTTCAATTACAGCCAGTTTAAAACCACATTGTGACAATTATTGTTTTAATAGATACAATATTGACAATATCAAGATTAAAAGCGACTGACGGTGTCGACAAGTTCCTCACACAATATATTTTAACACCAAGTGCACTATTGAATATTTTCCGAATATTTTACTCGGTCTCTACTAAATGCAAATTGCTATTAGTGTACACTAAGACTTGGTATTCTTTTTGATATAAGAAAAATAGATGCTAGGAGAAGGGAAAATACTAATGAAAATCATGGAATTATAGCAACAGACACTCTCCTTCACAACCCAACTCTCTCTCTCTCCAAGTTATGTGTTTGAGTACATGACATAAGTGGATTGATATATGAAGAGAGGGACAGAGAGCTCGTCTCAAGAATGGCGAGAAAGTAAAGCATGGTTTGAAAATAGGCGAAGTATCCCTCTGTGGGGAAATGTAGAAAATTATAATGTTTTAATTTTGTAACAAGTATTGCTTACGTATAATACAACTTATTTTCGGTTTAAAGCTGGTTTTTATTTCCGAATGGTAACACAAATTCCTCGCATCTCCGTGGTTCAGAATTCTCGAATCGACTCGATCATGGGTGATGGTAAAGAGGTCGCCCATTAAACATTGTGTTCTCTTGGAGATTCGGTTCCCTCAAAAGCGGTCTCAGTTCGCCACATTCTGATCAGTGTTGAGGAAATATTATGTTTGAAAAAACATCGTTAAAATACAGGTTAAAATATACAGGTAAATAGGTACTCCATTTTGTTTTTGCGCCTTGCCAGACTATTGCTAATATAAAAAATGTCCAATTGTTTGTGAATAACCCTTATTTCTAAGAACAATAAAAAAACTCATTAATTTTTATCCAGCTTAAACATAATGATGTTAATGTTAAACGTGCTATTTTAAATTAGTAAGTTTGGCCAAATAATTATGCGCATAAATAACTGTTTCTTCATGCTTGTTTAAAAGGATAAATAGTATGAAAAACGGACTCTGAAGATGCAACTAGATAATACATCTAACAGGATGAAACTTTCCGATCAGTTTAAGATAAGGAAAGTTTGAACGCCGCATTCATAACAGATTGCTTCCTCAGCGCTCATTTAGGAAGTGAGACCACCTTTTCTCCTTGCATTTTTGATCAGGCGAACGAAACGGGAACCACATATGTTGAATCAAGTGAGTCACCTTGTCATATGGCTGTCATCCTTGGGTCAAAAGAAAGTTAATTATGTTGATAATAAATAGGCACTCTATTTACAAAACAGCAATGTTCTTTAACATTTACCAAAATGATGTACATCTTTCATTTTCAGCACGATTTCGCTCCAAGTCCTACTATAAACACAAGCTTAGTTTTATGAAAGAAAGGCTAGCTGTTGTTATAAATACATACATTTGTGTCTTGTTTATATTTTTATTTCTATTCCTTTTTGAAATTTTTCAGAAGATTCTAGTATGGGATAATTCTTCTTATTTGACAGGTAAAATATTTTCTTTAGATTACCTAGATGTTATCTGGTTCATTTATTGACCTAGAATATGTTGCTGCGTGAGATTTTGACTAGCGCTGTTTGTATCGAGAGGTGTATGCCCATTATCTAAATACTAATAGTGTCGTATACATACCAAGGTCTTCATAATTTACCAAAACTGTTTATAAAATTCTTTTCAGTATATTCGAATTTTAAGGTGCCTTGAGCGATTCTTTGCTGAAACGGGTATAATTGGGTATCGTTCAAATGTAAATTGTGCCAGTCACGATAATCTGTTGATGATCAATAGCTCAGCGGGAGACAGGTTAGAACCCAGTACTTACTGTTTATTTGATATTCTGTTTGAGTTTGATATTTGTTTTGTTGATTGGTTTATGTATGAATTGATGTACATGTGCGACACATGGGTAGATCAGAATGTGGTTCGGCGATATTTTATTCGATACGATAAAACGCAGTATGAACAATGTTCTACATTGAAGAATTCGGGTGATTAAAGTCAATGCTCTTCACTTTATTGAGCCTAGAAAACGGGGTTTAGTGTTGAGATTTGAATTAGTTTAAATTATTCGGTGGAGTTCACAAAAATAGGAAAATTTAGACGTTGCATTTATAACAGATTTCTTCCTTAGCGCTCATTTAATTTTTAAAATCATGTTTTATTTAATGAAATATATTTCGAAAAGTAAAACATAAATTTCAATGCATCTTTAACGCTTATTATTTGCCATGAATATATTTGTGTGGAATTATAATGACTATAAAAAGAACACACACATACCACATACATACGAGAGTAAATTTATTAAATATCTAGTAATCATGTGAATATTGAATCTTTGTTGGCCTGTAAAATCGCAATATTTATTCAGGAAAAGAATCCCGAATTAATTATTCAATCGCGATGCATATGAAACCGAGTTATTAGCACCATTGTTTGCAGTTTAGTGCGTGATGGGTCTATTCCCACTCACCCAGGTCTAACATTCATATCATTAGCCCCTTTTTAGGGGTATGATATGACGACCAAATTAAATAGCGCACTCTGTGCTCATAAATGCCAGGAAGATGTGGCACCATTCCATCTTCCTGGATAAATTAAACCACTGCCATGTAAATAAATGGCAGTGCAAAATAGTGAACATATGACCCAAGTGGCCGGTTTCACTTTAAATCCAACTATTCATTCATTGCAGATGTGTGCTCAGTCTTGATATAATATGATCTGGTGCGTGCATACATTACAATGGGTACCGTTTACCTATAGATCTTGGTTCGAATCTATGTAGAGTACGAATTTTAAAAAAAATATATATCTAGTATATGTTTAACAATGTCACATGGTGGGGGATAAAACAAGTGAAAATACTCTGCGTTTGTACCATTGAATGAAAGTTGAATTAAAGTGATACCGGCCATAAAGGTCATTTGATCACTGCTTTGAACCATCAAATTTTTATGATGGTTGGTTTCCCGTTGGTGCCACATCCCCACGGGCATTTAACGCACAAAGTGCGCTTGTTAATTTGGCCGTCATGTCATACCACGAAAAAGTGGCTAATGACATGAATGTAAGGCCCTGGGTGAGTGGGAATTGGCCACACTCAACCCTATCAACCAATCAAAAGTAACGTACTTGGGATGCAATGGCACCAGATGGTGACGAGAGAAAAATAGTTTTCTCATATCGTCATTTTTGTTGGAGTCCGGTCGATGAAAAGGAGGATGGATGTCGTTTACGCCCCGGAACGCCCTAGCCGTACTTATTTCAAATTCAGTCCAGTTATAAAAATGGACAACCTAATACCAATATTGTGTAAGCCACCTGTGCAATTGTATCAAATAAAGAGTCGAATAATTTTTCTTTAACATCCTACTATACCAATTTTCTAGTACAATAGTGTACATATCATAAGTCCCTAACAAATTTGTTTAACTAATATGTCTATGCGACATATAAAAGTGTAATCACTGTTTGGTATATAGATTGTAAATTTTGAGCGGTATTCAAAATTGATCAAGTCAGGTTTGTACTAGAGATTATTCGAAGAGAGTTCTCGTAACCAAATAAGAAACCCTATTATTCAGGCAAGTGAAAGGCAAATGTAAAAATTATCACATCTTGCTTCGCAGGCAGTCTTCTAGGGGTGCAGTCCGTTAGCAATGCCAGAATTTTCTTATGACTCCGCAAATTTTCGTCTGCTATCTATTCTCCCAAGGATCCGAAGTTTTTCAGGTGTTAGCAAATTAAGACACTGGTCCCCTCCACTTCGGTCCCCACCGCTAGTGAAGTCATTTTGACCTCGTGTGGTGACGTCCATCTTGGTCTTCCTCGTGGCGGCTTCCATTTTCCTTTGTTCGAAGCGTCGTGAAGACTGTTTGCCTGCTCCGTGTTCGCTGCCTGAATGAATCAATCGTTTGTATCATTTGTATTGTTTTTCATTGTGTTCCAGACCGGTCAATAGAATTTGCATCGAAACTAAATTGATAATTGAGTTTCATTCCGGCATATCCTTACTATTTTGTCTGATTGTCACGGAATTGTGTATGACTGGTATCAATAGGTATATGTGATCGAAAACGTACTCGGGTTTCACTGCCGCATACAGCGTCCCATTGGTGTTTTATTAATTATCGGCTCTAGTTATTTCAAAATACTGAGCGCAACTCAACTCATGCTGTATGTGCAAATTGCCTGCAGATTAAAAATCTAAGTACCTAGCTGCGCATATCGGTTACAGTTAGTGTATATTATATATAAAATTTTCTGTAAGCATCACATTACATCCAGCCTTGTCGGAAAGCTCTCGACTTTACGGAATTAAAAGTTTCAGCTAAAGAACTGTCCGTGTGTGCTGCCGTGTGTATGGTGCCCGTGTGTATGGTGCCTTGTGAATGCTGCCTTTGTGTATGCTGCTTTGTGTATGGTTGGATACTGTGTTATATATATGGCGACTCCTTGACCATTGACTAGAGCGGGTGGAACTGGAGATACATACGTTTTTGTTTTCTATGCGTTTCTTTTAAGTTAAATTTATCGTTGCTGTGGCGGCGTCTAATGATAACTAGATGCAGAAAGACCGCGGTGTCCTTGCTGTGCCAAGCATGAGATATGCTAGTCTACCAAACATCTCCGCACCACAAATCCACAAACGATCTTAGTGCGCTTAATTATTTCTTGCTTCATTAGACCAAACATGTGCAGTTTGTGTTTTTCTCTCAAAGTCGATAAAATGGTAAACGCTCCCTATTTTTGTTTTCATTGTTTCTGAAATGATTGTATATTGTCTGCAATGCTTACGGCAATAATTATTGACTAAGAAAGAGCAACAAATGTTTGATTGCCATTGGCGACCAGGGTGGCGCGTTAGGAACGAGGCTATAAATAAGATGGCTATGGCAATTCTCGTTCTTCATATGACCACTCGTCCACATAACTATTTATGAGAAAGCTGTTTACGTTGCTTATGTTGGCAGTAACATTTCCAAATATGTAAGCCAACTGGATGCATAATTTGTTGAATGGCGGAAAATAATTTTAGTCGTGCATTCATTCGGATGGGATACTGTAGTATTTCATGTTTGTATGTGTTAAAACTTAGAGATTTAATTAAGTATATTGTATTACAGCAATTGTTTCGGGACAGCGAGAAAATGTGATTCGATTTTATGCATGACATCAAATCAATTTGTATGCAGCTAAAAATATGACACAGTCTTCAAAGATAAGATGAGCATGCAGAAAAATTCTTTCCTGGATCGATCTCACCCTCCCTCCTCCTCTCTCTCTCTCTCGCTCTCTCTCTCTCTCTCTCTCTCTCTCTCTCTCTCTCTCTCTCTCTCTCTCTCTCTCTCTCTCTCTCTCTCTCTCTCTCTCTCTCTCTCGTTATACACGGAAAAGCGAGCAGACACCATGACGAGTACCGTGAGACCATACACACCATGGCGCCATACAACAAGTTGTAGGGAAAATATTAAAACTTTAATTATTATACATGGGTTTCATCTCAAAGAATGTACTGGCATGCGATTGGTTAAAACAACGGTGTTCACCAGTCGGTCTTCACATATATCTGACTTGTGATCAAACGGTAACGGATTCGATACCCAGCAGAAATGGACCGGGATCACTACGTCTTCGATATCATTGGGAAAAGCCCACAGTTGTCATATAGCCAGATGTAGTGCTGCAATTGTCGCTAAAAGCAGCAAATGCAATTTAAACTCCCTCGACGACTTTGACGATGAAGTTTTATCACATTTGTAGTGGATAAAACTGGAAATGGAATTAAAAATCTAGGAAGTGAGACCACCTTATCTACTTATATTTTTGACCAGGAGAACGAAACGGGACCACAAATGTTGAAGCAAGTGAGTCACCTTGACATATGGCTGTCATCTTTGGGTCAAAAGAAAGTTAATCATGCGGCTAATAAATAGGTATTATATTCACAAACAGAAATATTCTCTAACATTCAACAAAAGGATGTACATCTTTCACATTAAACATAATTTCGCTCTCAGTCCTATGATAAAACACAAGCTTACTTTTATAAAAGAAAGGCTAACTGTTGTTATAAATACATACATTTGTGTCTTGTTTATCTGCTTTTCTATTCTTTTTTGTAATTTTTCAGAAGATTCTAGTATGGGATAATTCTTCTTGTTTGACAGGTAAAATATTTTCTTTAGATTACATAGATGTTATCTGGTTCATTTATTCACCTAGAATATGTTACTGCGTGAGAACATCAAAGGTGATTTTGACTAGCGCTGTTTGTATCGAGAGTTGTATACCCATTATCTAAATTATAATAATAAAACTTTGCTTAAAACGTACCATGGACTTCATAATTTACCAAAGCTATTTATATAATTCTTTTCAGTATATTCGTCTTTTCAAGTGCCTTGATCGAGTCTTTGGTGAAACGGGTATAATTGCGTATATAATATCGTTATAATGTAAAATGTGCTAGTCACGATGATCTCTTGATGTTAAATAGCTCAGCGGGAGACAGGTTAGAGCCTAGTATTTACTGTTAATTTGACATTCTGTTTTAGTTCGCTATTTATTATGTCAATGGCGTATGTATGAATTGATGTACATGTGCGTCAGAAGATAAATGGTAGATCAGAAGTTTTTTCCGCGATATTTTATTCGATACGATAAAACGCAATATGAACAATGTTCTACATTGACGAATTCGGGTGATTAAAGTCAATTCTCTTCACTTTATTGAGCCTAGAAAATGGGGTTTAGTTTTGATATTTGAATTAATTTTGTTTCTTAGGTGGAGTTAGAAAATCAAATGGAAAAGTAAAAAGTTTCAGAGATCATAGATACATCTGTGAATATATTATAGCCGAGTCAGTTTTGATTTTAAATGTTAGGGCAAGCTTCTAGGTCAGCGAAGGCCATATCTTAGTCCTTTTTTATTGCACGTTACCTC
This sequence comes from Unio delphinus, assembly GCA_029339505.1. NCBI lineage: Eukaryota > Metazoa > Mollusca > Bivalvia > Unionida > Unionidae > Unio > Unio delphinus. Next base: position 6,565,361 of record JAQISU010000046.1, read on the forward strand.
ATTTGTGTATCATATGCGACAATCGTTTCCCTATATGATAAACATTCAACCAATTTACCAAGACTAGCGAAGTTTTGATTATGCATGAACAAACTTGATATATAAGGGGTGGCATTAACACTTAAACAATTTGACTGATAGGAAAATTCATACTCAATCCAGGCCATTATCTTTGCTATAGTAAGACACAGTTCACGACCTCATCATCATACGTCACAAGGATGCTTACTACTTTAGCGAAATCAAGTGGGTTGCTTTTTCAGAATGCAGAAAGGAATTAGTACCCAATTACTTATCCCGAGTCAAATATTTTCAAATACATTTATATAATTATTCATTATTCACATGAAGTTGTTATTTGATTCATTATTCACAATTCAGTGCGTAATTGGCTACAACTTAATTAATGCAGATGAAAGCTTTTAAATTCGAGTGCTACATAAAGCTGAATATAGTCAGGGCACGAACTATATATACAAATGGTTTAGGATATTAATAGGAATATGTGTTTGTTAGTTTTATATAGGATTAATTAGTTGTGTTAGGCATTCGTGTCGTGTCTTGTGATGTACGACTTTATGTATTAGGCTTCGAGCTCGGAAAGCGTATTAATGACTCGGGTAAAAGTTAAACCGCAAAAAGACAATACAAGTGTGAAATTAGAGATTTCTCTTGTGAGGTTGTTATGTCATTAGGGAAGAATTATGTGAAGTATTTACGAGGAGACAGAAGTGAGTGACTGCAACCACAGTGACAGATCTCTTCTCATCATCGTGTTTAAAGTCTTCGAACGTGTCATCCTGAACTGACTGCAGAAGCTTGCTGGCAGAATTCCGGGTGCGGGTTCCGCTCAAAGACGTCCAACATATACATTCCTCCTCGTCAGGCAACTGCAGGAACAACACAAACCCCTCTTACTGACCTTTATAGACCTCACCATGGCGTTATATCTGGTCAGCAGGGAAGGACGAAGATTGTATGCTCTTCAAAGCTGCGTAGCATGATCCAGTCCTTCTACGACGACATGAAAGGCACAGGGCAGTACGATTACTCAGTACTTGAAGTAGTCAATCAGTTCACGTACCTCGGCTCTACCATCACCAACAACCTATCGCTCTACGCTGAGCTCAATAAGAGGATTGGAAATGAATCAACAACTTTCTCCTGGTTGTCGCAAAGAGTGTGGAACAACAGTATATAGACCCTGAACATTGAGATATTCGTGTACCGTGAATGAGTGCAAAGCACTCTACTGTATGCCAAGGAGACCTGGACACTGTAAACCTCACGAGATAAAAGAATGAATGCCTTTCATATATAATGTTTCCGCAATACGATTATAGCATAGACACATCTTTGACATTGTATTTCTGGGGGATAAAGATCGATTAACGAAGAAGATCCTGGCGAATTCCATCAAGAAATAACAGCGAAATAAGGGACGCTCTATTGGTACCTAGTAGTAACGCCCCCTCCCCTACGAACAAACCCAACAGGATCAATACAACGCAAATAGTAATATATTGTACCAAAAGTTTGTACTAATTCAAGAACTGTTAAGTTGATTTTGACTTCAACGTTTCATGCATAGTATCTAAATAGGTAAACGTTCTAACAGTACAATAAAGTATTTTTAAACATTCGTCAAGACGATTGCGAGAAATATATTGCTAGAGGTCGAAAAAGACACATGCCTTTAGAACATTATATCTTTACACAGTTTTGACATATAGCCTTCTTTGATATTTTATCTCTAGGAGACAGAGTCGTCTCTCAAAGGAAGTGCTGATGAACTGCGTCGATAGCAAACCGCAACATAAAGTCATATGGATACAGCGGATGAAAACCACACAAAGATTAATAGACTCATTTAAGAGATTATACTAATGGAAACTCGGTTTAGAGAAGTTTTATTTCAACACCTGTTGGACATTACATGGTTAGACATCTTTGCTAAAAGTGAAAAGAAAGATAAAATAAATACGTCGAGTCGATTTTCAGAAAGTCGTGGCAAAATAATGGCGGCCAAGTACAACACATTTCGAGTAAAAGTTGCATTTTACGTAGATATGTGAGCCATTGAGTCCCTTCATTATAGTGTTTAACATAGACCCTTCTTTGAAATGTAAGAAGATTATGTTTGGTATACAGTTGGGACATTACGTTCTTTCGTTGAAGAGTCTTGAAATAGACCCTTCCTTAACATGTTAACTCTGTTGGATAGAGGCAACCCACAAAGGAAGTCCTGAAGAATGTCCTCGCCAAGAATCAGCGAAATTAGGGGATTCCTAAAATTACTTGGTATGAAAACACATGCACAATGTGGACTGATTGGTTCCCTAATTCTACTATTTGAACATTTCTAAGAGGAGTTTGGTTTCAATGCTTGTTCAGCTAGCCCATTATCTTTTGCAAAAGGAGGGAAAGTTTAAAGAAACTTCTCAGAACCGATTTCGAGATTCTTTCGGTTACATAAAGAAGATAAGTATCACACATGCCGTAAGGATATTATATATCACGTGTAAAGTTGGGATATTACGTACCCTCCTAAAGAGTTTTGACATTTACCCATCTTTTACATTTTATATCGAGAAGATAGAGACGACCCTTGATGTAAGTTTAGTTTCATATAAAGCTCGATTTAGTTTCGTTAATGTTTATGTTTAATTTGAAATGTTAGCGGGCACTGAAATACTGTGTAGTGTCTTAGTTTGGGTCACGGGATTCTACCTGGCCTTGGCGGTGTGTTATGAAGCGGTATTGTGTAAAGAGTTCCCCTTTGCAAATGAAACAGTATGACCACCGCCGGAGTAAGCACACATGGTTGTAGTTCGCCGAACAGGAAAAGGTTAGGCTGGGGAATGTAAAACGTGTAGGAACAATGAATTTAGTCCACAAGGATACAGACGCTACATGGATCTTCCAATAAACGCGTAAATCTTGCGACAAAACACATATTATGTCATAATATCTCCTGGCTCACCATTTCACACTGTAAGTTACAAAGTCTGCGAATCTGCGATCAAGTTAGCGACACAGTATGAAATTATGTGACCAAATCTGCGACTCAGTCGCAGACTCTGCGACACAGTCAGCAAAACAGTCAATGACTGCGACACAGGCGGCTTCGCTGAGTCCCAGTCGCCGACAAGGCGACCTCGGGACACCCAGTCTATGACTGCGACACACAGATGACTCAGGCGGCGACTCAGCGACGAATCCAACAACAGAGTCGGTGACTCTGCGACGCAGTCAGCAACAATGTCTACGATTCTGTTACTGATTCGGAGACCCAATTGGCAACTCGGCGACCAAGTCGGCGACAACAACGACCATTTTAGCCACACAGCCGCTGACTCAGCGGTCCAGTCGAACATTAAGCGATCCAGTCGGCGCTTTGCAAAGAATTCCTCTACCTTGTCGGCGACCTGGCGATCCAAACGACAATCTAGCTACTCAATCGACGACCTGAAGCAAGACGAAATCTGTCGTCGACCTGCAATGCAGCGTTGACAAGTTCTCCAGCTCATGCACAAGTTTTAGTCTCAGCATCAGTACCAAGAAGACTGAAGTACTGCATCAGCGAAGCCCTGCAAAGCAAAATGTTGCGCCCAATATCACCGTGAACGCCTAAATCACAACGTAGTGAACAGCTTCACCTACCCTTGCAGTACACTGTCATATAGCGTTTTGGCAGATTGTGTGCCAACGCCTAGAATAGAAGAAGCATCAGCATCTAGACCAAACTAATGGTCTACAGGGTAGTTGTGCTCCCCACACTACCTTACGCATGCAAAACGTGGACGGTCTACCAATGCCACGCCAGGAAGCTAAACCACTTTCACGTCACATGTATCAGGAAAATCCTCCACATCAAGTGGCATGACAAGGTTCCAGAAACTATATATTATTTTTTCCACTATAACTTTATTGATTGTCTCTACTTTTAGGATGCACGTATTTACATTGTGTCTTTACATCTGCCAATATGTATTCCTAAGTGTGTAAAGTATCTTATTACAGTACTGTAATTTCCTGTCCTCCGTGCCTGTATGAGTTGTCTTATGGGTAATGTTTTCACTAACTGATGTTGTGAATCCTCGTTGTGTCTAGGTCTAAATTTTCTCTTAGCAAAGGACAAAGGCTTTTATATAACATTCTGTTATAACGCACACATACTATTAAGTACAATATGGTGCAATAAATGTTGTGGATTGGATGTTAGCCCGACGCGAGATGCAATAGATTACTGTCCCATTGTGGCAACAGAGAGTGTCGTGGTATGTGCGGCAACAAAGGGTATATTGGTATACGTGAATCAGTTATAGTATGCATTATATAATAAAAGGAACTGATCTACCAATCCAGCCTATCATGTCTAGAGAACAACTTAGTATATATTGGTGAAGGCTTTTGAGAACGTCACCATCACGTTGCAAATTAGATATGAGGGGAATTGAAAAATCCTAAACATTGTTAAAGGTTTAATTTTAATACAAGTCGCAAGACTCCAATGGATAAATGTACTTAAATATTAATATCTCTCTCTCTCTCTCTCTCTCTCTCTCTCTCTCTCTCTCTCTCTCTCTCTCTCTCTCTCTCTCTCTCTCTGGTCTTTATAATCTTTTTATATGTATATGTAAATATTATATATGCGTATTTATATCATGAACATATACAATGATGCATATAACATGCAAGTCATTGTTGCATGTCTATTAAAAATATCTAATAGTCCGGAGTTCACCAAATACAATATCTTTAACCTGTAAAAAATTCTCACCGCTTTCCAGTTTTCTTGAGGATTGTGACATATGAATGGAATGGTTATAACATTATAAATACCTCAAGTAGAAGGATAGAAAAGGCTACGAGGAAATGATGATCAAACTCAGGCGCATTAGTAACAAATATAAGTATAAAGATCATTAGACAAATAAGTCTTAACCAGCTAGGTATGTGACCTTAAAACCTTGACAATTGTAGTAGTTATAATTAATAATGATGGTACTAATATCAGTAGCGTCGATAGTAGTAGAACAATTAGTAACTAAACTAATAGAGCGGGTACTACTAATAATAGTGATCTAAACGACAGTTGTACTAGACGTAGTAAGTAGCAGTAGTAACTGTAATGCTAATGGCAGTAGTATCCATTAGCAGTAAAAAACGAAGGAACTAAATGTAATATTAGTAGAATAAATACTTATAATAGCTGCTAGTAACAACTATTAATTGTACAGTATAGAACATTAAGAAACTAGTAGTAGTAATAGTGTTTGTGTGTGTGCGTGTGTTTGTGTGTGCGTGTGTATGTGTGTATGTCCCTATGTGAAATTGGGACTTTTTAACTAGCTTTAATAATCCTGCGGTCATATCCTTACTATGCAATTTATAGTGACACTGGACATCATGCCGTAGACATGTAGCAAATGTTCCACCCAGTCACATTATCCTGACATCAGGCCAAGCAGTTATAACCCTAACCTCCTAATGCTCAGCGCCTAGCGAGTCAGCTGTTATTACCATTTTTATAAGTCTTTAGTATTATTCGGCCGAAGTTCAAACCCACTACCTCCCGTATTTGAGGCGGACTCTCTAACCTCTGGGTCGCCGGAGCGTTACAGTAATAGTTGAAGTAATGCTATTAATAACAACGGAAGCAGCAGTTGTAGAAGACGAAAACATTAATAGTTATGGTAATAGATGAAGTTGTGGTAGGGTTTAACGCCATTTATCAGCACAAGTTAGGCTATGCATGGTGACGAATATAACTGGTGGAGGAATAACCATATAAAACTACGGAAAGATCCACCAGAAGCTAGTGGCAGGCTTTCACATTTACCCGCGTTCGCTGTGCCCAAGACTCCAACCCACTCAGATAGATGTGTGATGGCAGTAAAGGTGCATTCGACCACTTAGCCACTCGGGGCTCCAATAGTTGAAGTAATTCGAATAGTATTAATATTAATATTGGTATTAGTATTATTATTATTATTATTATTATTAGTAGTAGTAGTAGTAGTAGTAGTAGTAGCAGTAGTAGTAGTAGTAGTAGTAGTAGTAGTAGTAGTAGTAGTAGTAGTAGTATTTATTAGTTGGAATAGTAATAATATTAGTAGTGACCTTATAAGTTAAAATGCTAGTAACAGTGAAGGTAGTCGAGGTATGTAGTTATATTTACGAGCCTACTTTATTCAGAGTGGGATCGGCGGATGAACAATGTGATCGATATGTATATAGCATTGCACAGTAATTTTCCATTTATGCTTTTATATTCATGTTTTCAAGCCTGTCTATTCATGTATAGACTATATCATTCGAACTAGATACAGCTCTCCCAGGTATACACTGTAAAGTACCACTAACAGTCTTCCACTGAAAAGAATAAATACTGAAGTCACTTTTATGACGCACCTCGTTGCTATGTATTTAAAATGCAGGGATTAGTCGTTTTGTTTATAGCAACATGATTTGGTCTGCGAAAAGGGACGCGCACTTATTTAACACCGAAGAGAGCGGCGAACTTACTTCGAAACGCTGGTTTCTTTAGAAACTAATACAAATTATGTAAGTATAATTTCTCTTGTTTATGATTTTGTAACAAAGCACGTTTTGTCATGGAATATTGTCTAGAATAAATACCATTCATAATACCATTGTGAATTGCTATGGAGTCAATGTTTGAATTCAAAATGTCTTTAGTTTGTATTAAGTAGAGGTACACACAAAACCGCGTGTGAAATGTTAATATTGAGTATTTAAGGGGCATCTGTATTTGGTATTATCTTAATTGCTTATTAAAATGGCAAGATTATTTTGAATCATCTGGATTGCAAATTGAAAGTCATTTTTATTTTGTACAATCTAGATCGCTTTTTTAAGGAGGGGGGGCATCTTTGATTTTGGATAATGTCAGTTATGAGGTGGATTTGGTAAGATCGATAGGCTCTGATTCTAATGTTACTGGTTCGAATCCTCTCCTGGCCATGCAAGGACTGCGTCGGTTTGTTTATGAATTGGCCATTATGTGTTGACATTCTGTTAAACAATAATTTAGTCATTTTGTATTGCCTACAGTTCCGATAAAATGTAATGTTATTACATTTTATTGAAAGACAACTTTAAGGTTTAGAAAAGATACGACGATGCCTCCAAATCTGATTTGCAGAATCTGAATGTTAACTACGTGACTTACCGAATTATCACTCCGATTTCAGACCTGCGAAAACAGTCCACGTGACAATTTTGAACAGTTATTATTATCTTTAAAGTAATTAATTGATTCGAGAATTTTTTTAAAAGTCAAATCTCATCATATTTACTTCTGAATGAAACTTTCGGATAATATGCATAAACCGAGTATAAGTTACACAAAATAACAAGAAAGGTCAGGTGTCAGTAAGAATCACACTCAGTACTATTAACACCAAATTCGGAGATAAATACCGCTATTCTAATAGGTCTAGACCAGTTGATTTTGTCATCGTACAACTTGAATCATGCACGTTGGCACACACTCTCTTGCTTTAGACCCACAAACATCTCAAAGTTCAGGTATGCTCGCCAAATGTTTCTCAAATATCACCAAAGTCAGTTTCTATACTTTCAAATACTTCCAAATGTCAGCGTGCATGGTACAGCATTTCTGGCACCGACACTGTTTAGTCTGTTGTTTACCGCCATGATGACTAATGCTTCCATATACGGAGAGGTTGGAGTTGGCTCCAGGTACCGTACAGATGGAAAACTTAAATCCCAGGAGGCTTCAAGCGAAAACCAAGGTCATGACAGACACCATCAAGAATTCTTTATTTGCTGATGACTGCGCCTTTAAATGCTGGCTCAGAAGCCGACCTGTAATGCAGCGGTGACAAGTTTTCCAGCTCCTGCACAAGCTTTGGTGCCATCATCAGTACCAAGAAGACTGAAGTCCTGCATCGGCCGGCCCCTGCAAAGCATAATGTTCAGCCCAACATCACCGTCAACGCCAAATGCTCTATGTAGTGAAATGCTTCACCTACCTTGTCAGTAAACTGGCACAGAGCGTCACTATTTACGACGAGTGAACCTTCGCATTACAAGAGCCATCGCAATTTTTGACATATTGTATACCAACGTCTGGAATAGAAGATGCATCAGCATCCAGACCAAACTAATGATCTACAGTGCAGTTGTGCTCCAAACACTACTATACGCATGCGAAACGTGGACGGTGTACCAACGCCACGCCAGGAAGCTAAATCACTTTCCCATCACAGGTATCAGGAACAACCTCCACATTAAGTGGCAGGACAAGGTTCCAGACATTATATATTTTATCTACTATAACTTTATGGATTGTCCCTACTTTAAGGATGCACCTCTTTAAATTGTGTATTTACAGCTGCCAATATTTATTCCTACGTTTGTCAAGTATCTTATTACAGTAGAGTAATTGCCTGTCCTCCATGTCCGTATGAGTAGTCTTATGGTTAGTGTTTTAAATTACAGATGTTGTCAATCTTAGTTGTGTCTAACACTAAATTTTCTCTTGGCAAAGGACAGATTTCTTTATATAATATTCTAGTAAAAACGCATACATGCTACTAGATACAATATGGCGCAATGACCGTTGTGGATTGGCTATTAGCCCGACGCGAGATGCAATTGATTACTGTCCCATTATGACAACAGAGGGAGTCGTGGCATGCGAGGCAACAAAAGGTGTCGTGGTATACGTGAATCAGTTATAGTATGCATTATATAATCAAGGGACTGAACAACCGATCCAGTCTGTCGTGTTTAGAGAACAACTTAGTATATATTGATGAAGGCTTTTGAAAACGTCACCATCACGTTGCAAATTAGCTATTAGGTGAATTGAAAAAACCTAAACATTTTTAAAGATTTGATACAAGTCCCAAAACTCCAAGTTATAAATCACTTAGACATTAACATCTCTCTCTCTCTCTCTCTCTCTCTCTCTCTCTCTCTCTCTCTCTCTCTCTCTCTCTCTCTCTCTCTCTCTCTCTCTCTCTCTCGTCTTTGTACTCTTCGTATATGTGTATGTAAAGATTATATATGTTTATTTATATCATGAAAATATGTAAGGATGCATATCTTGAGATGAGACGCATCAGCTCCATTTACAAATATCTTTCAGTTGATGCCACTAAAATACTTGTGTTCATTAGTAGTTTCAAGACTGGACTATTGCAACTCAATTATATCAGGTTCGACTCAATATCTACTCCAGAAACTACAAAAAAAAATAATAACACAGCTGCACGGAGCATCTTTAGAATACCACGATCAGAGCACACCTCCCAGCTGCTCTGGACCCTACACTCGCTATCCATTCAATCCAGAATCAAACACAAAATTTGTTGTCTGTGCAGCGTTTTCCAGTCCAGCATACCTCTCCGGCCTCAACCATGTGTACACACCTGCAAGATTCTTAGGCTCCTCTTCTGACAATCGCATGTTCATTATTCCCACTATGAAAACGAGGTCATATGGACAAGGTTCGTTTGCATACCAGAGCCCAGCAACGTGGAATTAATTGTCCATTGAAGTTAGACACAAAGACAAAGTAATCCTTTTCAAGTGTTCATAAAATGCAGCTTCTTCCACTGCAAGAACAAACTTCAGGACCTAAAAATAATTCCTTCCTTAAATATTTTCAGCATTTCCTTCGTTTTCCAATTTCATAGTTTTTTTTTTTTTTTTTTTTTTTTTTGTATTCATATCATTATAGATGTTGTAAAGCGCTTCGAGCTTCTAAAGATTACGCGCTATACAAAGTCCTCTTCATTATTATATACAATCAATATTCGTGATGGAAACCTCTCATGCGCATAAGAGCCCAACAACGGTGTAAAATAACTGAGGTATTGGACTGAATATCTTTCTGGACCATGTTTTAATGTCCCTAGCCAATAAAAAGATACTGTGAAATTCACCCATCCCCCACACTAAATCTGACATGAACAAAAGAGAAGATACATGACACAATATCTATCTTTCTAGTAGAATGAGAAAATAGAACCTCCGATGAAATCTTTTACCGGTATAAAACTATACTGTATTCAATGCACAAATTGAAACACGGTTTATGTGTTACTCTATTGATGACGTATGCCAATCGTGTTAGACGACAATTAAGAACCAGAACGTTCTTAACTCTTTTCAATCATCGAGTTTGTCTATTGTCATATTTCACTAACTATGTGTTGTCCGACGTCACCATGATTCTATTCAGGTAGACGCTTTGGGTCGACCCATGTACGATGTTTGATTAGTTGTTAATCTCAACGTGAACAACACTTTTATTTTTTCAATAAATGACCCAGCTCCAAAAGTGGTCTTGGGAACTCGATTTTACAGATCGCCCACATATCACCTCTGTCTGCGTGAGTTCGAGTCTCAGGTCCGGCCAGCATGGGGATGTGTGAATGCTTGCCAGTAGTTTCGCTGAAACATGGCGTAAAACCCTAAACAACACATTTTTCAACTAAATGCTAAGAAAAGTTACTGCGATCCAGCTTGAATAATATTAATAATGTAGACTTTGTCAAAATATTACCTTTAATCGATTTATTTCAGGTGAGCCCCGTCCTAATCAATAGCTATATTTGATTGATTATACTGACCTTGTGCAAAGGCAAACTATTCATTACTTCTACAGGACGTAACTACGACGTCAAAATGCTATTACATTTGCGCTAAATAATGTTTCTTACACTTTACATCAAACTGTAGAATGTTGTTCTATTTGTAAAGCATATAGTGACAAACATCTATTGTACATTTTGGAACAATGCAAAAGAAATGATTTATGTGGACAGTACCAAGCAAATGCACAAAGATCAATGCTAAATTTGCTACGGACAAATTCCCTGATATATGAGAACTGGAGTTGCTTACTAATTAATAAAGTATATAGTGGACAGGTCATGAGTGTTTCATGCAGATTTCGAAATATTATCTGGTAGTAGATTTTACGAACCATATATGCAAAATGTTATAAAAAGCGGAGTAGTAATGTTGTTATCGATGTGATATTTGTTGTAATTTTCGACATTGGAGGTGATTTCATTATGAATGTAGCATCATCGGGAGTGGAATCAGTAGTTGTTGTTGGTGGTGGTGTTAGGATGGTGGAGGTTTTGGGTGGAGATGGATGGAAGAAAAAGGGTAGAAAGAGGATTTAGACCCATACTAGTTGTATCTGATGGACAGACGGAGAGAAAGAAAGATAGGTAAAATTACTGGGGTTACTGAGGTCAAATAAATAATTGAATGACATGTATTTTAACTTTGGAGTTTTGCGGTGACAACTGAAATCACATGAAAGAGATTCACATATTGAAAGTGAAACATAATTTAGTCGGGTCATGTCACTTATTCACGATCAAGCTCGTTGCTGTATGCTTATGACATTCTTTCTGGTGGGTGGGTTAATAGAAACGGGATTTTTCACAGGGAGCGTAGATGAAATGTTTGGTGTAAGTTAAGAAAGAATGGATTTTGAGGGAGTTATATCATATTTTAAGTATCAGTCTTCCTGATATAAAATTGCACAATTACACAGTTATATTGTCTTTGTCTATGGCTATTACATACTCAACGTACAGTGCAGGTATCGATGTAACTAAACTCATGTACGTGTTTACAATTACGGTAATTCCTATCTAGTCACTGTATAAAGTGATATTGGAATCACAGTACGGTCGAAGTAATTTATTTTATGGTAATAACACACATGCATAGCATGTTGGAATTCAGAAAAAAATGAGTGTAGGATGGTATCTGATAAGAACTCCTGTGCATTCGTTTGTTGAGATAAAAATAATATTTTTAAGGAATTAAATTTATTTTGGGAAAGGGGGGACAAGGAGAAACAGGGTAAGGAAGCCCTCCATAAATACCAGTCTGACAATAAAGCCTCTAGGTGTTTTACATTAGATCACGTACATGTATGTATACTCTTTTAATCGTCCATAATCAACTAAATCCTATTCTCAACATAATAAGTTATTCACCAAAATTGATTGGATCCTGTTTTCAAATTTACCCACTATATGTATTGACAACACACAGAAAGGACGACGGACGACAGACGCACAGCCATAGCAGGGAACTTAGCTGTCTTCCGCTAAGACAAATATGTGAACACTCTTTGCAGCTTTGTTTGCGAAGCAACATTATACTGTGCTTATAAATGTACATGCACCATGCATATATTCTAGACTTACTTTGGATGATGTTGGTTTGAAGTTTATTGTCACTATATAGCATAAAATAGGTTATACGTGGCGGCCTGTATAAAGGGTGGAATGAAAAACTCGGTAAAATCTACCGAACAACGGAAAGTTACTGGCAATTTATTCAAACGTCCATATTAGCCAGCCCGACACCTACGCAGACAGATGTGAGATATTGGCTAATAGCGACTCGTCAACTCGAGATCCCCTATAATTTTGGTATTCTATAATAGTAAATATTAATTTATGCCTGAGACATTGGTCTTTTATTCACAAGCTGATATTTTATCGATAATTTCTAAATTTAACAGTAGCTATTCCTTGATAATGACTGAACGTTTGCTGTCTATCTTTTGCAGACCGGGCCTAACTAATATCGTCACTATCATGAGTTGACAACTCACTTTACCTAGAGTCAATACGTCTGTATCGACATTCCAATACAGATACATGATGGCCAGTGTAAGGTCTCAAGAAGCTATTTGCAGAATAGTCAAAGCTAGTAGTCTGAAACTAGAAAAGAAAGGTATGTAATAGATTAATCATATATAAAATCCTTGATGATAAGTACTAACATATCAATGAGTATACATGGTGTTCCAAAATATACGAAAGACAGTAGGTGGAAACTATATCAACGTTTCAATCAGCCTAAATTTAGATAACATAGTTCAATCTGATTTGTTATTTAATGGTCGATCAAGTCAAAGGCATATTTTCATTTGCATCAAGTACAATTGGCAGGAAACCGATTACATTTGTGTCGAAATGTTACTTTCATTGTTTAGTATCACCATAAATGCAAAATTAAAACCAAACCAGACAGGTATTCACCTTTTTCAACTCTCAAAAACTGAATACAGGATCGTAGTCTCATACTGTAATTTTTCCATCCAATCATTCAACGCGCCAATGGGGTTTGAATCTATGACGTGATATGTAAGAGATTTACTGCTTGCTGTAACAGGTTTTCATGATAAATGATCCACCCTAATGGTTAGACATGGATAACATCATTACCCTAATGGTCAAACGTAGATAACACGATCCACCCTGATGGTCAAACGTAGATAATACGATCCATCCCGATGGTTAGACATATATAACACGGTCCACCATGATGGCTAGAGATAGATAACACGATCCACCCTGATGGTCAGACATATATAACATGATCCACCCTATTGGTTAGACATAGGTAACACTATCCACTCTAGTTATTAGACATGGATGACATCATCCATCCTAATGGTTAGATTCAGATAACAAGGCTCACGCTAATAGTTAGCCTCAATGAAATAGCATTTAGATGCAAACTTTTATATCACCATCAGATCCTATATAACAACACACATTGAAATCAAACAGGTTGTAAACAAGAACGTAACAAGCGAAGGTGTTTGCGTAATAATAAAATAAATATACTCACATGTGTCTTTCCAATCCAACAAGATATGGTACATTAGGGACAAAAATTCATTTTAAAATTAGGTACAATTATCAAATTAGCTAGGAAAATAATAATACGTCAGATACATATTGATACCTACATTTTCAAAGACATGACATGTTAAAAAATAAAACAAATATTGTGCATACTGTAATAAAATAATTATAGAAAACAACAATTCATGTATACATTTGTTAATAAAGTACAGAGTACAAAAAGCACTCGTCTCTTAGCTTCATGCAAACAAAGTTTTTAAGAGTTTGAAAACGCGATATTTAATGATATGTTTTATGTTTGACAATATGAAGTAAGAAATATAAACGTATAATTTAATTCCTGTTTAACTGTACTTGCAGCGTGTAACAATTTGACTCGCAATGTTTCTTTAGATGATTTTACCCTCCATACTGGCAACAGCTTCCCAAATATCGAGAGCACTAACATAAAGTTCAAAATTCACGCTCAACGAAGCCCTGTATTCATTCCACCAAGAATATGATTAAAATATAAGGTAATATCATTGTTCATGTTTTCCGTAGCGACCTGGAAGCCGTTGTCAAAATACTTTGATGTCTGATATTTCTAATAATGAGTGAAAACTACTCCATGTCGCGTCATAATTACTTCTCTCTGATGTTTTAAAACCTGTTAGAAATAATACTGTGTGCCCTGTTTAAAACAAAACTGTGCCCGAGCGACGACGAAACCCCCAAACGTTTACCGCCCCAAGACGTTTGATGTCAGATGCCACCGTCCTCACCCACCCCCACCGTTAATACTTTACTAATGTTATTTGTTGTTTCCAAACATTAGTGAACATTAAAGTACCTTGCTCATAAAGATCGTGTTTTCTGATATTTCTAATGTGTTATATTAAAAAGAAGCGACAATTACAGTACGCATTTTTTAAAGTTATGTGTTATCTGATTCTTGTAAAGCGGAGTAAAAATTAATGTGAGTCCTGCTCAAAAGACCGTGTTTTCTAGTATTTCCAAACATGATTTGTGCCCTCTTTTAAAGACTGTGATGTCTAATGTTCCCTTTAAAAAAAGTTGTAAAATGTATTGTCTGGTCCGTTTTAAAGACAGTTTTGTTTGATTTTAATAAAAAAAAAATAGTGAAAATTACTACGTGACCTGTTTTAATAAAACATATAAGGAAAAGAAAATTGCAATGTGTGGTACCATAATTATTTTTCAATTTGTGATAATACAAACTGTAACTAGGACAAGAAAGTTACCAATATATTTAAATAATTGGGAAGAATATTCTAATATCTTGTTTTAAAGTGAAGATAGAAGGTGTTACAGAAATAAAATGAGAAAAAGTGTAATCGACATAAATATCGTTAATTATGATTTGTTGGGAACATGTATGTAGCATACAGGTGTTGTACGATAAGATGTAATAAATTCTGTAGCCGTATGCATTAAGGTATGTTCCTCCATTCGATAGATTAACTAAAACAAAATACTGCAATGCTTACCATTTGAAAAGAGGGAATTTTCACAATAACGTTCTGTTCAAAATATTATTAATTCGTAACAGCGCCAATAAATGACAAGAGATATTAAGCAAACTAAACCGATCTTGAAAAAAATTGGTAAAGTTCAACATTTAAAAAAAGAAGCTATTATGTGGAAGAGAAACAACGAATCAGATGTAATGGGTTTAAAACATCATATTTATGGGGGACGGTTCGTGTGGCATAGTAATTAAAGCGACTGCTGCGGATGCGGGAGGTCGAGGATTCGATCCCCGGCCGAGTCGTACCAAAGACTTACAAAAATGGTACTAACAGATGTCTCGTTTGGTGCTCAGCATTAAGATGTTAGTGTTAGGACTGGTCGGCCTGGTGTCAGAATAACGTGACTGCGTGGGGCATCATGCTAAATGTCTGCGGTATGATTCCCCAGTGTTAGACATCAATATAAACGGCCACACTGCAATGCTGAGCGCCAAGCGAGACAGCTGTTAGTACCATTTTTGTAAGTCTTTGGTACGACTCGGTCGGGCATTGAATTCACGACCTCCCGCTTCCTCAGCGGACGCTCTATCCACTAGGCAATTGGAGTAGTCTTCATCAGTTTGTGTAATAAGGAAAATACAAGTACAGCAGACTGCAGCAGGGATCGTCCTGGGCTTTTCCAATTGTCGCAAATTGCGAACTTTTTTCTCCTTATTGGTGACAAAAATATCCCATTTGGCTATTTATGGCGATAGATTTTTGGTTATTTAATTTGTACCTACAATCATGGATTTGGACTGGATAAATTAAAAGGGAGAGCGAAAGGAAGCCAGAAACTTGATTAAGCAATGTATTGGAATCAATCTGTTAAACAAACGATCCTTTGTTCGTATTGACAACCCCATCTTTACAGTGCATTGTTACATCATAATCTGCTTAAACTGACATCTGGGCTGAGTACTGTATGCTGTGATACAGTCAATCAGGATACTGTACTATACCTACAACTGACCCACTTCTGAAGACGCGAATAGAACAGATAAAATTAATTGAATGGCTAATCCTTCTGTTTTTTTTGGTTTTTTTTTTACATATACCAATACAATAGTTTTGCTGAACCTTCATAGAAAACCGATAACATTTGAAGTACCGACTACTGTGTATACATACAAAGCAAATTGAAAAAATCTCAATCACAATTATATCTGTCGCCAGTGCAACATTATCATGAGCAAACGAAAGTTAGTGTTCAATATCTCATCCTAAGTTACAAAAAATTAACAGCGTTTGGATTTATTGCAAATTCAAAACAAAAACAAACAACGGATGTTCCACTTATGTAACCTGTATTAATGCTCTACCAGAGTTCTCACGACATAAAGTGATTCCTTTGAACGTCCGTCCATCAGTTGATTATACATTCATAAGTTTTGCATTGAAGTCATTTGAGGCGTTGTGGTGTGGCATCCGTTTGGATTAATTTATTTGAGGTGTTGTAGTGTGGCATCCATATGGATGAATTTATATTAAGCAGTTGTGGTGTGGCATCGGTTTGCATGAATTCATTTGAGGCGTTGTGGTGTGGCATCCGTTTGCATGAATTTATTTGAGGCTCTGTGGTGTGGCATCGGTTTGCATGAATTCATTTGAGGCGTTGTGCTGTGGCATCGGTTTGCATGAATTAATTTGAGGCGTTGTGGTGTGGTATCCGTTTGCATGAATTCATTTGAGGCGTTGTGGTGTGGTATCCGTTTGCATGAATTCATTTGAGGCGTTGTGGTGTGGTATCCGTTTGCATGAATTCATTTGAGGCGTTGTGGTGTGGTATCCGTTTGCATGATTTCATTTGAAGCGTTGTGGTGTGACATCAGTTTGCATGAATTCATTTGAGGCGTTGTGGTGTTGCGTCCGTTTGCCTGAATTCATTTGAGGCGTTGTGGTGTGGCATCAGTTTGCATGGCGTTGTGGTGTGGCATCGGCTTGCATAAATTCATTTGTGGCGTTGTGGTGTGGCATCGGTTTGCCTGAATTCATTTGAGGCGTTGTGGTGTGGCATCCGTTTGCATGGCGTTGTGGTGTGGCATCGGCTTGCATAAATTCATTTGTGGCGTTGTGGTGTGGCATCGGTTTGCATGATTTCATTTGAGGCGTTGTGGTGTGGCATCGGTTTGCATGAATTAATTTGAGGCGTTCTGGTGCAGCATCCGTTTAAATGAATTCATCTGAGGCGTTGTGGTGTGGTATCCGTTTGCATGAATTCATTTGAGGCGTTGTGGTGTGGTATCCGTTTGCATGAATTCATTTGAGGCGTTGTGGTGTGGTATCCGTTTGCATGAATTCATTTGAGGCGTTGTGGTGTGGTATCAGTTTGCATGATTTCATTTGAAGCGTTGTGGTGTGACATCAGTTTGCATGAATTCATTTGAGGCGTTGTGGTGTTGCGTCCGTTTGCCTGAATTCGTTTGAGGCGTTGTGGTGTGGCATCCGTTTGCATGGCGTTGTGGTGTGGCATCGGCTTGCATAAATTCATTTGTGGCGTTGTGGTGTGGCATCGGTTTGCCTGAATTCATTTGAGGCGTTGTGGTATGGCATCCGTTTGCATGGCGTTGTGGTGTGGCATCGGCTTTCATAAATTCATTTGAGGCGTTGTGGTGTGGCATCGGTTTGCATGATTTCATTTGAGGCGTTGTGGTGTGGCATCGGTTTGCATGAATTAATTTGAGGCGTTCTAGTGCAGCATCCGTTTAAATGAATTCATCTGAGGCGTTTTGGTGTGGCATCCGTTTGCATGAATTCATTTCTTGTTAAATAGTTGGGTCTCGCTTAATAAGCTTCTACCAAAGAGATGTGCACAATAATCTTAAATACTGACCATCTGTGGGCTTTAAAATGAAAGGTTTAATTATTCTCACACAGCACTGAAGGAGATTGGTGAGAATATTAAATGAGTAATGCGACATATTGCAGCAGGCAAGATTTAATTTGACATGGTGTAAGATAACACATTCAGACTGGTGCTAGAAAACACGTGTAACCATTGTGTTTGCCTTTTTATGGTTTATTAATGAACATGGACCATGTTCCAGATGTCGTTTAGTTCTAGATGAAAAGGAAATATTACATTGGTATTTGTTGGCACATTGACCTTGACCATGAAAACGTTTGGTACTAGCTAAAAACGTGTAACCTTGGTGTTTATTTGCACATAGACCTTGTCCATTAAACCGTTTAATGTGCTTGCTAAATAAGGTACAAAACAACGCGTACATTTGTCTTTCGAAGTATTTATATTTAATCATGGTTGTCTAATGAAGGACTAATATATCAATCTTACATACACCTGACATATTGAACAGCAATATATTTGATTGGATTCCTTTCCTTTTGCGATTTGACGGTTATCCTTCTTTCGTGATTTCAGTTTGTGATAAAAGCCATTTTAATTGTTATTTGGCAATAAACTATCCGACAAACGACTGATTTGTTTTAATTCTGACATTAAGAGGTAATATTAGAAAGGAAAATAGGTATCACGCCAAAACAGATAAGCTTAACTATTCTTGTGTGAACAATACCTTACCCATGATAACACATCTTTTATGTTATGTTCTGGCTAAACTACAATCACATACAAAGTTTTGATAGACAGTCAACACATACTAGTACTGTAGTATCATCAATATTCGTGGGGGATCAATTTTCGTGGTTTTCGTGGTTGCCACAAACCACGAATTTAAATCCCCAACGAAAAATGAGCCACATATGTTGATGGTCCCCCCCCCCCCCAATTCCCGAGCCGTTTTTGTTTACAGTGTTTCATTTAAGTAAGGATAGAGAGAAAATATAGAAAAAGCATAACATATTCAAACAATAGTAATACTATACAGAAAGATGCTGATGTGCCCACTGTAACGTGCTAGCTGACTGCGAGCATGCTTGGTAATCACAGCCTCTGCCCCAGCCATTACAATCCTAATATTTATAACTCCTCCATTAATTCTAACTTTCTTGATCCAGTCCTGTACCTTTAAATCAAGCATGCTTCCTAGAATCAAAGGATTGCCCCGGGGTGATTTTGGTAAATTTAAACGTTCTTGCCCATCTTTCTTTTTTAACTTTATGTATTGGTCCCGCATACTCCGTACAGTGGTCTCACTGATAGTACAACTCAGATCGCTACTGAATTTGCGGGCTGCCTTGGAAACACCATTATCGATGGAATATCTGGCTATCTTTGCCCGTAATTCCTCATTATAACAGTTATACTCTCCTCGCTTTCTTTTCCGGGACACAGACTGAAGCAGTGGTTCTACTGCGTCATTAGCTGCCTGGAAAGCGAGAGCCTGCGCCGGGTTCTCAGCTTCTGATGGGTTAGGAAGTCCAGGAACCGAGGGTGATCTAAGTTGAATTTTACCACTCTTAAGCCACTGTGTTAACCTCATGATAGTCATAAAGTACTGATATTGCAACTTTATGGACAGTGGTTTAAGTAAGAGATCATTCAAATGTACTTTAATAACTGATTGGTCTGGTTTTGTTGGCGGCGTCGGCTTCCTTTGATCTTGAACACTCAAACGAAAACATGGCGAAACTGATTAATCCTGACGGGTGTTTGATATGTTCTCACATAGGTGGAAGTATTGTTTTACGGTTGTTGGCTGAGTCTGCTTTGACAGATGTTAATCACTTGGTCAAAAACACGTTGTAAGTATTGAACTTGCCGGGTCTTAGATATGTACTCATACAGGTGGTGGTAGTATTGTTTTAAACATTAATGTGACCGCCGTTTGCGTCGGCATCGTTTTATTCTTTTGTATTCTTTATTTGGGGTACTTGTAGAGGTTAAACCATGAAATTAACTATCTTATAATTTTCAAAATTTGACAGGCAAAACCACGAATTTACGTCCCCACGAAAATGCCTTTTTTTTACAAAACCACGAAAATTGAGCCCAACGAAAATAAATGATACTACAGTATTATATGACAAATACATGCAGGCGAGGTTCCAATTGTTCTTTCTGTAGGATATGCTTCAAAACATTTCGAAATATTGTTTCCAAATCAGTCATCTGTAGAGATAATACAAAATGTTCGTCACGGGCATAAAACAATAATAACACGGTAATCTTTTCGGCAAGTTTTCTTTTGTTTGTGGAAGTTTTGACAAACGAACTGAGACTAATGACCAGTAAAACAAATAGTAGAATAAATAAACCATTACTTCATGATTTCAAAGACGTCAGTACTTTAACATTCCGCAAACAAACAAATAAATAATCGGGAAAAGAGACCGCGTAACTGTTATCCCATGTAGTAGAATTCATTAAGTTTAGTGTATGATCTTCTTTTGAGAAATATTCGTACTGCTACCCGAGCTTGGACAGTAGTTGTTGGAGTCGGTATGGAGTCGCCTTTGTAAAGGACGACATTATGGGATTATATGGAAATTAATCTTAGCTGTTGACTTTAAAAATTTGTCACACTATGCTGTCTCAATCCAATTTTTACATGAGCGTACTGCATAGATTTAGGATTTGCATGTTGTATTGGATCTTTTGGAAAATGCTAAAAAGCTTATAGGTTTCAGAGGAACTGGTAATTTCATATTATGGATCACAATGGGTTGTATGGAAGTTTTAAAATTGGGTTTGGCGAAATTACTAATCCATCTTTGGGCTGTATGCGAATTTAGCATTAGCGATTAGGGACAGTTTGGGATAAAGATTAACGCATCCTCTACGAATACAACATGGGGTAACTACTATTGTCAGAGTTACTAATGAACACTTAAGCATGCGCGTATTTATAGTAATTATTTTTTTTCTGGAGGGTGCTCTCTCCCGGCTGATCTTTGCAGACCGATATGGGGAGGCCCTCCTGCCCTAACTTTTTCTAGGTATGTATGCTATATTTGGTTTCAATGTATTTGTTATTTATTTATTTTATTATTTAATTTTTTACAAATTATTTTATTGTATTTTTTAAAATTGTTTCTTGTTTAAAAATGTTTAATATTTTTTTTTTGTTTTTTATTTTTTTTATTTTTCAATACATTCATCTAGTTCTAGACTGAATTCTTGTTCACTGTTTTCTTTGTCTCTTTTCTCCCTTCTTTTTTCACTTTTTCTTCTTACTCTCCATCTCTCCTGTATTTTTTCTTCTTCTATTTATTTTATTTTTTTTCCTGTAGGTATTTCTGTGTAGCTTCTTTCTGACGCTCAGTCAGGCAAATTCCCTTTTCATTGTTAATTTTAACTTGTTCTCTTTGTATTCTCCACGTTTCTTCTATTTTGTCATTTCGTTTTTGTTCTTCCATTTTTTTTCTTTCTCGTTCTATTTTATATCATTTTAGGTCTTTTCTCTGTCTTCTCTTAAAAGGATCTTCTATTAGGTCCTGTTCTATTGGCACACTATTCTGTATTTTTTCTATCTGGCCTTCTTTTTTGCTCATTTTATTGCTTTTCCTGCTGTTGTGTTACTGTTGTTGTTGCTGTTGTTGTTGTATTTTTATTTTGTTGTTGTTGTTGATACTGCTTTGGTTTTAGTTTTTCCTTACTTTGATTAGTCTGAGTCCTGTCCATTTGTCGCTCTTCTTGTTTCATCTTTTCTTCTTATTGATTTCTTATCTCTACTTCCTCTGTATTACTTTCTTGCCCTTGTATTGTCTTTGTCGTTTTATTTTCCTGATTTCCTTGTTGTTGTTTCCTTGTTTCCTCCAAGGTTTTTTGGAGGAAATGCTTGGGATTTCCTGACTTGAATTGTTTAGTTTCTTGGAGATTTCTTGGTTTCTCTTTTGTGGGATTTCACTTCTCTGTTGCTTACTTAGTTCTTCCATCTCATCATCAGGTTGATTTTTATATTCTGTTGGGCTCTCTTGATTTTGGGACATTTGTGAGGGGTATGCCCAGTCTTCTCACATCTGTAACACTTTCTATGGCAAATGCACCCTTTAGACCAGATCTTCGTTAGAAAGCCATTAAGGTAATAAGCTGCTTTAACCCTTGTAATCTGCTTTTTTCTATTTCAAACACCCTGGTCCCATTGTATATAGTAGTTTGAGGTAGTGTTGCTAGTCTGGCTTTCCCAACTGTTATCCCTATTTTCTTTTCAAAGCCTCCTACCGTTGCTCCTTATGATATTTCTAATGGTATATCGGATAGATGTAATTCTCCCGTTTGTTTCTTTATCTTCTTTATGATTGGTGTGGGCTCCCTTACTGTGACTTTCTCTCCCATTATGTTCATCTCCCCATATGAAAGTATCGGGGTTTTCCCTTTTGGGCGTAGTAAGTATCCTTTGTATCCATTTCTGTTTATGGAATATATTTGATTTATATATTCTGCGTTCATTTGTTTAAGAGCTATCATTACCGTTGAAATTCCCCGTATTTTGTCTCTTGGTATTGATGTCATATCCAATTCCTGTGTTCCTTCTTTGTACAAACATTCAAGGAATGACCCTTCATCGTTCTCTATTCTACTGCACTTAAAGAATTTTTCTACATCGCTAATTTGCTTTTGCGTCTCCGCCATTTTGTTTCCTTCCTTTTCTTTCAGTCCGTGTGATGAGACTACAGCTCACTGTTTAATACGGTTCAGTGATTTTTTTCCTTTTGTTTTCGTTATAGTTTTCCTGGCTCCAATAACATTATTGTTGAGGAATCACCATTCAATGTTCTTTCTTCTATATTCTTTGATTCTATTTTTTGACTCTATTTACTTCATTGTATGTTAAATTCCATTATGAGTCTTGCTTCTTCGGTGTTTTTCTGCTATGCAAACACAACGGTTTTTCTGTTTTATTTGTCTTTTCGAAGTTGTGTATTTGCATTAGATAAAAACTCATTAAAAACCAAACCAAAAGCCAAAAAGAAAACAAAAGTGCTTATACTATTGAGATAGAAGGTTTGCACACGTCGTAGTCAGTTTATTACATTCATCGTAGTCAATCCCTAACAAACGTGATACCTTACTGGATCCAATGCATTTCAAAGAACTGACAAAGGTCTGGCATCCGCCATCTGATTTGTATTCTTTATACAGTTGACTCCGGTTAACTGCACACCCTCGGGCCCGTCACGAGACTGTGCAGTTAACCGGAGTGTGCTCTTAACAGAAGTACGGTACAGTACTGCTTTAAATCAGCACGGCACGAATATATGTGACGAATAAATATAAATAATAATTAGAATCCACTCTTTCAACTTTTACTTAAAAGTTAAGCTTGTTTTCCTTCATCTGAACACAACTTCATTGATGGGTCATCTCCCGCAGAAAAAGTGTTCAGCTCCAATGACGTCTGCATCCTGTTTTTTTTCTGCCGTGTTGTCGTTTAAATTGAATTGCGTTGAGTATTTTCCATCTTTCCAACCATCCATTTGTTGGTTTGAAATCATTCAAACCCGAACGGTTTGGAGCAATGTTTCCCATGCTGCACATGTACTATGATTTTTCCCGCGCAATTGCTCTCTAGATGGCGTGGATATACATGTATATTCCACCTAAGGCGTCCTTTACATGTCAATCATTTGCAAAGTGGCATTTACTGGCTTATTTGTCGGCTTATTTGAAGCGCTACAGCAGTGGACTGGCAATAACTGATCATTACTATACATATACCGGAGTAATAATGTGCCACGGGCATAAATTTATCGTGCAATTATCCAGAGTTTGCATTTAAGCGAAGTGCAGTTATCCAAAGTGTGTTCCAATTGAAAAGCATTAGGAAAAGACGGGACCGACGTGACTACGTGCAGTTATACGGAGTGTACAGTTAACCGATGTGCAGTTAAGTGGAGTTGTGTGTGTGTGTGTGTGTGTGTGTGTGTGTGTGTGTGTGTGTAATTCTCTGACTACCATTAAGAGAGATCAAATTGTCTCTATTATATAAGTCCAGCATAAGATTCCCTGATATGTACATAGGGCAACCAAATGTGTAACTGCCGGATTTCCTTGGAATGTTCACGTCTCATTTAGCCTAGTGGTTACTGCGTTCGCCTCGGACGCGGGATGTCGTGGTTTTGATGCCCCGCCAAGTCATACCAAAGACTTACAAAAATGGTGCTAACGGCTGTCTCGCTTGGCGCTAATCATGAAGATGTTAGGGTAAACACTGGTCGGCCTAGTTTCTGGATAATGTTAATGGGTGGGACATCATGCTACATGTCTCTAGCATGATGCATCAGTTCTAGACATCACTAAAAACGACCACACCGCAAACATCGTTCCGATATGACTGAAAAAAGTGTTTGAGCAAGTTAAACATCCAAATCAAACCCTCCTCTGAATTTTCACCACTGAAGGATAATAACCAATTTAGTAAAGACAGTGGATTTCAGTAAGTAGCATGCAGATGTTCTAATCATCTGGACACAAAACACACATTCTTCTTTCATGTAGGAAATGAAACATGAGACATTTTCCACATCAAATTATTAATTGTAAAACTTTACTTCAATATATACAATATTCACGATTATACATGAATATTAGCCAATTATGGCTGTTGCACGAGACTTTGTAACTGCCTTGTCTGTTAAACTTCAGAGATTGGAAAATTCTATGATGTCCTTTATATGCGACACATTTTGGCCAGAATAAAGTTGACATTTTATACAAATGTGTAGTGATCCATGTTCCATAATTTGTATTGATTCACGAAGTATGATAGCAAATGTGTATTGATTCATGTAGCCATGTACAGGTCTCGTCTTTGGTTTGAATGATCCACCTTGTTTTGAATGGAGAGACCTTACCCATCTGTATAGCAAGACTGTATCGTGTTATATTCTAAAGATTGATTTATGATTTTAAAAAACTTATTTTAAAAGCACAGTAATTAAAGTACAAAATGTGCCAAACATGAAAACTTTGAAAGATGACACTAACTGTTATAATTACGTCTCGATAAAAATAAATCGTCAGAGTTGAAAATTACTTGTAATGATGCATGGTCGCAATTTCGAATTCAAGATATTCTTGTGAGAAATGGAATAGTTATCAACTATTTCAGTACAATTATCAAATCCAAAAGCTGAACAACACGGCATTTATTATCATAATATATTTATTGCTTATCGATGAAAGCAATCGTCCTTCTTATTAGTAATGTTAATGACATATAGTCACAGTTTAATTGCACCATTTAATTTGTTGTTCTAAGAAATAATATCTCCCAACTCAAAATAGTTGTAGATTATATTTAGTCATTGCACTAACTTGTTTTATATCAATGTCGTCTACTTTAAAATATTTTAAAATAGGAAAGGAAATGTACAGTTCATGTTCGCCGTCGATTCTGCACATTAAAATTATATCGCTTTTAAGCCTACGTGGTTAGAGCGTCCGCCTCGCATGCGGAAGGTCGCGGATTCGAACACCGGAAGAGTCATACCAAAGACTTATACAAATGGTACTAGGAGCTGCCTCACTTGAATCTTACTATTAAGAGGTTAGTGTTAAGACTTGTTGCATGGTGCCCCAGTGCTAGGCATCAATATAAACATCAATATAAACTGCATCACTGCAGACATCGTAGCGATATGAATGTAATTAGATTACATTGACCTTGTTTAAAGGCAAAAGATCTATTCTTTATAAAGAGCGTAACTAAGACGTCCACTTACCGTTACATTTGCCGCCCTAAGTATTGTTTCTTACACTATTTACCAAATAATGTGATGTTGTTTAATTTGTAAAGCACAGTGGCAAGTACCTGTTTTATGCATTCTTGATTGATGCGAACTAATTTATTTATTAAGAGTTTATGATCCAGATAGGTGTAGATCATATAGAGCAGTGCCAACTTAGTAAAGGACAAATTGTGAATAAAGTATCAGTATACAGGTCTTGTGTGTTCGGCTATGCTTTAATGCAGATTTAAAAATATTAATTAGATTAATAGTTCCATATACACAAAGAAAGAAATAGTAATGTCAGTAACATAAGCATCGCCATTATTATCATCACCACACACTGCAACCACTGAGGATAGTAAAGGTACAAGTAGACAACATTGTTATAGCACGTTAACAACGGCACCCTTACACTAATATTGCTAATAGTATTCGTTGATGATATTCAAAGAGATGATTAGATTGTAGTTGTCTCAACAGCAACAGAAGTAGTAGTTATTGGGATGGTGGTTGTAGCAGTTTTAGTATGAGGATGAGAAAGAAGAAAGGGCACTTATCCATTCTTCATTCTTGGATCTGAGTCAACAAACGGCATGAATGAGGTATACATATCGCAACAGAAATCATTTTAGCCCACAAAATTCCATAAAGTGAGTGTTTTCAATAATATATCCCACAAGTATTGCATCTTATTCTTGACCTAGTATGTAAGATCTCCCAGGTAAGGTAGCCAATGCATTTTACAGGTATCAGTCTACACATACACATTCGTATCACCTGTTTTTACAATTACGGGAATTCGTATCTAGTCAGTGTATGCAATACTATTGTAATAGCACAATTGTCGAAGGTATTTATTGCTCAGTATTTACACAGATACATAGAATGGTTGAGCTCAGACTTGATACATATTCATTGAATGGTTGAGTTTATACAGGACACACATTAATAGCATGGTTAGTTAGGATTTCATCCCAGGTAAGGTAGCCAATACATTTTACAGGTATCAGTCTACACACAGGATTTCATACAGATTCATAGAATTGCTAAGTTTAGACTAAACATGGTTTCGGACAAATTATGTATCGAGGCAAAATCGCAGGGGTGGGGTGGGGGTGATTGCATCCCTTTTTCCCTATGTGTGTGCGTCCCTTGATTGAATTCAGACTTTACACACATGTATAGTATGGCTGAGTATGGGCTTCACACTAATAAGCAATCTCGTGTATATATTTGTTGTAATGTCGATAATTTTGTAAGGCTTATACTTCCTGGTACCACGAAGGGTAAAGGACGTAGTTATTCATGTTTCTGCTAATATCATCTCTCTCAACCACGATATGAATGAATGAAGATGTCCATCATGTTTCATTAAAACTCTAGATGTTATTGAGAAAATTACCGTGGCCACAAATAAAAAATAAATAAAAAAATAAATACTTCATCAATCAGACTTATTTTGTAGATATGTCCACAAGGCATTGCTGTCAAATCTTGTACAAAACAAAGTGTTGTTGAATAGATTGATTATTACTTGAATGTATAACAAGGATAAGTTTCATCCCAGTAGCTATCACTGAACTTAAATAATTATATAAGAGATTAACAATATTTTTACATTATTAGTGCTGGTTGAATAGTTTTTTCACACTTTGTACTAACAGCATATCATGTACGGTGTTTCTATTTGCACACCCACATAGTCAAGACTTAGTTTTGTAGTGAGTAATAGTACATATTTTCTTTATGTCCGACACGTTTTTATTTTACACACAAGAGTATATCTCTACTGCAGTTTCGAAATTAATAAGTAATTCTGTAAATGGATTCTGGCTGGAAGTTAGTTCTCTATCTTGTACAGCCCAGCCTTAAATTATAAACTGTCATATTTTCACAGTTCAGTTCACCTAGAGTCAGTGCCTCTCGATCTACTGAAACGACAAGATGGCCACAGCAATGTCACAAGAAGCTATTTGCAGTCTGGTCGAGTATAGGACTCTGACACTAGAGACGGAAGGTATGTGACATATAAATTTAACGAAAGACATTAAACTGCACATATTTTATGAAATGTGAACCGATTATATGATAAGTAACAATGCTAGATAATGACGTCACGATGTAAACGTATAGGGTGCGTGGGAGTTTGACCGACAGCAATGGTCGTTCCTAACAAGTGATTCTCGATGGAGGTGCAATTATAATTATAGTCAGCATAATGCCAATAAATATCCTGATTACTGTTTGAGATCTCATATATTAAAGATCGTTATTAAAAGGTGCCACACGTATTCTGGAGTTCTTTGGTATCGTGAGTCGTAAAGTTAGCGATGGGCAAGTAAGTAAACGAAAATGCTGCCTTCAAGATATTACATATGTCTATTCGGTATTATTTTTTTCTGTATTAACATAAATTGCATGTCCGGCTTAACTCCAGATTCCAGAATAGGCTTTACTCGGAGGTCGCGGTATTCTCGAAAAAATTATTTGTACGATGGCATGTAATTAACCTTATGTTAGGATGTTGATGTATAAGGTGCAAAAATTGTAAATCAATTTGAATATCGAATACTACTTCAATGCCACTCATTCTGTCTCCTGTACCCTTCTAGGACAGAAACTTGTCTGAGAGAATTACAACAATATATATGTAGCCACTTGTGACCGGGGAGACGGGGTGGGAGGAAGTAGCGATGCCAACAGTTTATGAACGTTGGGGAGAGGGTGTGGGAGGACGTAGAGATGCCAAAAGTTCAGGAAAGTTTTACCGGGTACCCGTCAATCCTAACGATTGGTACACGGGTACGCGATCAAAGGGAAACTCTATGAAATATTTAAGAACCGCTTTGTTCCTACGCCAGCCCCGAAGAGAGGTATAAGCAGAATTAATACTAATGTTAGTAGTAGAAACGCGCAATTTGAACATTTAAAAAAAAATCATTATATATGTTACGTGCCATAATTACAGAAATCTATGAAAATGAACATATGTGTTTGCTTCTAACCGGGATCTGCAGTTACATTTTTGTCACAAATCGGCTAAATGAATGTGGATTAGTGCAAGGCTATAGACACAAAAAAACTGATAAATTATTTATGCATACTACTCACTTAACTAGTCTACATGTCTATAATAATTTTCGCGAATGGTCGTAAGGTGTACAAATGATGTCTGTTGTATTATATCACTGTCAAATTCTTATTTCAAATTTTTAAAGTGCTATTGATTTTTCCTTTTCTCGATGTATTATGTTTTTTAAGTTCAATGAAATCTCTCGTTTCTAACATTTTACAGTCGTATAACATATATCAGTCACATCGATTGCGCCCGTTTATTACGATAGTTGACGTCATCTATTTTCAATTAGGACTGGTCTGTTACGTATTTGGTATCAAATAGAATGAATCTGAGACAACGTGGTTTGACATTCAAAAAAATCCGTCTGTTTTCTTGGAACTATTTCATGTACGTATTATAAATAGAAAATAAAGAAACGACACAGAAGTTTAATGAAGAACACATATACTCTTATCATTCATATATATATATATATATATATATATATATATATATATATATATATATATATATATATATATATATATACTTACATACATATATCGTGTTTAGGCTCTAATATACGGAAAGAAAGAAAGAGTGAAAACAACCAGCTTTGTAAAATTTAATAATTTATTTCCCAGTAAAAACTATTATAATTGTGGAAATAAGAACTTACGGTTTTAAGAATCAAATCCGAAAATAATCCACGATTTTAGTAGCAAACAAGTTGTAAAATGTTCTAATTCAAGTTTGGGTCCCAACGAAAATTCAAGAATTGTATTTACAATTAACTCGATCGACTTTCTGACCCAAATAAGTCTTGTCAGTTGCAAGTGGATTCACCATTATATTGTCTCCATCTAGGTGGTTGCCTAGTAATAAATGATTGCCCTCAACGGGTAAAACGGAGACTGAACCCACAAGCAGAAGAAATAATCGCTGAAGAATAGGCAGGGTTCCGGAATGGAAGAAGCACAACAGAACAAATGGTCAATATTAGGGTTCTGTGTGAAAAGTTCTCACAACATCAACAAGACATCTATCATGTGTTCATATATTTCAAAAAGGTTTTTGACAGAGTGTGGCATGATGCATTGTGGGGCACAGTGAATAAGTACAAGATGGGTGAAAAGTTGACCAACACCATCAAGCAGCTGAACGCCAAGGCTAACAGTGCAATAATTGCTCAAGGTTTTGTGGGGCACTGGTTCAAGACTATAATTGGAGTACGGCAAGGCTGTCTCCTGTCACCCACACTTTTCAACATCTACTTTGAGCGCCTCATGAGCGAAGCCCTGGAAAACCACTGTGGAACAATCAGCATTGGAGGACGTAACATCACCAACCTCCACTTTGCAGACGACATTGATCAGCTGGCAGGTAGTAAAGATGAGCTTGCCACAATATAGAAGAACCTCGATGAAACATCTTCCAGATTTGACATGGAGATAAGTGCCGAGAAGACAAAGCTGATCACAAATAGTGGCAAACTTATCTCAACCAAGATTAAAATCAGAGGACAGGAACTGGAAACTGGGGGCCAATTAAAATATTTTGGTTCAAATATCTTGATTCCATAATCAAGGAAGAGTGATCAAAGGTAGAAATTTTGTCACGAGCAGCACAAACAACGGCAGCTATGTAAAAGCTAAGACCCATCTAGGGAGACAAGAATATCTGTCTGAAAACTAAAATCAGACTATTAAGAGCGCTAGTCATCTTAATCTTTCTGTATTCATGTCAGGCCTGGGCCCTGACAACAGAATTACAACGAAGAATCCAGGCACATGAAATGAGATGCTACAGAACCATCCTTGGCATCTCTTACATGGTCCACATCACAAATGAAGAGGTGTGAAACACCATCAGGCACAAAGTGGCCATTAGAAAGACCTCCTCACCACTGTCAAAAAGAGAAAGCTGAAATGGTATGGCCATGTCACTAGAGCCAACAGTCTATCCACAACAGTACTGCAGGGTAGTGTTCAAGGTGGTAGAAGGAGAGGTAGACAGAGAAAAAAGTGGAGTGACAACATCACAGAATGGACCAGGACAAGTTGCGCAGGGCCACAGGCATTGGCACATGGTCGAGATAAGTGGAGGGAACTGGTCAGATGTTCAGCAGCATAGTGCCTCAACGACCACATTAGGTCAAGAGACTGATGATAATGATGATGATGATGATGTTCCGACTGTCACTGGTCCTGAGACTAAGTCTGTTCACACGTTTACACAATGGAGAGGAACATTAACAATCATTAGAAGACGACGTCTCAGAATAATGTAACGTACCTGACAATAAAAGAGTCTAAGAAGCTCCTGTGTAAAATTTTATAGGGGTGGGGTTGGCCGAGTCACCCAAGAGTGATATAGAACCCTTGTGGTTCACAATTCACTATATTAACATCAGAATGCGGTTTATCAAACCTAACATAAGTATTGCTATCAATATACACGACCGTGACCTCTTAGAAATAAGAGCATTTGGAACAGGTCTGTCTTGATTCGTGTGCCTCTTTTGCTGTTAGAAGCATGCCACGTGACGAAGGTAACAAAAATAGCACAGTCAATACATCTAAAGCGATATGTTTCACTTTTAACTCTTTGTAGTGGCCATACCATCTAACTGATACAACATGTTTTAGTGACTCGGTCTGTGGTTAAATGGAAATACATTCATTACCAGACAAAGATATGAAAAAGGAGCCAAGAAAAGATTACTTTAGAAGAAAAAAAATTAATTAAAGATAATTCGCTTTTCTTACTAACCACCATAATACTTATTACAACCAGTCATATTTACATTGATGAATAACAATATCATAACATAAAGATAACGACTCTTTGTTGATATATATATATATATATATATATATATATATATATATATATATATATATATATATATATATATATATATATATATATATATATATATATATATATATATATATATATATATTAAATACATTATCTAGTCTTACCCTCATAAACGAAAGATACACGTGTAAAATAAACTCCATGACAACCAAAACCATTGGAGATCACTATGCAGTGATAGTGAGATCAGAATCACACTTATAAGGTAGTGCACAACAAGTTCATTCGGGAAGCTCCCCAATAGAAGAGTTCTTTAGAGAGGTTTTGTATCGATTTTGTTTATTTGATTTTATAGCAAAATAAATGTCTAGGATCGTGAGTTTCTAAGGTGAAACCAATGGTCATTGTCTGAGTTGAAATAAAATGACTTTGTATTTACCATGTAGTGCCAAATAATTCAATGAAATTCTGAGAAACGGCAACATATATTATCTACATTATTTATTAGAAGACTAGCGTTATCATATCCGTCTATGAAATTCTGAGTACCGAAATCATATCTTACATTATCTAGACTGTATTAGAAGACTAGCGTTATCATTACACAAAATGGATGATTTTCATGCATTCCCAGTAGGCAGATACATGATTGTAAGTGCAATGTCCGATTTTCATTAATCATAGAAGTTGTGAGATATGGATTTATATAAAATGACTGACTTTAATAGGGTTGCGAATCACGGGAATATGTATTTACCTTTTAGTACTGAATTCCACTAATCATTGGACATGCGAATATTTACAAGCAGTCCAACTATAGAATAATAATAATAATAATAATAATAATAATAATAATAATAATAATAATAATAATAATAATAATAATAATAATAATTACAGTTATAGTTGTTGTTGTAGGGTTTAATGCCATTTTTCAGCACACAATAGGTTATACATGGCGGCCAGCCAAGAAATTATTTTTGGTGGAGGAAGTACCCGGAAAAACCCCCAGAAGCATCATCGACCCGCGACAAGCAACTGGCAAGCTTTCTCACATAACTATATTAGCCGAATATGAGACTCGAACGCACTTAAAGAGAGGTGAGATGGCAGTGATGCGTAAAGGAGAGGACTTTAGACCACTCGAGGCCCCCAATAATAATAATAATAATAATAATAATAATAATAATAATAATAATAATAATAATAATAATAATTATTATTATTATTATTATTATTATTATTAATACAATTAAAAAGATCATAACTAGGAACAGAGTTTTCTCAAGCAAAATATAACCATGGCTAAAATCATGCATTGAGTATATCAATTGTATTACATGATGCAATACAATCTTCCAATACAGCGTTGTGTTTTCGTACTCTAAAATAAGTTTACACAGCAAGACGAGAAGAAAACGCACAACAAATCATCCACAATGTGAACTTATTACATACTTCAAAATGTCATTAGGTGGTACCTTTTCTCATTATTCAAATAGAATCATTTACGATAATAATAATAATAATAATAATAATAATAATAATAATAATAATAATAATAATAATAATAATAATGATAATAATAGTTGTTGTTGTTATATGGTTTAACGCCATTTCTCGGCACACGATAGGATGTTATACATGGCAGCCAGTCAAGAAAGTATTTTTGGTGGAGGAAGTACCAGGGAAAACCCCCAGAAAGAACCACCGACCGACGACAAGCACCTGGCCTGCTTTCTCACATAACTACATTAGCCGAATATGAGACTCGAACGCACGCAAACAGAGGTGAGATGGCAGTGATGCATAACCGAGAGCACTTAAGACCACTTTGGGCATAATAATAATAATAAAAATATTATTATTATTATTATTATTATTATTATTATTATTATTATTATTATTATTATTATTATTATTATTATTAAAATTATTATTATTAATAATGCCCTTGAAAGGGTCAT
Organism: Unio delphinus; assembly: GCA_029339505.1. Lineage (NCBI taxonomy): Eukaryota > Metazoa > Mollusca > Bivalvia > Unionida > Unionidae > Unio > Unio delphinus. Next base: position 6,599,010 of record JAQISU010000046.1, read on the forward strand.
AGCTAAATATAGAGATTCTTCAAACAAAATAACCATGGCTAAAATCAAGCACTGAGTATATCAGTTGTATTACATGACCCAATACAGTCTTCCAATACATCATTGTGTTATCGTACTCTAAAATAAGGTTACACAGCAAAACGAGAAGAAAACGCAGAACAAATCATCCATAATGTGAACTTATTAGGTACTTCAAAATGTCATAGTACACGTCTTAATTTTCATCGTGTTTTTGTTGTTGATACAAATTTTATATTTCCATCCATATTGTATATATTAGGTTGTAGCTTTTCTCACTATTCAATGGAATCATTTACAATAATAATAATAATAATAATAATAACAATAATAATAATAATAATAATATATAATAATAAAATATAAAAAATTGTTATAAATAATGATAATAATAAAAATTATAATAATAATAATATTATTATTATTATATAAAAAGAAAAATAATTAAAAAATATTATAAATAATAATAATAATAAAATTACTATTAACAAAAGAAATAAAAGTAATATTTTAAAAATAAATATTATAATACAAATAATAATAATAATAATAATAATAATAATAATAATAATAATAATAATAATAATAATAATAATAATATTAGTTGTTGAACTTGTAGCGTTTAACGCCATTTTTCAGCACACGATATGTTATACATGGCACCCAGCCAAGAAAGTATTTTTGGTGGAGGAAGTACCCGGGAAAACCCCCAGAAGCGTCATCGACCAGCGACAAGCAACTGGAAAGCTTTCTCACATAACTACATTAGCCGAATATGAGAATCGAACGCACGCAAAGAGAGATGAGATGGCAGAGATGCGTAACGGAGAGGACTTTAGACCACTCGGGGCCCCCATTAATAATAATAATAATAATAATAATAATAATAACAATAATTATTATTATTATTAATACAATTAAAACGGTCATAAATAGGAACAGAGTTTCCTCAAACAAAATATAACCATGGCAAAAATCATGCATTGAGTATATAAATTGTATTACATGATGCAATACAGTCTTCCAATACAGCGTTGTGTTTTCGTACTCTAAAATACGTTTACACAGGAAGACGAAAAGAAAACGCACAACAAATCATCCACAATGTGAACTTATTACATACTTCAAAATGTCATTAGGTGGTACCTTTTCTCATTATTCAAATAGAATCATTTACGATAATAATAATAATAATAATAATAATAATAATAATAATAATAATAATAATAATAAAATAATAAAAAAATATTATAACTAATGATAATAATAAAATTATTAATCAAAATAATAAAAATATAAAAATATAATAAATAATAATAATAATAATAATAATAATAAAAATAATATATAAAAAGAAAAAATATAAAATAAATTATAAATAATAATAAAAATATTACTAATAAAGGAAATAAAAATATTATCAAAACAAATAATATTAAAAATACAAATAATAATAATAAAAATAATAATAATAATAATAATAATAATAATAATAATAATAATTGTGGTTGTTGTAGGGTTTAACGGATATTTTTCAGCACACGCTAGGTTATACATGGCAGCCAGCTAAGAAAGAATTTTTGGTGGAGTAAGTATCCGGATAAACACCCAGAAAGAACCACCGACCCACGACAAGCAACTGGCAAGCTTTCTCACATAACTACATTAGCTGAATATGAGACTCGAACGCACGCAAACAAAGGTGAGATGGCAGTGATGCGTAACGGAGAGCAATTTAGACCACTCGGAGCCCCCAATAATAATAATAATAATAATAATAATAATAATAATAATAATAATAATAAATATTATTATTATGATTATTATTATTATTTATGTCCTTGAAAAGGTCATAACTAGGAACAGAGTTTCTTCAAACAAAATAACCATGGCTAAAATCAAGCACTGAATATATCAATTGTATTACATGACCAAATACAGACTTTAAATACAGCGTTGTTTTCATACTCTAGAATAGGTTTACACAGGAAGACGAGAAGAAAACGCACAACAAATCATCCATAATGTGAACTTATTACGTACTTCAAAATGTCATAGTAAACGTCTTGATTTTCATCTTGCTTTTTTGCTGATACTTACTTTCTAATACAAATTTTATATTTCCATCCATATTGTATGTATTAGTGTGTAGCTTTTCTCACTATTCAAAAAGAATCATTTACAATAATAATAATAATAATAATAATAATAATAATAATAATAATAATAATAATAATAATAACGGTAATAACAATAATAATAATAGAAATTATATATAATAATAAAATAATACAAAATATTATAAAAAATGATAATAAAATTATTAATCACAATAATAAAAATATTATAAATACAAATAATAATAATAATAATAATAATAATAATAATATTGCTACTACTACTACTACTACTACTAATAATAATAATAATAACAATAATATATAAAAAAAAAGAAATATAAAATAAATTATAAATAATACTAAAATTATTAATAATATAAATAAAAATAATATAAAAACAAATAATATTAAAAGTACAAATAATAATAATAATCATAATATCAATAATAATAATATATAATAAAATAAAAAATATTATAAATAATGCCAATAATAAAATTATTACTACAAATAATAATAATAATATTAATATATATATATAAAGAAAAAATATTATAAATAATAATAATAATAAAAATATTAATAACAAAAGAAACAAAAATATTATAAAACATGTAATATTCTAATAGAAATAATAATAATAATAATAATAATAATAATAATAATAATAATAATAACAATAATAATAATAGTTTTTCTTCTAATAGGGTTTAACGCCAATTTTCAGCACATGATAGGTTATACATGGCGGCCAGTGAAGAAAGTATTTTTGGCAGAAGAAGTACCAGGGAAAACCCCCTGAAAGAACCACCAACCCACGACAAGCAACTGGCAAGCTTTCTCACATATCTACATCAGCCGATTATGGGACTCGAACGCACACAAACAGAGATGAGATAGCAGTGATGCGTAACTGAGAGCACTTTAGACCAATCCGGGTCCTCAATAATAATAAAAATACTAATGCTAATACTAATACTACTACTAATAATAAGTATTATTTTTATTATTATTATTATTATTATTATTATTATTATTATTATTATTATTATTATTATTATTAATGCCCTTGAAAAGGTCATAACTAAGAACAGAGATTTTTCAAACAAAATAACCATGGCTAAAATCATGCACTGAGTATATCAATTTGATTACATGATGCAATACAATCATCCAATACATTGTTGTGTTTTCATACTCTAAAATAAGTTTACACAGCAAGATGAGAAGAAAAGACAACAAATCATCCATAATGGGAACTTATTACATACTTTAAAATGTCATAGTACACGTCTTGATTTTCATCTTGCTTTTCTGCTGAAACTTACTTTCATTTACATTGATAATAATAATAATAATAATAATAATAATAATAATAATAATAATAATAATGATAATGATAAAAATAATAATAATAATAATAATAATAATCATAATAATAATAGTAGCGATATATAATAATAAAATAATACAAAATATTATAAATAAAGATAATAAAATTATTAATCACAATAATAAAAATATTATAAATACAAATAATAATAATAATAATAATAATAATAATAATAATAATAATACTAATAATAATAATAATAATAAAATAAAAATAATATATAAAAAGAAAAGAAATATAAAAAAAATTATAAATAATAATAAAATTATTAATAACAAAAGAAATAAAAATATTATAAAAACAAATAATATTAAAATACAAATAATAATAATAATATTAATATTAATATTAATAATAGCAGCAGAGAGTGTGAACAGACCAACTTTTCAGGCAAAATATTTCGTAAGCGATTCGTTACAAAACCGAAACAAAAAAAAATCTTACGATGATAGTTTACCAATCTAGTTCACAATACATGGCTGTGACACTGTGACATCCCAAGGCAACGTTGTAAGCGGTCGTGAAATGAAAAATAATAATCTTACAACCTTTTTGCCATATAGTTGGCGTTCACCCTCTCTGCTGCTAATGCGCTAACTAAATATTCGATCAAGTCCTTAAGATTTTACAAACAGACTAATTTGCAAAACTTCCCCTCGCAGATCAATCAGATTATTAGATTGGTCAGTGAGTTTAAAATTAATTCTCGTTAACAAATTATTATGGCATCGCATGTAGACAGGATTAATTGGGTTTTCAATAATTAGAAACCCTGGAGGAGCTGTTGGTGCAAATGAGTATAAAATATATCCTTGCTGAGCTTGATTTGATTGTTCGAGATTTATTTGATAACTTCCTTCAATAACATCACATACTAAATTGAGCGCAATCACTGTTGAAATATTCACATTGTTCGGAGCAATATGTCTACCGCCACCTTCTGGATCATTATTGAATGTCAGAATATTTGCTGTAGGATTCTTCGATTTTTTCCAATTATCGTGGATTCTTTTGAACCCAATATCAATAGCATCATTGAGATTTTTCTTTAGTTTATCCGGGTTATATCCAGGGATTTTAAAATCTTTAATCTCCGTATTGGGAATATTGTATAGATCCGCAAACTTATCTTGTATGATCTGATGTTCATTTAATACTTCTTGAATAATTTTCGAGTGAAATATTTTCATATCGTCGATGATTTTATTACCTGTTTCTACTACGCTGATAAACTCGTCTTTAGTGAGAGAACCGGATTTAAGAGATATTAGCAGTAGTGAAAAATCATTATTCATCCGTGCGAAATTTACGTTGATGAGAGGAACGTAAATTGAATAAAAATTTTTGTTGTCTATGAACTTACCGGGAGCATAATCTTGATAAGTCTTGGCTTCATTGACGGGTTTTATTTTATTGGTGGTATAATCGGGTTTTTTAGGTTCTGGTGGAAGATCCTTCGAATTTTCTTGCGAGTTACCCGGTGGTAATTCAGGCCATCCTAGCACTGATCTTATAGAACTCTGATAAATATCTACAACATATCCAGGGGAATTAATCTCGATCGCAGCTGATAACGTTGGTTCATGAACTGTTATAGCGATTTTTTATTCCTTCCCAGTGAGAGATTTTATTCTGCGCTGAAATTCAGCATTGATCTGTTCGATTTGATATGACCCTGTTGGTAACGAGACAACGTTCCAGTCTGGGGTTCCGTCTTCACGATTTTTCCACGCGAACACCAAGGAATTATTCGGTTGTTGACCACCAAATGCTTTCGATCTAATATTAGGCCAGCTATGATATAATCGTAGTTTTGCTAATGCGATTTCCTTCACCGGAACAGGAATTGGAAAATTCACATTAAATTCAGGGTTTATTGATGTTATTGATATCATGCTCGTTTTTATCGGTGTTGTATTCTCTACTATTTGTTGAAGTAGTTCTTGCGACGACATTATTATTATTATTCTGCTCTAATTTTAGCATTGTTGTTTTATACAATTGAGCCATCGTTGAGAATTCGCTATCTGATATTGTTGTGTCATCGAGTGACGATGATATCAACGAGGATAATTGCGAGTAACCGGCAGATGCAATGTGAAATTTAATTACATTATTGTGTAGTTTACTCTGGCTACACGATGATAGTTTTTTTTGTGATCCCGGTTAATATACCCGCAATTGTAGCCACCGCGGAAATAGCGATTGGAACTACGACCGGAGCAATCATTGTAACCAAAGACAGTATTATCCCAGCAGCAGTGATTACTCCCGACACTGAGTATACGGTGATATCAACTGCGGTTATTCTTCGTTGGTATTTTTTGATTTTTATTTGATACTCCTCACAGAGAGAACTGAGTTTAGTTTGAAATTCTCTGACTTGATCATAGCGATACTGATTCGATGATGGAATCATTTGGATCGTCATTTTATTTTAAAAGCGCTAGCATTTTCAATTGCGAAATCAATTTAATTGTTTACTTAAATCCACAACTAATTCTACGTACCACGTTATTGAAACCCTGGCTAGATTTCTATCTGTAGTCGTTATCGTGAATAGTTCAGTTGTTCCTTTGTCGATGATCGTTGATATCGTATTATTGACTCCAGATGAACTCGCTGATGAAATATTAAACTGAGTCGGTGACACTAGTGTTAATCGATAAATACCCTTGACGTCCGCGGTGATATCTAGTTTGTTGTTTGTGGGAGTCCACATAAATGAACCGTGTTGAATTGTGTATACAACGTTGTTGACGATAGATTTATCATGAGGAATTTTTACTTTTTCAACAACGCTTATCATCCTCGTTGCATCATCCTTTATTGCGTTGTTGAATGTTTTAAGCTCATCGATGGATTTTTTAATATCAGGAAGGGTTATTTCAATTTTATCAAATGAGGTTCCAATAAACTTGTCAATGATGTTTTTACGACACGATGAAAACTGTTTCACATGTTTTTCATATTCGGATTGAAGGGTTTCTAGTTCCAATATAGAATCTTTTATCGAGGTGAGTTTTGGTGTGGTTATTGGTGGATTTCCAAAAAATTCTAGCAGCGGTTTGTCAATTGTATTTTTTTGTAATTCAGTAAACTGGTTAAATACAACTATATGATCATCATACTTATCATTAAGAGATTTCAATGAATTTGCTGTATTATCGAATGTTGTTAATTTATCCGTAATCGTTGAAACAAGTACACCTGGTTTGAGTTTACCCCCATCAGAAAATAACGCGATAGTATCCTCTGCTGCGTCTCGTTTTTTACCAAAATATCATTAAGAGAGATATTACTACTTTTCAATTTACCCTGACGATCTTGAAATACAACTATTTCACCAGGATCAACATTTGCTAGGTTTAATATTTCAGCTATTTCATCTTCGATTAGTTTTTTAATATCCTTGTTATCAACGGTTTCAACTCCACTATCAGGTTTCTTCAGCGATGATAAAGGTCGTCCCCAAATATCAATCATTATTATAGAAATATTTTCTCTTTCTAACGGATTTCCAATCAATGATTTCTAATCCAACGACCGCTAGTATACTCATTCACTACTATATGAGGTGGTTTTAAAGATTCCTTTGAAATAGCATTAAGTACGTTTAATACTTCATTGCCACATATGGGTGGGTCAAGCATTGTTTGCGTTGGTAACGTGGAATACCAACGGGGTATTTTTAATTTACTTACATAACGGTTAAATTCTTTCGGCGGCGCTAATCCATATGAATCGAAATAAACAATCCCACGAGGATCAATCGCGTACAAAACCCAATGAGTTCCAGGTCCGGAGCTGTTATCTAAATTAATAATACCGGTTTCAATATTATTTGGTTGTGTCGGTAACTGATCTCTCATAAAAACACCTCTGAAGTTTTTAATCGCGAGTTTTTTAGCGGCATCAATTAAATCAAAATTGGACAAAGGAATCGCAGATTCCCGAACTATCAGATCGTTCCTGGAATTCGACGACCCTTTCCGCTGTACCATGAATGAGGGGTTCCTGTTAGTCTTAGACCCTTTCCTTTTTTTTTATAACCCTTCCCAGTTGCTTTTTTTAACGCCATTCCTTCCGCGGTACCAATGGCTCCTAACGCTGCCGCCTTCGCCACCGCTGGGGCCGCTGCGGCAATCAACCCTGGAATCAACCCTAACAACGGGAATATACCACCAGTCTTTTCCATGTTACGGATCGCGCTTGAAGAAAGAGTAACTTGAACTCCCTTTTTTTCTTTTAGCGCTTTATTAAAATGATTAATCTGAGTTTTCGTTAATGATAGTTTATTTCCCTCGCCATTCATTTGATTAGGTTTCAGCGTTATTGTGGTTCCGCATTGCTTAGCTGATTTAGATTGTAATTTTTTTATTTGACCAGGTGTCAATGTGACATTGATATTACTATACGACATTATACAAAACAGATTGATTCTAAATTAGAAATACTAAAACATTTCTGAAATTTTTTTAAAGATTTTCTACTGGTGCATCTACCAATCTCATTCGTCCACCAACACCTTCGAGTATCATTGATTTATCACTGAGAATGACAGCAACCGCTCTATAATTAGCAATACCACCAGGACGGGTTACACGAGCTCGGAAGTGTATATCAACGACGGACTGTCTCATCAAGTCAAGATATTCCAACGAAAAGTAATAAATCGGATACAGACTTTTAAAATCCAATTGTGATATTTGTAGACCAGTATCGACATTTTGATCGCGTCCCATATACGACAGCAACCGATGATAAACTCGTGCAACGTGGTTGTTTTCATAGTTAAGTTGTATATCCTCTGATGGTTCTTGCTGTCCGTTTATTCTCAGCGAGACTTCACTACACCCAATTTGATCAAATATCATGTGAGAACGTTCTTGATTATTTAATCGCGCAGTATTCTGTAGCGCAATAAAAATATGCCGTGGAGCTGTAATACCCTGTTTTGATGCTAGATGCCATGTAAGTGTACCATCAATATTAGAATCCATGGTATCTGTGGACGTTGACAACCAACTTAATAATCTCTTCCCCCCTTGATCCATAAACGACAGTAACCGCGGTTCTGTTGACAACGATGGAGTCAACACTGGCATCCACAGTGTTAGTTTTGATAAAACGACTTTACCAGCAGCGGCGCCAATGCGCCAGATTGCATAATTATCAGTACCCCTTCTCGTTAGCGCTATAGTATGCTTTACTCCATATATAACTTTTCTGACGTTTCTACAAAATCCAAATATGTGATGGAGCGGAATCGCACATGAAAACCGTCGATGCTGTCCCTGCAACGTTGCTACTCGTGTTGCAAACCCTAGATTGTAATTAGGATTAACACTTCTGAGAATATCAAAGTCAGCACCTGGTCTGGCTTGACGTTCTGGATTAGCCGCTTCTTGTTGATTAGCAACTGAAGTGTCTTGCGGTGTTAACACTTTAATGTACTGGATGTGATTAGCGTTATCAGTAATATCCTTTGTGAACATCATAGACGGACCCGCTGATCTAGTATAGTCATCAGAATATCTCGCTAACCCGATTATTCCCGTAGCAATATCAACCTCGCGTTCAATAGATTCGATTTCTCTTCCATCAGTGAGATATCTAGCACTTTCAAATAACGCCATGATGCCATTGTTAACAAAACCAACTCGAACAGTTGGGTCATTTGCATATGGTGTATCATCATGCTGTAAAAGTTCACCTTCGACTTCAATAAAGGCTTCAGCGGGTAAAAAGTATTTACTGGTATCATGAACTTGAAGTTCAATTCTCCCCCGAAGATCAGGTTGTACTGCGTGATAGGCAAAAAATTGATAATCACGTACAGAATCATCTTTAAGTACTGGGGCGTCCATGTCAAATGCACTATCAGGGTTTTGTTTGAACATTTTTTATTATATACCCGTTGGTCTAAATCAAAATTACTGTGTAATTTTTAAGATGAAATCTAAAGATTTTCAATTATTTTAAAATCAATTTTAGGTGGAAAAACATATGGGAAATTAACATTAGAAATCGACCACTTTACCCTACGATTTCTAGCAAAAACTGTCACAAAATCATCAAAAAACAGCTGAAAAACATCGCAGATTTTTTATTTATTATAATAATTATTTTTTTATAATAATTTACAAAGCAATTTCACCGACGACGGAAATTCTTTGAATTTCTAAAACCGCTTCCCGCTATCATATTTGCTGTTATGTTATCCTGCGGAGTCATTGATGATGAAATCATTGACTGTAGTTTTTCATCTACTGCATTGTTTATTATTTTACTAACACTAGCAGGCATTACTGCAGTAGATGGTAGTGAAGTCATTCCTGGTTTTTTTCTTCGTCGAACTAACGCTGTTAATTTATCCTTAGCAGCTGAAAATGCCTTCCCAGCAAGATCACCAATAGTGTTAATACCCTTATCTCGAATAACATCAATTGCTTTCATCGATAATTGTTTTGCTAACGGAGCCACTTTTGGAGCCATTCTTGAAAATAATCCCATTATAGTGTTACCGAGACCATCTCCATAATACGCGTGATATTTTGGTAATCGTGAGTTTACCACGTAGACGCTAGTTGGTTTATTATGGTTGTAGTGTATGATCATTCTCTATAGAAATGCTAACATTTCAAATGCTAGTGTAATTTTAATCGCTATGATAACCATGAGAATTTTCAACTAGCTCTTCAATAAAATCCCGATATGTTGAAATATCCATTATACCACCTTGAAATAACCGCCTACAGATATCAGCGGCTTCATTAATTATTTCTGGTGAATTATTCCCAGCTCGTTTTCCTCCTACGAGTACTTCTAATCGTGCTATATCACCAAGAATATTACCAGGGCAAGTTACATTAGAGTTTCCAACTAAACCACTACCACTTGAATATCCTTTTCCTTTCTTAGAATCAGCCTCTGCCATTATTTGTATTTCATCAGGGATTGGGTCTGCTGTGTATGCTGGTGGTGGTTGTGTGACTCCCCTTACCATAGCTTGAAATTGATTATAATCAGATTTTATTTTTTTGGTGATTTTATTTTCCCTCTTGTATGCTAAAAACACTTTATTTTCCCAAATGTCTAAACCGCTTACATAATCTTTAGACGCATTGTCTATTAAATATTCATCTCTCTTCTTTTTTTTAACGTTGTCGTTGGTAAATTTAGCTAATTCAGAGAGTGTTGGGATACTTCTGATTTCATTTAACGCATCAACTGTAAATATATTTTCAGGAGAATAGTCCCCCCTTTGACTAGGTTTTTCTTCTACTTCTTCTACTACTTCTTCTTCTTGTTGTTCTAATTCCTTTATTTTTTCTTCAATCAGTTCTCGTTCTTCATCATCTTCTTTTTCTTCTTTTAATTTCCTTAGTCTTCCCCCCCCCCCCGTTGTAGTCGTTGTTTTCGTTCTTCTTCTTCTTGTTGTTGTCTTCTTAGATCATCTAAATCTTTTAATTCTTCTTCTCGTTGTCTTTGTTGTCGTTCTTCTTCTATAACAGTTCCTATATCACCAGGAAGTGTTTTTAAAGATTTTTTTGATTGCTTAGTTTGTTTTGCTATTTTCTCTAACACAGGGAGAAAGGACTCTTTCTGCGCGCTTTCTTGTTTAGAAATTGCTGATGTTACACCCTCAGTTGCACTAACAATAGGTTTGAAGAGTTGTTCAGAACCCTCTGTAAAATCCGTCTGAAGTAATTGCCGTTGTTGAAGTTTTTCCCGTATACGATCACGAAGTGGTAATATTTTCTTAAGAGCTTCAAGTCGTTCTTTAGTGTTCCGTGTAGTTAATGATTGTCCAACCATTATTAAAAGAGTATCACTATTGTTAAATTGTAAGACAATTTCAATTTGAAACTCTTTGAGTTTTCATCGAAGATTTTCATTGCAATTTTAATTAAAAAAGAAATCACTAACTTGTTATACTTCCTTGTTATTTTACTGGGTCACACACACACAATTTTACTTCCTCGTTTGCACAGGTAGTGTGATTATACATGTCATATACCGTACTGGTTATATACAAACAAAGGAGGCTCTCTACGAGTGGGGCTCAAATAGGAAACGTTAGCGTTGGAAACACTTGTGTAAGAAATGCTAGCATTTCTGCGTAGAATTTTTAAAGAGAGTTTTCCATTAGTATTTTTAATTGTCTCACCTTACAATTAATAAGCCTTTTTTGTTCATATTCTAAGCCTAATTGCTTTCGTACACGTTCAACGATGCTACATAATGGTACGAATACATTAACATCTTCCGTATTGACTAAGCTCTCACGTATAAGCTTTTGGATATTCTTAATTAAAAAATATTTTTTAGATAGGACGTATTTTCCGGTCTGTTCTGCAAATTGTATATCCTCGAAATCGGTCATAATTTGAACACAATCTAAACCTGAACATAATTTTATATTTTGATCCTTAAGCTTATTGATTTCAATAATAATCGATTTGAGATTTTCAAGATTCATATTATATAAAAATATATTTGTTCAAAATGAATTCTGGATACACTAAGGTGTTGAGCATCTTAGTATACCCAGAAGCTTAATGCGATTATAGGTGATTATGATTATATACAATGAATGACGACGGCACTTACAACCCCGTGATCTAGTGTGGTAGGCAGTTGTATACACATAGGACGGTACAATTACACATCACCGTTTTGAACCCCCTTGGTGTTTTATACATCAAGCGGCGCTCAACGGTTACATATAATCACGAAGCGTATTCCCCTACGAGTAGAGTCTAACTTGCCAAATAACAGGTTTGACCTACAAGAGGATACGTTTGGTGCGGGACCGACAAACACATAACAATAGATTATAGGTGATTATGATATTTACAATGACAATGAATGACGACGGCACAATAACCCCTGATCTAGTGTGGTAGGCGGTTATATACACATAGGACGGTACAACAAACGATTATAGGTGAATGTGAATTGATTTCAATGACAATGAATGAATGACGACTGCACTTACAACCCCGTGATCTAGTGTGGTAGGCAGTTGTATACACATAGGACGGTACAACAATAGATTATAGGTGAATGAATTGATTTCAATGACAATGGATGACGCGGGCTATTCTACATTCAATTGTAAAACCAAACCTAAAATCACACCTAGTTTGAATGTCAATAATAACGTTCACGCCACGTGTGATTTCAGGTTTGGTTTACAATTGAATTTCGGCTAATGCCCAATTATAATAAGGACAGATTTGTATATATACTACTCATTTACAACGAAGTGACATAAGAGGTGTAGTGATTGTAATTGTTTGTTTTGTTTATTAGCGATCACTGACAATGTTGAAAACACGTATAATACTTGAAATAGACATTAAAAAAAATGTTTAAATACGACGTGTCTATAAAACAGTTCTGTTAATACTTGAAAAAAGACAAAATTGATTGTGTGTTGTTCAGATTTATGTAATTATAACAGCCAATCAAATCAATGACTGTGTTTAAGATCCGTAACTCTGTCATTGGTGATTTATCACACGCGTTATACCTAACGGAGTTATCTCCCATGTGAAATCCGTAAGATTTCCATTTACGTATTATACATAAATAAACCGAATTTTGTTTTCAAAACGTTTTGAAAAAGCCGTCTTATAAAACCCCTCAGCAACAAATCGTACTGATGGTTTATGAATATCAAAATATCTACTAGCTGCGGTTATCGACTGAAATATTATCTCCGTGTTATTTTCAGTATTAATTGACTTTACAGGTCTAGCATTTTTCGAATGTTTCCCAGTTCTTCCTCGTTTGGTGTTTTCACGTTGAGAAATAGCTTGAAGGTTGTTCAACTTGTTATTCTTGGGATTAGAATCAATATGATCAATAACAAAACCATCTTTGATCAATCCATTAAACACTTCATAAACGAAACGGTGATTAAGATGTATTTTCCCTCCAGCAGTAAAAATCAAATATCCCATACCATTATCACCCCCAATAGATTTCTTGAGTCTACAGTGTCTAACAACACCATCACGAGAAGCTTCATAATTTTCAATAACAGGATGTCTTTGAAATTCTTGGCTCATTTATATATAATATATCTATTTGTCTAATTCGTTAATTGGCTGAATTATAACATTAGCAAATCTTTTTAAGTAGTCTTGAGTAGTTTTTATGATTTTGCCGTTGGCAACGTCATTGACGTCGTCAGGATTTTTGATTCTTCGCTTGTCATAATAACGTTTTAACTCTCTATAACGCTTACCCCCGCAATTTACGCATAACTGCGACTTGCCTCTTACACCTACCCCACAATGCAAGAATGGTAGAGGCCCCTCCGAACCGTTTCTTACACTCTGCATATGATACCCACAGAATTCATTTCTGCATGATTTGTTACACGGAATCTTTGATCCAATCATAAGCCATTTGCAATGATTCATTATATAAAAAACTTTCTATTTAAATACTTGTTTTAATTATAATATGTCAGAATCTAGAAAACTCTCTAGGTCTGTGTATAAAAAAAAAAAAATTTCCAAGAAGGATTTTACGATGGAATTTAAGAGATTATCGAAAATTAATCCGGATAAAATCCCTGATAAACCATTAAGAGATGATAAATCCCTGTTGAGTAAAATCAACAGTTGTTTTAAAGAGTTTAAGCGTGATGGAGCAGAATATATTTATTTCACATATCGAATTGCTAGTGTTCCAACGGTTGATTTTACCATGAATGATGAAAGAGCAGCTGAGATACTTTCACGTCTGGTAAGGAATTATTTTTTCAGAATAAAATTTATTATCAAAGAAGAAGGTGAATGGATTATCAGGGATAAATTTGAACCAATCCTCAACGATAAACAAACTCTTACTGTGAATAGAAATTCCAGGCCAGGAATTCTAACTGGAATTGATAGACCGTATTACGAGAGATCATATCCTGTAACGGTCGTTGTGTATGGGTTATATCCGATAAATAATAATCCTAATATTGCAAAACTAGCACCTATGAAAACGGCGAGTGATTTGAATTTGAATTTAAATTGTGTAGCAACACGGTTAATAGAACACTTTACAAATTCCCTCCGAGGAAATAAACTAACTGATCTACGAAGAAAAAAAATAACCGAATGGGAACTAACAGTGAATCAACATGGAGCAAGGATTTCCGATATAGCTAAATTAGAAGCATTATTAAAATTTCCAATATCGGTAGCAACGATAACCGGAGAAGTATTATACGAACCGAAATATCAATCGCGAGGAGCTCCAATTGAAATTATTGATCATAACAAACACGCGTGGACACCCGCGGTAAATATATTCCCACGAGAAAGAACTATTCGATATATCCCTAAAGAATTTTCTAAGGATGGTTTCTATGAAAAGAAATTATTTGATGCTATTCACGTATTAACCAAAGACGACCCTGTGTCAGTATGGTTAATCAGGAGTAATGAGGATCCGGAAATAGGATTTGATCAGTTTGTAAAACCAAATGGTGAATTATATCGAACTGAAGAATTAGATACTAGAATGAAAAAAATCGCTAATGAGTATATGGAAAATTCTAAAGAATTTTCTGTAGAAAAACTACTTACGGATAGCTTCACAATTCCATCAGTGGTAGCTCACTTCGCACGAGAAAAGAATTCATGGCGTCCAACACGAAATAATTTTCTCAATGACGTGAAGTTGAGTTGCGTCGAATTAGGTCATGGAGGATTGTGGAATACGAAATACTCACGTGATTGTATGATTTCAATTGATATATCCGCGTGTTATCCCGGAAGTTTTCTCGGGTATGGAGAATGCTCTGAGTACTTCAAACGATTTGGACATCCCACACATGAAATGACTCGTGTTGCGATTAATGGTTGTTTACCCGGAACTGCTAGCAGTTCTAATTTTGATTTAACCGTGTTCGCTCGTGTGATATCATTTAAACTCGCTAATGGGTTACATCCGTGTAGTTATCTTTGGCTTGGTAGACATATGTCTGAAAAACACTGGATGCCAATAGTGCTATTGCGATATATGTTAGATAGTGGTATGTTAACGTCGTTAATTGTCAGTGAAGCGATTATTTGTTATAACGCTCAGAAAGATGTTTGGTTACCAAAACCCGATCTAGAAAAAATAATTAGTGAAGAACGAAAAAAATTGGAAGATGGTGGAAATAGCGTTTCTGAAGAATATATTATAGATTGGTCTAAGAAATTATTCGAGGGTAAGAATAAAGAGGCTAAAGATCTCGGACGAAAAATAATCGGTAAATTCACTCAAGGTGGAAGATTTGACAATGCAAAATATTCTTCGAGATTAATTACAGACGATGAAGAATACAATTTTATCATAGCCGATTTAATAAAAAAAGGAAATTTTGTAACCCGTAAAACCGCCTTTTTATCAGGAATGGAGTACGCTTTTTTATCGATGGATGGGGAGGTTATTTTATCCGAAACAGAGGAAAATAAGGAGGAAGAAAATACTTCCGATACTAAGATTATTGTAGAGGATGCTCTTCGATCAAATGGTAAAAAATTAGGTACAATTGTTACTTATTGTGATGGATATAGTTGTCAATACACACATTTGAGAAGTTCTATGTTAGCCTATTCTATTATTAATCTATTTTCGATGATAAATAGATTTCCCGATACCGCGGTTAGAGTAGCTACTGATTCGATGTATATCCATGAGAAATACAAATCAGATGTAGCTAAATTCACAGATCCTAAAGAAGCGTGGGGAAATTGGAGGTTTAAAAAAGAAACACTACATGAGTATTGTAAATCCGCAGACGTTGCTATGGATGATAAATATATTTGTTGTGACCGTAGTGAAATTCAATCAGAATTTTCTACTGCACCACCTGTATCCGATCCGATTTGTAGATACAAGACAGTTTATTTAAACGGTTGTGGTGGGTCAGGAAAGACAACTCGTGCAATCGAATTATTTTTTCTTCGTGGAAACGCTAGCGTTTCTAACATGATTGTGTTAACACCAACTCACAGACTCGCCAGAGAGATGATAGCGTGGGGAGTAAAAGCCTGTACTTATCACAGCTTCTTTCGATGGAAAGGCGATACATGGACTCCTGATCGAATGGGCGATAAATTCATTCCTGAAATAATAATCTGGGATGAAATATGCACTGTATCATTAACAGTATTAAAGACATTTCTATCATGGTTGTTGACAAAAAACACAAAAGTCGTCATGTGTGGTGATCACGGTCAACCGCAGCCATTTGTTGGTGGATCTCCACATGAATGGTTAAAGGGTTTTGTAGATTATTATGAAGAGATTAATACCGACCATAGATCACTTGATGAACAATTACGCGAGTTTAAAGCGTTAATTAGATTACAACCTGATAAAATCCAATGTGAAATAGCGCGTGAAATAATCTCTGAAACTCCCATGAAGGAATTTTTGGAAATGTGGAAGCCAAATGATTTAATAATCGCGAGTAGAAAAATAGTCAGAGACGCACTTCAGATGAAGTTGTTTGCGCTACATAAAGCAAAATTTGCAACACTTCCAGTTCCGTTGTGTTATAGACCTAAGGATACACGAAAGCAGAATATCGACGTTGATATTCCTGGACAACAACAAAAACAGAATTTAGTATTAAATGATATCGTGCTGGTTGATATCAGCGTCGTCGAAGATGCATTGGGGGACTCTGATAAATCCCCGTGGACGCTAGGTTATGCAGCAACAATACACTCTTCACAGGGATTAACTATCACAGACACAATTGTTTGGATAGTAGATAATCGCATTGAGTGGTCAAATTTAGTTTATCTAGCAGTATCGAGAGTACGACGGATAAATCAACTTCGAAGAATTGTTATTGACGATGAAATCATTGGTGACGATATTGTCACCGGCGATATAATCAGAAAAAAACTCTCTGGCTATAAACAACAGGATAAAAAAAATAAACGAGAATTTGACATTGATGCTGAATTAATAATCACTTTGAAGCAACAACAGAATAATTACTGCGCGAGTTGCAATTGTATAATGCGTTGGCAGTACTCGGATAAAGATCCTCGCCAATTCACCGTAGACAGAAAAAATAACAATCTCGGTCATGTCAGAAATAATGTGATGTTGACTTGTCTTGAGTACAATAGACGCAGAGGTGCTAATTAAGACCACGCGGTGGTAATTGAGTATCCTCGGGAATCACTTGTAATTGTTCGCGTGTAAAACCCCGCTGAGGAGCAGTTGAATCTAGTTTATAGAGTGGAGGTCTACCAGTTGATCGTGTTATACCGGATATCTTATGCGTAGTAACACTCCAAATAGGATCAGTAGCCCTTTTTTTACCACCCTCAAGCTCTCCTGGTTCGTATAAGTACCTAACAGTGACATTACTACCAAGAATTGATTCTTTTTGTGAAATTCCTTGGATTTCCATTTTGATAGACGCTTTCTTAATAGCGTTGACAGGTTTCATATTAATTGTTCTAGTAATCTCATTATTGATTGCGGTAACTACACCTGGTAATCTCTTGACCCATTCACGGGATCGTTTATCCTGGATGAATTCTTTCGCGTATTGATATCCAAATAACCGCTCTGCAAGAGTCCGATTAAACCGTTCAACAATTGCCTGATCGCGATGTAGCGCAGTGTGTCCTCGTCTGATGGCGACATTATGATGTTTCATCGTAGATGTAACAGCACCTTGAAATTCCTTGCCAGGATCAACTTGTAACAGATTTGGCCAGCGCAGAGGACCTCGTCGATAAATTTTTTCAAATGCAGAAGCTACTTCAGTAGATGATTTTGTCCTTAACGGTTCTGCTTCTTTGTATCGACTTGCAATATCAACTAACGTTAAAGCGTATTTGTAACCGTTGTCATGCGGAAGAAATAGTATATCAGCTTGATGAACTTCATTAGGTGTTGTAACATCAAAATGCGAGTAGTTAATTCGTTTAGGCGCTGGTAGATAAATTTGCCATATCGCCTGTTTAGATAACCAGTTTGCCGCTGTAGTTTTTTTCACCTTTGATGCGCTAGCGAGTTTATTGATTGCTGCGTAACCTCTCCAGTATCCCCTCGGAGAATAATAAATAGATTCCATATTATTAATTATCCAGCTCCAAGCATCAATTTACCCTTCATAGCAGATTTTACCAACCAAGAAGCCAACTTTTCTTTGAAGGATTTATCAGGAATAGCATTTAACGCATGAATTAATTTTACATCTGCAAGATGTCTATGCTGCAGATTGTTACTTTTATAAGCGACATCATGAGCATGACATGCCTTATCAATAGCGTTTATTGGATACTCGCCGGGTCGGGGCTGATTTTGATCATCAAGTCTAATATCTAATCGTGTTCCCGGTCCACAGTAGCTATATCCTGGAAGGTGCTTTTCTCCTGGATACTTTGCCCACGGTGTTCCTGGGAGTTTTGTCAGTTTGGCTGCAATATCACCTCCTCGTTTTTTTTTAAAGGTTTCGTGGAAGTAAATCTAAATTTTTTCGTATTACATTGTACG
Source organism: Unio delphinus (assembly GCA_029339505.1). Classification (NCBI taxonomy): domain Eukaryota; kingdom Metazoa; phylum Mollusca; class Bivalvia; order Unionida; family Unionidae; genus Unio; species Unio delphinus. The sequence continues at coordinate 6,618,072 of JAQISU010000046.1, forward strand.
TATTTACCAGAAAGCGCTGATCGATTATTTTTTGTTGTAATCGTCGTCAAGTCATTTGTGCCAGTACGTGTCTTACACTTCACACAATATAGATCCATAATTTATATATAACAGTTATGAATGTAATTGATTATTCAGCTACTCGACAACGAAAACCTATTAAACATCATGCAATGTTACCAGATTCTATTCGCGCGATTATCATCGGACCATCTGGAAGTGACAAAACACAATTGCTACATAATTTGATAACGAGATGGATGAAGTGGGATAAATTGTACATGATTGCTCCGAGTGTAGACGATCAGCGATGTTATGAAGTGTTAAAAGATTTAAATAATGTCGCGCGAGAAATTAACGACGATGATATCATTGAGTTTATAACCGATATCGAAGAGGCACCTAGTATTGACTCCATCGACGGAAGTATTAACAATTTAGTCGTATATGATGATATCATGTTAGATAATCAAAAAAATCCTGCTAGAATATTTTCCCGAGGCAGACATAAAAACACCGACGTGATATATATCACTCAACGTTACACTCAAATACCAAAAGTGATCCGAGATAACTGCAATATGCTGTGTGTATTTAACGGAGATGATACTCATACTCTTAGAAATATTTGGCAAACTTGGTGCGGTGGTGATATGGATCATAATCAATTTAGAAATTTCTTTAGCCGTGCTCAATCAATCCCACACGGATTTGTGACGATAAATTTATCAGACCCTCGGATAAGATATCGTGTCGGACTTGATCGAATATTTAGTTAGCGCATTAGCAGCAGAGAGGGTGAACGCCAACTATATGGCAAAAAGGTTGTAAGATTATTATTTTTCATTTCACGACCGCTTACAACGTTGCCTTGGGATGTCACAGTGTCACAGCCATGTATTGTGAACTAGATTGGTAAACTATCATCGTAAGATTTTTTTTTGTTTCGGTTTTGTAACGAATCGCTTACGAAATATTTTGCCTGAAAAGTTGGTCTGTTCACACTCTCTGCTGCTATAATAATACTAATAATAATAATAATAATAATTGTGGTTGTTGTTAGGTTTAACGCCTATTTTTAAGCACATGATAGGTTATGTTTGTTTTTTATGGTTTAACGTCATTTTTCAGCACAATATAGGCTATACATGGCGGATAGTATTAATGGTGGAGGAAGAAACCGGACAAACCCTGGAAAGAACCACCGACCCACGAGAAGCTACTGGCAAGCTTTCTCACATAACTACATTTGCCGAATCTTAGACTCGAACCCACGCAGACAGAGTTGATATGGCAGTGGTCCATAACGGACAGCGCTTTAGACCACTCAGCCACTCGGGGCCCCCCACGATAGGTTATACATGACGGCCAGCTAAGAAAGAATTTTTGGTGGAGCAAGTACACCGATAAACCCCCAGAAAGAACCACTGACCCACGACAAGCAACTGGCAAGCTTTCTCACTTAACTACATTAGCCGAATATGAGACTCGAATGCACGCAAACAGAGGTGAGATGGCAGTGATGCATAACAGAGAACAACTTAGACCACTCAGAGCCCAAAATAATAATAATAATAATAATAATAATAATAATAATAATAATAATAAATATTATTATCATTATTCTTCTTCTTCTTCTTCTTCTTCTTCTTCTTCTTCTTCTTCTTCTTCTTCTTCTTCTTATTATTATTATTATTATTATTATTATTATTATTATTATTATTATTATTATACTTATTATTCTTATTATTATTCTTATTATTATTATTATTTATGCCCTTGAATGATAATAATAAAATTATTAATCACAATAATAAAAATATTAAAAATACAAATACAAATAATAATAATAATAATAATAATAATAATAATAATAATATAAAAAGAAAAGAAATATAAAATAAATTATAAATAATAATAAAATTATTAATAGCAAAAGAAATAAAAATATTATAAAAGCAAATAATATTAAAAATACAAATAATAATAATAATAGTAATAATAATAATAATAATAATAATAATAATAATAATTGTGGTTGTTGTAGGGTTTGACACATATTTTTAAGCACAGGATAGATTATACATGGCGGCCAGCCAAGAAAGAATTTTTGGTGGAGGAAGTACCCGTATAAACCCCCAGAAAGAACCACTGACCCACGACAACCAACTGACAAGCTTTATCACATAACTACATTAGCCGAATATGAGACTCGAATGCACGCAAACAGAGGTGAGATGGCAGTGATGCGTAGCGGAGAGCAATTTAGACCACTCGGAGCCCCCAATAATAATAATAATAGTAATAATAATAAATATTATTATTATTATTATTATTATTATTATTATTTATGCCCTTGAAATGGTCAAAACTAGGAACAGAGTTTCTTCAAACAAAATAACCATGGCTAAAATCAAGCACTGAATATATCAACTGTATTACATGACCAAATACAGACTTTAAAAACAGCGTTGTTTTCATATAATAATAATAAAAATAAAATATAAATAATAATAATAATAATAAAATTATTAATAATAAAAGAAATAAAAGTAATATTTTAAAAATAAATAATATTATAATACAAATAATAATAATAATAATAACAATAATAATAATAATAATAATAATAATAATAATAATAATAATAATAATATTAGTTGTTGTTGTTGAACTTGTAGCGTTTAATGCCATTTTTCAGCACACGATAGGTTATACATGGCACCCAGCCAAGAAAGTATTTTTGGTGGAGGAAGTACCCGGGAATGCCCCCCAGAAAGAACCACCAATCCACGACAAGCAACTGGCAAGCTTTCTCACATAACTACATAGGCGAATATGAGACTCAAATGCACGCAAACAGAGGTGAGATGGAAGTGATGCATAACGGAGAGCACTTTAGACCACTCGGGGCCCCCAATAATAATAATAATAATAATAATAATAAATATTATTATTATTAATAATGCGCTTGAAAAGATCAATACATCTAAAGCGTTATGTTTCACTTTTAACTCTTTGTAGTGGCCATACTGTCTCACTGATACAACATGTTTTAGTCACTCGGTCTGTGGTTAAATGGCAATACATCCAATACCAGACAAAGATATGAAAAAGGAGCCAAGTAAAGATTTCTTGAGAAGAAGAAAAACTTAATTAAAGATAATTCGCATTTCTTACTAACCACCATAATACTTATTACAACCTGTCATATTTACATAGATGAATAACAATATCATAACATAAAGATAACGACTCTTTGTTTATATTTCTATATTGAAATACATTATCTAGTCTTACCCTCATAAACGAAAGATACACATGTAAAACAAACTCCATGACAACCAAAACCATTGGAGATCACTATGCAGTGATAGTGAGACCAGAATCACACTTATAAGGGAGTGCACAACAAGTTCATTCGGGAAGCTCCCCAATAGAAGAGTTCTTTAGAGAGGTTTTGTAACAATTTTGTTTATTTGATTTTATAGCAAAATAAATGTCTAGGATCGTGAGTTTCTAAGGTGAAACCAATGGTCATTGTCTGAGTTGAAATAAAATGACTTTGTATTTACCATGTAGTGCCAAATAATTTGATGAAATTCTGAGAAACGGCAACATATCTAATATTATCTACATTGTTTATTAGAAGACTATCATTATCATTTGCACAAAATGGATGATTTTCATGCATTCCCAGTAGGCAGATACATGATTGTAAGTGCAATGTCCGACTTTCATTCATCATAGAAGTTGTGAGATATGGATTTATATAAAATGACTGATTTTAATAGACTTGCGAATCACGAGAATATGTATTTACCTTTTAGGACTGAATTCCACTAATCATTGGACATGCGAATATTTACAAGCAGTCCAACTATAATAATAATAATAATAATAATAATAATAATAATAATAATAATAATAATAATAATAATAATAATAATAATAATAATAATTATAGTTGTTGTTGTTGTTGTAGGGTTTAACGCCATTTTTCAGCACACGATAGGTTATACATCGTGGCCAGCCAAGAAAGTATTTTTGGTGGAGGAAGTACCCGGGAAAACCCCCAGAAGCATCACCGACCCGCGACAAGCAACTGCCAAGCTTTCTCACATAACTACATTAGCCGAATATGAGACTCGAACGCACGCAAACAGAGGTGAGATGGCAGTGATGCGTAACGGAGAGGACTTTAGACCACTCGGGGCCCCAAATAATAATAATAATAATAATAATAATAATAATAATAATAATAATAATAAGACTAATACTAATAATAATGATAATAATAATAATAATAATAATAAATATATATATAATAAAAATTATAAATAATGCTAATAATAAAATTATTCATACAATAATAATAATAATAATAATAATAATAATAATAATAATAATAATAATAAAAATAATAATAATAATCTTACAAATACAAATAATAATAATATTAATATATAATAAAAAGAAACAAAATATTATAAATAATAATAATAAAAATATTAATAACAAAAGAAACAAAAATAATATTATAAAACATGTAATATTCTAATAGAAATAATAATAATAATAATAATAATAATAATAATAATAATAATAATAATAATAATAATAATAATAATAATAATAATAATAATAATAATAGTTGTTGTTGTTATAGGGTTTAATGCCATTTTCCGGCACATGCTAGGTTATACAAGGCGGCCAGTCAAGAAAGTATTTTTGGCGGAGGAAGTACCAGGGAAAACCCCCAGAAAGAACCACCGACCCACGACAAGCAACTGGCAAGCTTTCTCACATAGCCGAATATGAGACTCGAACGCACGAAAACAGAGATGAGATAGCAGTGATGCGTAACGGAGAGCACTTTAGACCACTCAGGGTCCTCAATAGTAATAAAAATACTAATACTACTACTACTACTACTAATAATAATAATGATAATAATAATAATAAACGTCTTGATTTTCATCTTGCTTTTTTGCTGATACTTACTTTCTAATACAAATTTTATATTTCCATCCATATTGTATATATTAGGTTGGAGCTTTTCTCACTATTCAAATCGACTGTTTTACAATAACAACAACAATAATAATAATAATAATAATAATAATGATACTACTAAAAATAATGATAATAATAATTATAATAAAAATATATAATAAAAAAATATAAATAATGCTAATAATAAAATTAATACAATAATAATAATAATAATAATAATAATAATAATAATAATAATAATAATAGTAATAATCTTACAAATACAAATAATAATAATATTAATATATAATAAAAAATATTATAAATAATAATAATAATAAAAATATTAATAACAAAAGAAACAAAAATAATATTATAATCATATAATATTTGAATAGAAATAATAATAATAACAATGACAATAATAATAATAATAATAATAATAGTTGTTGTTGTTATAAGGTTTAACGCCATTTTTCGGCACATGATAGGTTATAGATGGCGGCCAGTCAAGAAAGTATTTTTGGTGGAGGAAGTACCAGGGAAAACCCCCAGAAAGAACCACTGACCCACGACAAGCAGCTGGCAAGCTTTCTCACATAACTACATTAGCCGAATATGAGACTGGAACACACGAAAACAGGGATGAGATAGCAGTGATGCATAACGGAGAGCACTTTAAACCACTCGGGGTCCTCAATAATAATCAAAATACTAATACTAATAATAATAATAATAATAATAATAATTATTATTATTATTATTATTATTATTATTATTAATGCCATTGAAAAGATAATAACTAGGAACAGAGATTTTTCAAACAAAATAACCATGGGTAAAATCATGCATTGAGTATATCAATTGTATTACATGATGCAATACAGTCTTCCAATACATTGTATTGTTTTCGTACTCTAAAATAAGTTTACACAGCAAGATGAGAAGAAAACGCACAACAAATCATCCATAATGTGAACTTATTATGTACTTTAAAATCTCATAGTACACGTCTTGATTTTTAACTTGTTTTTTTGCTGATACTTACTAATACAAATTTTATATTTCCATCCATATTGTATATTAGGTTGTAGCTTTTTTCACTATTCAAATAGAATCATTTACAATAATAATAATAATAATAATAATAATAATAATAATAATAATAATAATAATAATAATAATAATAATAATAAAAATAATAAAATAAGAAAAGATATAAATAATGAGAATGATAAAATTATTAATAACAATAATAATATTACTATTATAAATACAATTAATAACAATAATATATATTTAGACAAAAAATAAAAAATATTATAAATAATAATAATAATAATAAAGTTCTTAATAAGAAAAGAAATATAAATAATATTTTAAAAACAAATAATATTAAAAATACAAATAATAATAATAATAATAATAATAATAATAATAATAATAATAATAATAATAATAATAATAATTGTTGTTGGTTTAGGGTTTAAAGGCATTTTTCAGCACACGATAGGTTATACATGGCGGCCAGCCGAGAAAGTATTTTTGGTGAAGGAAGAACCCAGAAACCCCCCAGAAAGAACCACCGACTCACGACAAGCAACTGGCAAGCTTTCTCACATAACTACATTAGCCGAATATGAGACTTGAATGCACGCAAACAGAGGTGAGATGGCAGTGATGCGTGAAGTTGAGCACTTAAGACCACTCGGGGCCCCAGTGATAATAATAATAATAATAATAATAATAATAATAATAATAATAATAATAATAATAATAATAATAATAATAATAAATATTATTATTATTATTATTATTATTATTATTATTATTATTATTATTATTTATGCCCTTGAAAACAAAATAACCATGGCTAAAATCAATATAAGTGTTTAGGTCTATTAATACAACAAAAATATTCACATTGATGAATGGTATTTTGCGATAAGGCAAACCGTTGTATCCCTAAAATAAATTGACAAACCATGGCATACATATTCAAAACAATACATTTTCTATGTTTTATTCAGTGAAATAATTAATGATTTGTTTTCCAGTCCTTGTATTACACGTAGTCCTAATGGCACACAATACATGTTACAAGACTCATAATTTTCAGACAATTATGTATACTGGAATCTATATAAGACTAGCAAATACAAGATAATCGAACAACATTCCTGCTTGTGAAGGTGCCTTGTGTTGTCCTGTTTTCCGTAAACCTTCTAAGAGTTGAGCTCGAATGACAAGAATCATAAATGTTAAAAATGTTAAAAATAAAATAAAAAATGTGAAAATACGCATTTTTTTCTCAATAAATCAAAAACGAAAAAAAATGTTCCAAGATTTTTTAGGCAACTCAAAAATCATTATTCTGCGCATACAAATTTCGTAAGTTTAAACTGTAAGAAAAACTTTCGCGTTCCAAAAACATACCTCTGAGAAAATGTTGTACGTCTGAGAAAAGAATTTGCATAAGCTACTCTTTCGTCTGGAGAGAAAGGAAATGAGTATATGCAGCCAATAGTTGTTTCGTTTCTTCAGAAGTCTTATTACCCCACCGTGTTTTACAATATATCTGATAGTACTTGGAGAATACACGTTACTCAAGTTATTTGAGGATTAAATAAAAGCCATTGGTAGGAATAATTACATACCCGCACTCCCACCCCATCTTCCCTTAACTATTTTGTTGATGTAGGTTACAATAACAAGCGACTGACGTAGTGACAAAGATCAATCACCAAACATCCGATGGTTCGTTTTACATGTATAACAACAAATCAACCCAAACCATGTATTTAACAATCTGTCAGATGTTTTTGTAAACAAAAAGTGCACTGACCTTTAATTCGATACATAATATCATTTTCCAGAGAATAACACATAAGCTTAATATAATAAAGAAAAATGAGAGGTACATTGTTTTTCACGCAAACTTTGATATTTAAAACAATACAAAGCACGCATCATTGAGTCAGCTCCCAAGACAAACCTGAAAATACCTTCCAACTGCATAATGAATACAATTTCAGTTAATAGAAAAAACGGTCTCCTTTCTGAAACTAAAATGGAAAGACAGGAACTAACCGTAACACCGGCAACAACAAAAACGACATCTGCAAGAAAAGACACTGGAACAATCGTCCACATCATCATCGTAACAGCAACGAAAATAACATAAATATCATCGTACATGATTGAGATAAAAACGATGATGATGATGACGATGATAATCCGGTGGCAATGACCATATCACGAGCCGCGTGTTACGATTATGTTGATAAATAACTTGATGATAATGATTCCACTTATTTAAAAGGATCCCAACCATTATTGTGATACCCACACGTAAATCTAAAATTCCAATTATTTGTTCTTGTTAAAACGTTCCATATAACCTATAAATAAACAGTGTATATTACACCTGACAACCCCATGACCTTGGCCTTGGAGTGTACTAAAAATAAATGACAGTAAACAAAAATCACACCTTTGATAAATGCAGCACACTCAGTTTAGAACTTTAGATCACGTTTGGTGCATACCATACGGTTTTTAAAAAAAACAATAGAGGATTTTATCAAAATACGTAAGTTGAATAAGCCACGCATTCTTTTCTTGCAGCGATGGAACACAGGCCTTTAGATGTTATAAGGTCGAACGCTTACACGTCACTATATACCAATGACGTCACAATGAAGCCAAAAACATAGAATGGTCCCCTATTGTACATTTACATTATGTTACGAACGCAACGATATCGTGACCTTTCCTAATTCAAAACGGTCACGGATACTGTAACTAATGTAAACAAAATGGCCGATGTGCCCAATGCTTTCCTATTTTGTATGTGCTGATATATATCAAATATTTTTTTTCTATTGAAAAAATAATAATAAGAGAGACTTTAAATATAATACTGCAGAACTGTTTAACTAAGAGAATGTGTTTAAAAAGGCTCTGGAACACTTGTCACAAGCAATGGCGTTAGAGATGGAAATAAAATGATTATGTGATCATTATCTAATGGCAATAGCTTACCAGCACATTGGAAGTGCCACGTTTATACTGTTTTTTGTTTTTTCGAGGGACACAAAATCGTTTACCTAATAATCTTTTTTTGCTGTATGCTACCACACACCTCTAAATCTGCAAGCAATAAACATATACAATGACTTTTTGGAAGGCACATCAATAATTTTTTAAAAAATCGCTTTAAATCATAAATAAAATGGAGGCTTTATACGTTTCGTTGCTGTTATGTAGATAATATTCCAAAATTGTCGTGACAGTATTTTTATAAAATGATATTTAAGTGTAACAGTCCATATTGCCATTGCTAGATTTAGCTTTGCAAACAGACTGATAATAATTTGCATGAATCATTGTGATATAGATTTCAAGATGAAGGTTTAATCATTTTATTTGTTAAATAATTTGCAAAAATTTAGTGATAAAAAATGTAAACTTTAAATAATGACAAATTAGGAAAAGTAGCTCCAAGACATTAATTTATTTTTATTGATTGTAGGCAGACATTAGACCAACATATGAGATACAGCTAGCATAAAAAAACAGTAAAGGATATTACAATGTAAAAGAGCTCTATTTAAACATAGTTTTATTCCTGTGAAAGGGTTGTGTGGGCTCTGGGTTGCATCCTACTGTGTAACAGTGCTCTATTCAAACAGTCACATTTATATTACCTGTGAAGGGAGTGAAGTGGGGAAAGGGGGCGGCAAACAGTCAAACAGTCATAGAGGCATGAGAAGTCAATCCATATTTCCTTTAAAGAAACATAGACTATAGTGATGGTACAATCATATTCCCTGGGAAGGTGGAGCAGATTAAAATGAATCAGCTCTCTATATAAACCAGAGATCTCACAAGGGATTTAAAACTGGAATTTCAGGACTCCTGATTTGGTGAAAATATGAGTCCCATCAGCAAAGGTTGCAGTCCCTCAAAAAAAGCATGATGAAGTGACTAAATGTCTATTAAAATGCGAGTAATAAACACACATAAAACTTTTGTTAGTTTTAATTGGTTGTAATTATTTATTATTCTTTACATGTATGAATGAAAAATGATATCATGGACAAATGTCATATTAACTACAATATAGTTCATTTTCATCTAAGTCACATTTCACAAAGTTTTTTCTGATGCTTGGCTGCAGATCATATTCATCCACACTATGTCCCTCTTCTTTGACTCGCATCAGTTCTGTTCCAGTCTCATGTTTAATTCTCGACCTTCCCTTCATCTTGATTTTGTTCTGCACACTGAAGCCTCTCTAGCTTGCCATACATGTCACTGGTGACACCAACAAATCACAGCTAGGACTGCAAAGTCTGGACATACATCTCTATGTTGTTGCGGTAAAGTTTTACAAGCTTCAGTCAGTGTGCAGTTCAATGATTTAATGACTACCTTCACATGGTAGAAACCAGCTTGTGCTCTTTCACCATCAATAACTCCATCCTCACCACCATATATATTGATCTATTCCTATAGTTCATTTTCACCATGATCATCAAGTGCAAGCGTATGAGCAACACATTGTGTCTTCATTAGATGCTTGGAGTGGTACTGTTTTAGTATAGCTTCAACACAATTGAGTCTGTCAGTCAGTTTACTGAGTGAGATTTTCTTTCTCTCAAATAATTTCACTACTTCAGAAACAATTGTTGCAGAGATTTCCATCTATAACACTGATACAATTGACACAATGAATCACTGACGTATTATCATGAATCAGATTCTTCACATAAACATTGATCTTTTTATGGACAATCACAACTGTAATTTCATCAATAAATTAATAAGACCCCAAAATTAAGAATTAATTATGTTGGTGTCTACTATTTCTTCTAAAGTATAGTTAATGGCCTCCACATATCCATCTTTATTGCTTCACTTAGTAATAAAACATATGTTAAACTATGAATTGTTGTGTATACATTACAATATAATGTCAGTAAAAGTGGTAATTTGTGAAAATTAACACAATTATTTTATTGGATTGAATATTTATTTAAAAAAAGTATGCGCATTACAACATGATGTTCCTAAAAAATATTTAAAATATTAAGAAACATTTTGCCTAACACTTTAATTACTTAGTATATTCATTTTACAAAATTCTAATTTTCTTAAATTAACTAGAATGAATAACAACAAATATTACTTACATGTTGAACAGTTGCTTTGCATTGTTTTGCATGATGAGTCTCAGTAGCAAGTAGTTGGTCTCTAGATGTATCATCCCTAGAAAATGTGGAATTGTGCAGACTATATACATGCAATTTTCGCTATAATTGGTTTTTGTCCTTTTCTCCAACTGGGTAGTCTATCAGCTAAGTATAAAGCACATAATTCCAACATAATACTCTAAATAGATTGATTCCACAAAGAAAGATCAAACAATTTTGTAAATAAATATTTTCTTTAAGCTCTAGAGATGTCCTTCATTAACAAAATATTCACCTTTTTCCTTTGCTTTTTTATTCCAGTAGTCTTTCTTAAAGTTTTTATAGTTTGCCTGAGGCTTACATTTTATCCGCATGATCAAAGATTTGATTTCCATGTGCCTCTAACCAGATATCTACTTTCTCTCTAGCTCTCTTATGGTTTCACACTAAAACTGCATGTTCTACCTCATTAATTCAACTTTTTCAAGTCATCAATATTTTTTTTTTGTCAAACCTCTAGTTCAGTTTTTATATCCGCAAATTCAAGAATTCTTCAATCTATACTATGATATATTTAAATTTTTATTTCTTAAGAAGGAGGGGTCGGTTAATCTCAACAAATCATTTCTCTTTTTGTTATCTTATGACATTATGTTAAAATTGATTTCACATTCCCCATGGGTACCTATTAAGTTTCGCTATCTATCGGTTGACCCACTTGCCATGGAAAGATATTTATTATTATGACCACTTTCACTAACTACCCAAGCGCAAGTCGTACAGGACTGGCTATTATTGTAAATGCCTTTGCTTGATATTGCTAATGTTTACATTCGCGTGTAAATTTTTACACCCACACGATCTCCAACGATCAGCTGATGCACAGTCTCACAGGGCGAACTACCTGTAATTTGTTTACTAGCCAACAGTATAATGGTATCATACTATACCCGTATCTATAGCTATCTTGCAAATTTGCTAGATTTAGAATGTCTGTACCTTTGTCGACTGCGTATGATCACTTTCAAACTGAAAACACAGCATGTCAACTAACGTTTAGTTATCCCAACTGAGCACTTTCGGACAAACCGGAAGTCTTTAGTCTGGTTATTGGTTACTGATCTTGTAGTCCAGGAGGTCTCGAGGTTACAACTGAATGCGGATTTGTGTATTAATACGCCAAGACTATATTACGAACGAGTGTAAGAATATGTACACACCGGCGTTTCATTCAGTAGCAGACGACAAAACACGGAGAGGGCAGAAGTTTACATGGAGAAAGGATTTTCATTGAAATAATCAAAGTAGTGTATACATGTAATTTTTAATATCAGATGCAAAATATTGGGATGATGATATATCTCTTTATTATTTATATTTTTTATAATTTTTTTTAAATGTATAAGGTACAGTAAGCATGCTTGTTTCCGTTAGTGAAATGACACACGCCGCAACATTCACTCCCTTTCTAATTTATACAGAGTAGAAATTGTATATAAATTTTTGAAGGTGAGGGGATGTTTTCAATAACTGTCTCTTTACTGAGAGAAATGAGTGCTCGTACCTAATACTGATTGTGTAGACTTTATTGTCAATCTCTTTCTTCTTTCCCCCTTGGTGTCATCACTGTAATGTAGAATTAAAAAACGAATTTAGATTTAATGTCTTACTATCAGTTGATTTGATTATTTTTACTTGAATTATGTGTCCGATTAGTTTTTACTTAAGTTATGTATATTTATTATCTCCATGCCTGCTAGCTTTGACTGAACATCTGAAATTTCAGCATAATTTTGGTAGGTCCCGGTCCATTCGATAAAATCAACCTTAGAGGCAAAGATATGTTGTTATATATTCATTTCTTTTTTATTGTGACAAGTATGTTAGGAGTCGTTTGTTGTATGGAGCAAAAATGGATTGTTTTCAATGAACGGCTCACGTTCTTGATCCAAAGGGCTAAAAATAAACGCCAGGGCCTATATTGGTTACATATATAAAATTTGTCTGTTCATGCACTGTAGGCGTATATATGATTATATGGCTGGGGTCTCAATAATTTTCGAATTATTAGGCAGGGTCCAAAAGTTCCACTGGAGTTGTGCTATTTCCTGTGTTGATAATATGTTGCATACATTAATTAAGTTGTCTTTTGGTGCCAACAATTGTTTATATGGTCATAGAGTGATAATCTCAAAAGTTTCAAAATTGTCAGACAGGAGTAGGGATTGAATTCCTTGAAAGTGCCATCTTTATTCGTAAATTTATCTTTAAATGTCGACAAAGTCTGTATTACGGTCGTTTGTTGGTGATTTCAATAATTTCTATGATGTGACCCAGGGGGATACTTTATTGAGGGTGTGGATAGACATCGGACTATCATCTCACGTTGTTTGTATAAATATTTAATCCACATATCACATATGGTAATTGTCGTGAGTTACTTAAAATTTATATAAAATCACCGCTACTGCATTAGCCCTACTTTATTCTGAGCAATTTAGTTTTATTATTATTTTTAAACGTAATAGTTGGCAGTAACAGTACAAAGTAGCATCTATACTATACAAGAAAATAATATTTAAAATCTATTTTATATTATTTTTGTTATTGGTAGTTACAATCACATATGGTAATTAACAGGAGTTACTTGAAACTTAAGTGAAATCACAGCTACCTTTAGTCCTACTTTATTCTGATTACTGTTTATCATATTTGATTCGAACGTATTTTTTATAGTTCGCTCTACATATCATAGCTAAATTTTCCTATCTTTAACTCGGTAAATATTCAGGTCATCGTCATTCAATGTAGCTAAAAAGATGTAATTCTTGATTAAAACTTCGTGTGACATGAATTGGGTATGTTTTGGAACGAACTATAATAGTAATAATGATACAAATAATACGACTATTACGATAATGGTGGTGGTGTGTAAAATTACGACAGGAGATTATTGTTTTGGTCAGAAATAGATATAGATGTATATAAGTTTATTTTGCATTGTTTACTAAAATTATATATGTCTGTATTTTGTTTATTCCGTATCCTAATATAAGTCACTTTTTTTTATCCACAGAAGGCAACTATGGTGGCATTGTAAAGATGGACGAGAAACTTATAGTCGTAGACTGGAATGCGTGTAATCTAGATGTTTACAATCGTCATGACGGTAAACTGATTACATCACACAGACTGGAGTTCTATCCCAGAGATGTCTGTCTTATTAGCAAGAATAAAGTCGCTGTGTGTCTGTTTAACGGTAGGGTTGTAATCCTGTCATTGAAATCGATAGATGACGTAAAACTCGTCAAAACTTTAAAGACAGGATTTGATTCATGTCGTTCATTGGCAAAATGGAAATCAGACAAACTCATTGTCAGCGGTTGGAAAGACGGCACGTTCGTGTTGCGTTGGGGAATTTTATCGATTAGAGATGGACGTATGGACTCAACTCACGACATCTGTAAAGGATATGGTGAGACTCACATGGCCGTCAAAGATGACAACGTGTACATCTCGTGTTGGACTATAGACTCCATTAATAATGGAATTCATGTTTACGATATTCTGAATGCAAAAACAAAAAAGTTTCTGTATAAACGCCAGAAATTAGAAAAACCGTGGTCAATAATGGCTGACAGGGATTATGTGTACGTGTGTGACTTTAAAATAATTCATCAGCTGACACACAGCGGTCATCTAGTGACCATACACACAGTGTCATCAAGACTGTTAGGAATATTCTATGATGACCAGCAAAGATTACTTTACACCACAAGCTGGAAAAGTAATGTGATAACTGTTTACAAAATGGAGTCTTTACATCAACAAGGTAATTCTATTTTATTTTACATTTTCCACAACGAAAACTTCATTTATTTACATTTCCTAATTCACATTTTTGTCTCAAAATATGATTTATGAATATTGTAGTCATAACTTTATTGTAAGACAAACAGATAACAGATTTAAAATAAAATAAAAGTTTAATAAATATTATTTTATTATTTTGGAAGTTTGAAAATGTCAATTTAGTCGTGCATGGTCATATTTATCGATTTATAATATAAATAAAATATTTTTGTGATTTTAAAATTTATTATAAAACGTATTATAGCCATTTCTATTCATTAATGATTGTTCAGTCGTCTGCTCGTTGGTTGTGACTACATAATTTTCATATAAAAATATTAAATCTGTATGGACTATCAAAATGGCTGCTTATCTGCAAAACTCGCATCTTCATCAGTTCGGGGCAATGCATATTTTTTCCCAGAAGGTGGCGCTTTCATTGATAAATCTTTGCACACGACCTGTCATTGCAAGCGACATGCACGCGACCGGATCTCGTTCAGCGTCTAAAATTCCCACGTATTTTGTGTTGAGATCATTCATGTTGATGGAGCGGTTTTGTGATGATTTTCATAAATATTATACTTACAACTCTATTTTTAAGTTAAACAAGTTTTAAAGATGTCAAATAAAATCAAATACATAAATTAAATTAATTCAAAGTGGAATAAATGATTACGTTTTCATTTTACGTCGATTTTAAATAATATTTGTTATTTTAAGATTCAATACTGAAGTATTTTAAAATTTAACAATAATATAATTATATCATAGTCAGTGAATTACTGATATACATCTTAGTTGTCGCCAGAAAACTTATGCACGAAATTGATCAGCTGCTATATAGACTTTGTGAATGGCGGCTGGTTACTAAATTTAGATGAGTGTAATCTACATGTAATACACTTTTCCCAGTAGGAGGAGCTTCCTTAGTGACGTCATAGCACGCGACATTCCTCGCTCTTGTTTACACTAGATCACACCACATCGTAATATTCACTACTGTCAGGGAATTTTGAATACTTTTTATTTTTTGTTGAAAGGTACTGGATTATACTTTGTTTAGCAACGTTTTGGAAATATCCACGTTATTTATTGGAACATTGCTATGATGATTTTAAATATCCAGCTATATTAGACCACAGGAGTCTGACATTTTATCAATAAAGTACGGCGAAATGTCTGACAAAATGATATATATATATATATTGATAAAACGTCAGACTCCTGTGATTAGACTGTTAAATTATTTGCTAGACTAAAATTGTGAAAAACACTGTAAACAACTAAAATTACACATTCTATGCTAGATTATATTTAAATTTCTAAATTTATAAAAATATAGATTTGACTAGGCTTATAAATTCTATATTAGAAATCAACTCAAAAGTTTGTTAGAAAAATATTGAAAATTATATATTAGAATAAAATGAAAAATTCTAAATGACTAAAATTAAAATATATATATTAGACTAAATTATAAATTGTATATTAGACTGATATTAAAGACATAATGGGATGTCAATTGAGTATGTTAATAACCTAGTGTGGGTGTATCATGTATTTAAATTAGTAAATGAAGCATGATACTTTATAACTTTATTCTGTGAGTAGCCATGGAAAACTGAACAAGCATAGTTTTAAAAAAGATGGAGAAAAATTTGTATATATATATATTGTGTGTGTGTGTGTGTGTCTGTGTGTGTGTGTGTTCTGATGATAGTGTAATAAGATCATATGATTTCAATCAAAACTTGGTAGTTCTGGTTCAAGCAGAAACTGGAAACAAAATTTTAGTCCTCCGCTAAGTTCAAGTTTAACCTTTTCTGACTGTTCATACATTGTCTTCATCAAAACTGGTATTGTCATTTGACTTCAGATTCAGTCATTCCTGCAGAGGTCCTTAAAATGGATGCAAGATCCCTTAAGATGTACAAGAAGGCTCTCAATGATGGAAAGGAAAAGGTGTACAACATCAGGGTGATGGTGGTAGGGCAGTATGGCGTGGGCAAAACAACTTTGACCCAGCGACTTTTGGGAAAAAATGTCAACTTATCTGAGAGACAGAGCACTGATGGGATAGATGTTCATGTAGAGTGCTCTAAAGTTTCTTTGTCAACTGGAGAGTGGACAACACAAGAAAAAAGTAGGTCACTTTTTTGTCTGATGATTCTTGTTCTCATTCACATAGTTTTACATACCCATTCATCAAAAACTACTTATTCATTCTCTCTCTGAGGAACTTGGTTCTCTAGGCATTTGGCAGTAAAGGTAAATAAGTTATCTATTAGGAATCAAACATTTGAATTGGAAGGGATGTAAACCCTGGAGTTTATTTGATAAAAGGTATTTTCCATTCCAAAAACAGTTTTAAAAAAATACTCTTGCACTTGTTTGTACCACTGCAAATTTTCAATTTATTTATACAAAGCCTGTAAACAATTTCAGCCACATTTGTCATATGTCTTCCTGGTGTGAAGGTTTTTCAGGTTTATAGAATGATGAAGATCCACAATTAGCCTAAATTAGATACCAAGTATTAATAGTCGAAAAATATTATCTTTCAATTTGTTGTAAATTAATGGGATTGTAATCTAGTACATGCATACAAAGCTTGTATTTTTGCTTGGCACTCTATATAATAGTACAGTATAATTATTTTGATCTCATGCAGTCCATATGTTGCCTTTCTTGTATTTGAGTTTGAACATAACTATATTAAATGTCATACAGGTCATGTAATCCCTTGTGCTTTAATTAATTTAAAATTTAATTATTCTGCTAAACTTTAATAATAAAATAGTTTAATCAAAGCCTATTCAGTCCTGAATATTAAATGCGTTGTGCCTTAAATGTCGTCAAAAAACTTCCAGAGAAAAATTATTGATTGCTATGGACTAATGTAGCCAGCTACTACAAGGATGAAGAAAATAGAATGCCAGGTCTATCATAATAAAACAATTAGGGTGGTATGTTTTTTGTTTAAATGCATGCTGCCTTCATTGTAACACCACATTGCATATGTTTTAATCTGGATTTGTACTGTATCACACCTTAAGGTGAATCTCCTCCAAACAAAATACATAATAGATAATTGAGCATATATTTTGTTGTCAGAATTTTTCAGGCACATCACATATAAATAAGTTCCTTCCAATGGAACATGGATGTATGCGGATCCAAATAAAGTGAATAATCACCATTTAAAGATATGTGTAATAAAAAGAACAATAGATGCAACCCATGACTGAAATAGTCTGTTAGGAATGCCTATATGACCTGTATGACTACTACTATAGTTAGTCAAAGCTTTTACTATCATTCTGACTGCTGTCCAACGTGCACTGAGAATAGCACATATTTTTGTAAAGCTGCATGTATTTCCATTCATCTTGATCTTAGCTCTTTTACTTGCTTGTAACCTTTATGCACCTTTTGGCTTTTAGTCACCCTCTGTTGCATGCTAACCTGCTATATAACATAGCTTCATGGTGAATTGTAGCTGTACTAACACCATATAAGCCATTAACCAGGTCATCTCAGTACAGGAGAACTTGGAGGTTCAGGTTAGAATGGTATTGATGTGTGTGTTTTGGATTATCTTATTTTAACTGTTTCCTATATTTCTCATTATTCACATTTGCATTTAACATTTAATTAGCAGTATATCTTCAAGCAGAACATTCTCTTAGTATGGATAATAAAAAAAAAAGTGAAACTCCTCAAAACCTAAAATGCTTGGGACCAAATTAAATGTTTGTTTTTCAGCTTTTTTCCATTATTATTGAGTTTTGCAGATGCCAAAACAATGTATTTTTAAACAAGAGCTTATAGTATGAGAGAGGTAAAGAGGGGAGAGAAAATATTTATGATAGAACATTGTGTGTATATATGCAAGAGTGCACAAATTAAAAAAGCTATTGGTTTATTTGAAAATTTAATGAAAATATAGTCAAGTTGAATAATGTATGATTCTTAAAAAATCAAATTTGGTCTAATGACAAAAATTTGGTTTGCTCAACATAGAAATACAATCTTCATCAAGATTTAAGAAAGGATATAATTGTATAACTTTACTGTCAAGTCCATTCAAATTATTAACAGTAATCAATAGTGTTTAAATACTCTGTATATTTTATGTTCTGATGACAAAGTTTTCTCCAACATTCTTCAACATATGCTTTGGCAAAGATTCATACTTTTTTCTATCCTTTAATGATAGTTCATTTATGTCACATAAGTGACATAGGTGGTTGTTCTTTTTTTGTGGGGAGGGTGCTTTCCGCATTGATATTTTCAGACCACTATGGGGAGGCCCTCCTGCCCTACTTGTTTTCTGTACTCAAGTTATATATGTTGTATGTATGTTATAGTTTGATTGTTATTATTATTAGTAATATTTGTTTTTATTTTTATTTTATTTTTATTGTATATTATATATCAGTTATAAAATACTGGTTCTTCTAGACATTCATCATTGTACAGGCTATCTTTCATCATCCTCTGGTCTTCTTCCCTTCTTTCCCTTCTTCTGTTTTCTCTGTCTTGGAAAAAAATATGTTCCGCTGTCATGTTTTCTATTATTTCAGTTTCTGGTTCTTCTTTCTCATTTCCCATTTGTTTCTTTTCCATATCATTTCTATTACTTTTGTGTTCCTCTGGGGTTTTGTTATTGTCCTTCAGATTTTGTGTGCTTTGTTCTCTCCCGCTTGTTGTTGTTGTGCTGGTTTCTGTTTATTATTTACAGTCCCATTATTCTATTCTTCAAGCTGCTTTAGTGGTGCCTTTTTCCTGCTTCTCATTTCCTGGTTTTCTATACTGTTATTGTCCATCAAGGTGTTTACATTTGGTTTCATCTTCTTTCCTTTTTTTATTTTATTGCTGCTGCATTTGTTTTCTCTTTTCTTTATTGTTATGTATTGTTTCCTTTTGTTTGTGCGTCTGCTTCTGTGTCTGTGTCAGTCTTTGTTCTCCTATTAATGTTTGTTGTTTACGGTGTTGTGTATCTAGATGTTCATCATTTGTTGTATTTACCATTCCTTCAGGGTTCTTCAGGCATTTATGTGGTGTAATAAAATTGGCCCATTTCTCCACATCTATTACATGTCCTATGGTAGATACATCCTTTATACCAAGATTTAGTGAAAAACCCATGTAGATAAAAATCACTTTTTATTGATTTGAGCTTCTTTTTTTCACTTTCCAGTATTTGAGTTCAGTTATATATTGAAAAATCTGGAACTATTCCGAGTGTTGATTTCCTTTTTATTTTAAAGTTTTCCTCAAACCATCAAACTGTGTTTTCTAATGGTATATCCATAGGTATGTCATTGAAGTGTATTTTCCCCTGTTCTGACATCTTGACATACAACTCAAAAGACAAGACATCCATACAAAATCATCAAGTTTGACTTATATGAATGCTTTTCAGAAGTTGGTCAAGTTAAATTTTGGGGACAAGTGCTTTTTTCTTGGATAAAAATTTCAGACAAGTGAATATTTTCATACTAATTAACTTTTATCTACCTTCATATGGCTGTTTTTGCCCTCCAGGCATACAGAATGATTGAATTTACCCTTTCATTGTATTTACTAAAATCCAATATCATACCCTTTGTTTGTCATTAACTGTATGTTTGAAGTGAGTTACTGTTTTAATCTTGCAGTGTTCATAATAGTAGCAAAGTCCCACACAAACTCAGCTCCACTGATACAATGACAGGTGAACTAATTTAAAATGAATCTTACATTTGATCAACATGGCAACCAATGTCATGCTGAAAGACAGGAACATGAAACTTGGTACAGTCATTTGTGTGATGTTACTGATAAATTTTTCAGTTTGAAAAGGTATAGAAAGGACGAGCTTCATGGAGGTCAGAGGTCAAGGGTACAATGCTTACTTATTCTTCTAACACTAGAATAAGGAAGAAAGCCAAGGCTAGTTGTCAATTATCTTTTTTTTCATTACAAGTGAAAGAAAGTGAACATTTTTACTATATATATATATATATATATATATATATATATATATATATATATATATATATATATATATTTATTTCACTTAATGCAGCATAATTAGCTTATTGTCAAGCATATAATCAATGTTAATGTATTTTGTTAATGTGCCATTTTGTTGGAAACAACACATTTGATGTGACTAGATTAAAAAAAAATAACAGCATAAATTTTCATATTTGTTATAAGGTGATGTTCTACCGTTTTATATTTTGCATAGGGTTAGATTTCTTATAAAAGTGAATTTACAGGTTTCTACCACTATTTATACTGGCTATTTAACAAAGACTATGCATATGTTTGGTATTTTTAGGAACTTTTAATTCCCTTTTTTATTTTGGTGTAAGATTGATGCACTAAGTTGGTTATAGAGTATACAACTTGCCCTTACTTCAGATGTGCACCTCTGTAAAAGAAATCTTCTAGATTATCTTGCTCATTTTCTTTTACTTCCGAGTATAATTGTAAAAGAATAACAATTAAAAAATGAGCCAATAACTTCTTTTTACATTTTATATATTTGATAATTTGTTTGTTTCACTTTTCTGAAGCTGATATTGTCTAATCTGACAAAATTAATTTTGCCTATTTTTAGTAACTGCTAAAGATAGTGTACTTTAGACTAATTCAGGCTAATTTTATAGCACATGTGAGCAGTAATTTTTGTTAGCTTAGTGGTTAGATCATGTTCTGTTTCCACAAGTACAATATCCAAGGAAGTTACAGCCACAATACAAATAAGTAGCATAGAAGTGTGCTAACATTTTCAATCGTAGATGTTGCAAATCTGTAGAGGGCCTGCCATATATAGTATACTGTGACATCTTCCATGAAAGTTCCACTACTCATCACAAGTTACTCTTGCATCAAAACTTAGACCTCTGTAAGCAAAGAAAATGTGAATTTACAAGCACTATATAGACCTTCATAAATTGCTTCATTTTTGCACCATGTCTGATTAGCTGTTATTTACAGTCATGGAGATATTTTGAAATAGCAGCAGATCCCAATAATAGATAGGACTTTTAAAGATTGAAATGAGTAGAAAGCAGGAACAAGCAGTCCATAATATGTAAAATGTATTGGTTAAAGAAAAAAAACACAAATTATGGTCA
Organism: Unio delphinus; assembly: GCA_029339505.1. Taxonomy (NCBI): domain Eukaryota; kingdom Metazoa; phylum Mollusca; class Bivalvia; order Unionida; family Unionidae; genus Unio; species Unio delphinus. Next base: position 6,640,252 of record JAQISU010000046.1, read on the forward strand.
GCATATCTTAGCTTTTCAAGGGTAGTTGACCCTCAAGTATAGTACGGATACTTCAACAGCATTTCACCCTTCCTGTCACTTTTGTGATATTTGGACATTTATATTGGAGTGGGGAGGGGGGATATAAAGATATCAAAAGGGGGTGGGAAGGGTAGAGTAAACTTGGATGATCCCCATTCCATGCCACTGATAAATGTAATTTTTGAAGGAAATTTAATGCATATTAATTAAATAATATTTACTTCACACAGGACACACAATTTTCAGCGATATAAATAAAAAATCATTATTTGGTATGACTTTTGTCCACTGTGTATTGTCTAGGGGTGAAATGATATGTCTGTGCCATGTATCGATACGATTCACCGCCTGATTTATGATACATATCAATACATGTATCAAAACTCAAAATGTGATTTTCTCAACACATTTGATTAATCATGTGAATGTACATGTTGAATAGTATTTTCATGTCCAGATAGCATAAAATATGCAATGTATCAGTAGTGAGTGATAGAGTTAATATGTTTCTGTATAATGATAACAGGAGAAAATGTTGAAATAGACTGAAATATCACTGCTAACATTGTTGTTTGTGTATAAACAAATAAAATAAGAGAAGGACTTGGTTGTATTTGTTCAATCTTCATTCAATAAATTTGAAATGTTACATGTTTTGTGTGTATGATTCATCACAGTGTTGTAGCTGATGTTGGGGTGGCATCTACATTGGGGAATTAGCTGGTAGAGCCAACAAACAAACATCTAGGTTACATATTTCCTTCGATTCAAATTCTCTCTCTCACTCTCTCTCTCTCTCTCTCTCTCTCTCTCTCTCTCTCTCTCTCTCTCTCTCTCTCTCTCTCTCTCTCTCTCTCTCTCTCTACATCTTGCCAGTTACTAACGTACTTAATTTAAATTATAGTGAAACCGGCCATGAAGGGTCATTTGTTCACTAGTTTAGCTGTCAGAGACAGTTATTAAATTTTTCCCATGGGTTTAGGAATGGTGCCACATCCCCATGGGCGTTTGTGCACACATAGTGTGCTATTTAATTTGGTCATCATATCGCGCCCCTATTGAGGGGCTATCAACATGAATGAAAGACCTATGTGAGTGGGAATAGTACAACCATGCACTCAACCCTATCAACCAATCAGTAGATGTGAGCTAGAGGTTCAATGGCACCAAATAGTGACTAGTGAAAACTGTTTTTCACTTCTAGTCATGTTGAGGTGTCTGGTCGCAGGAAAGGAGGAAAAGGTCCAATGGGCCAGCCCATTGATGTCATCTGTCTTGCATGCCCTAGCCATTTCAAATAGAGTCCAGTTGTTGCTAATGGACAACCTATACCAATAATGTGTAAGCACCTGTGCAATTAAGTCAATCTTTGTAGTTGTAGATTTTTCCTAATGTCCTAACATGCCAATGTTTTCTAGTACAAGGTGTAGATCTGGTGTTTTCCCTCACAATTTATATTTCTAGGTATGACTATGTGACAAGTGTAGGTTGGTCAATGTCTGATTATATGGATTGTTAATTTTGACGGTGGACAGCCGAAAATGATCGAGTTAGGATTTTGAAAAATGAGATTGTCGAATAGAGTTTTCGAACCAAAGGAAGCCTCTGTAAAGTATAAATGGCAATAGCCCTTAAAAGGGCTTTTTGATGGAGGGTTACCTGGTAGTAACCAGTCTTCCCTCATTCTGGCTGGTGATCCCTTGGGTCCTTCTTTGGTCTCTTGCTTCTAGTTCCTCCTCCATTTTGATGGTAAGCAGCAGTGTCCTCCTTTTCTCACTGTATCTGTCTCTGAAGCTTTCCCTAACAATTTGGTAATACTCTGTGCTGTTGTTATTACAAGAGTGTATACAGCCCCATATTACAGCCTTCTTGTTTCGCGTTGATGACAGTTCAACATACGATTTATAAATTAATAAAAATTCTATTTATTAGTAATTAGTTGCAGCATTGTACCACTGGGTCTGATGGTCTTGGGTTTGACCACCTATATTTATTATTTTGGGCCTTAGTTCTAATATCCTAGTTTGAGGTGCAGCCTTGTGCTGCAGGGCCTGATAGTCTGGATTTTGACTACCTTATTACATGTAGTATTAATTTGAGGATTTGTTTTGAAATATCTAGATTTGTGTTGCAACATTGTGTCTCTACGCCTGATAGTCTTTGGTATTTGAGACTACCTTATAGTATCTATTTGGGGCCTTAACACGGGTTATAAATTTATGTGGTCCGCATTTGGGCCATAGTGGCGACATTAAATTTAGGGACCTGCATTGTAAAGGATGTCCTAGATTAGTTGTCTACTAATGCTGTCAGTGAGGCTGTATATAGAGAAAAGTTCAAGAACAGATAGAGAAGAGAAAAGTTCAAGAACAGATAGAGAAGAGTGTGAGTTCTTAGACACCTATATTTTATTTTTTTTTGTTATCTTGTGTTTTTGTCTATATTTAATGTTATTGAGAAATACTTAAATGATTTTTGTAGTTGTTTAATTTATTATCCCTGTTTACTTTTGTGTTTTTGTATTTGTTTTAACTATTGACCCTAGTATCATAGTCGAGCTTGATTTTATTTTCCAATTATCTGTTATTGGGGTTAATGTCATTTCCGGTTTGGTTGTTCAGGTACCGTCTTGGGTCAACACTACCAAGTGTAGTGTAGGTGGGCCCTCTTAAGAGGCAGCGATTACCCTTCTGGTCCTGAAGTTGCTTCCATTCCTTTAATGATTTTAGTTCTGTTAAGTATTCTGCCTCTGATAAATATATCAGCCTAGAGCGGACTTCACAGGAGACATCTGATATCATATTTCTGTAACTGGCTTGAATTGTTTCTGGTACATAGATCTGTGTTTCCTACATTAAACTAAACATTTGATATCTCACTAATGAGTTGTCTAAAAGTTGATTTGAAAACATATAAATGATTATAATATATCTGATCAGACTCACTTTCAACCTCTTCCTCAAAATACAAATGTTAAATGTGGTTTAAGTGTAAAGTTTGACAAAGATTGTCAGAGTTCAATTATAACATATATATTTCTTTAAAATCTATTTAGGAGATACTCTTGCTAATTAGAGAAATATAATCTAATATCTTGTCTCTAAGATCATCAGCATTTTCCAAAATCTAAAACTAATTGGAAGTCCTGTAAATAATCATTTAATTAATTTTCAAAAACACAACTGCCTGTTCTCACTAGACTCGTTAAACCAAATTACTAATGTCCTTAACACATTAACCTCTGCCGCCTCAATAACTCGTCGCACTTTACCTCCCTCATCTCCCCAGTGCGTCGATAACGGGGCTGAGTTTGCATAGCTTGTATCCCGAGTGCCGAGTTTGAGTGGCACTATTTTACTATGCCTGTATCGAGAGCCACGACTTGAATCGGCGCAAACCATTGGTTGATTTGAAGCCATTTCCTAGTTATGCCGGTAGTTTAACCAATCAAATGTTAGCTTATGTAGATAAGAGTGTACATTGATAAAGAAAGTGGGAACATATTCGACTTCGATAGCGGCAAAATTAGTGGAAATATTTAGATTAGAAAATGAAGAAAATTACGAGAATCAGCTGCTGGAAGTAGACTTTTACTTCACAGACTGAAGAAGTATTTACACGAGGTTTAGTTTGCAATAGAGATGACAAGTGGAATTTGTATGTACATCAAATGGAGTGAATTTCACGTGTTGATAGTGTTAATTATTCAGTGTTAATTCATCGTGGACTTATATGGATTATTCATGGGAAGAGAAACAGATTGGTACGAAATTCATTTTATCTTTATATGTCAGTTTTATTTTTGCATGTAGTTCGAAATTTGTATACCATTTTGTAAGTGATTTTATCGACAACTGCTGTGCCAAATTTTAGCTTAATTAAAGAAACGTAAATCTAAAAAAAAATAACATTTATTACTCGTAGCTCTCTGAAAAAAACTGCAAGCCAAGTATTGTTTTTTTTTTGGGGGGGGGGGCACCAGACAGATGCCCACCCCCCCTTAATCGCCAAAAAAAAGTAAAAAGTTTTTATGTGTGTATGTGTTCCCCCAGGTATGTTATTTGTTTCTTTTTTTATTTTCATTTAAGTTTCATTTAGTTTTCCCCATCGGGGTTATAAGTTTGATTTAGGGTATTTATAAGAGCTTCACGGTCGTTCCGTACCCAAGTCGTTCCGTACCCAAGTCGATTCGTACCCAAATGAGTCGTTTCGTACCCAAAGCATTAGTCGTTTCGTACCCAAAGCATTAGTCGTTTCGTACCCAAAGCATTAGTCGTTTCGTACCCAAAGCATTAGTCGTTTCGTACCCACGGTGCTGGTCGTTTCGTACCCAATGCTATCGTCGTTTAAATATCATTAAAAGAAATTTCATACATATTTGTAATGTTGCTTTTTTCCTTTGTTATAGATATACACATTAATAATAATAATAATAATAATAATAATAATAATAATAATAATAATAATAATAATAATAATTTGGACTATGTTACTAAATATTACTATCTTACTTAAAGAATACTTTTCCTCAACTTTGAATCAAACATGAAGTTGTAAGCAGGCTCGTCGTTTACACTAAAATTTACCATAAATATAAATGATTACGAATTCTTTCAAACAATTTATCATTCCATTACAATGTATTATAAAATAGTAGAATTCAGTAAAAACATGTTGCAAACATATGAACTTTATTTTTACGATCTCATACATTAAAATGCATATTCTTCTTTAAATATGTTTATGAATATAGACGGTACTTACCTATAATAAGAAAGTATTTTGTGGCCTAATAAAAATAATAATAATAATAATAATAATAATAATAATAATAATAATAATAATAATAATAATAATGATAATAATAATAATAATAATAATAATAATAATAATAATAATATGATTTTCTATACTTTAACGGGAATTGAAATTGAAATGTTGTCAAATGCTAAAAATCCACGGATATCTATTAAGTTTACGCTTTAAAGCTTAATGCAATTTCACACGTGTTTGATTATGTATTTGTTTGTTTTTTTATTTATTTTGAAATAATTAAAAAAAATTAATGGTATTTAGAATTTGTTTTCACAGGCACATATGTTTCAATATAAAGAGCATATGGCAAACTTGGAGTTGTATACAATGAAATCAATTTAGCGTTAAGCCAAAAAGACTCAATTTGTAAATTCATTCATTTGTTCTCATGGACGCATACGCTGTTAGTAATTGTCTTTCAAGTTATTTTTTTGGTGTAAATTAATTGGGTACGAAACGACCATCACCTTGGGTATGAAACGACCATCACATTGGGTACGAAACGACCATCACCTTGGGTACGAAACGACCAATTTATGTGGGTACGAAACGACTTGGGTACGGAACGACCAGGTTCGTTTATAAGATCCCTAGTGTTCTTTCAGTAGAACCTTACTAGGTGGGATTTGATCTACCCACTCAAGTAGTCTACTTTATTTATTTTTGACCTTGGCTATTGGTCTCCTATTTCCTTGTGTTTGCTATTTGTGTTAGTGCTATATGTCTGTTTGCTATATAGGGTTTATCCCTTGTGTTTTTGTTAAAGAAAGCCATTTTTTTTTTCAAATTTCAACCAGTTGTCTTACGTTCATGTCTTTACTAATTAAAAGACATTATCATCCCTTTTTTTAGTTTATAATTGTATAATTACTTTTAGATTTTTGTATAAATGGAAGTGCGTTTTATTTAAATATTTAATGTTCTTCCATTTATCAAAGTAATATTTAATTCATAGGTCCGGACGCCTTGAGCCAGGACCTGTACGAATTTAATTGGCCGTACAGTTCCTGCCTCAATTTGTCCGTCTTTTAATTGTTATTGTTAACTATTAATAAATTTTCAAATTTGTTTATTGTCACTTAAACGGGGCCATGTCTATTTTGGGATATAGACATGGTAGTAAAAGTATGGATAAAGAATCCAGAGAAAAAATAGAGTGCATTAGATAGAGTAATAAAAATAGAACTTTAGTAATTTGGGTACATTTCCAAACTCTACCATAGGCCTGTTCACTTCGCGTAGTGCCTTGTGATTTAGCCCTATGGCGTCCTCATATGTACTTTTCCCACACAGCAAATTGTGTATATATTTAATGTATTGGTGAATAACAAAATATTTTTTTCTTTTGTAATTTTTTTAAAAAAAGATTAAAAAAAAATTTTAATTTTTTTTTTTATATAAATATAATTAGAAAAACTATTTCAGAATTTATAATAATTTGAAATATTTTTCCTTAACCTTAATTATGGGTCCACATCTTATAAGCGTTTTCGTAATAAAGTCTGTTATTAGTCTAACCAGTTGTTTATTTAAATTTCCGTCCAGGAAGAGTAATTGACGTCTGTCGTATTTGTCGACCTTCATTATTTCCATGATCAGTTTGATTCTTTCTTCCTTTGTTCCGTCACATTGAGTAATTGTGTTGTATTTCGTATATGGGGCATTCTTGCATAGAGGGCAACTAGGGTCCTTATTAATCTACGTTTAATTGCCACTTCGCCTGTTAGCCAGGCGTTGTGGAGGTACGTGTACATGATACTTTGTACCTTAAACGAGTTAATGCCGGACCAATGCCTCCATACTCTGTCCCAATTAACATGTCGGTTCTCTATTTGAACCTTTCACTTATTCCAAAGTGATTCTAATTCCAAAAGCCAGTCATATACCTTGTCTTTGTTTAGTGCCCATAGTTCTTTGTTGTCCCTATATCTATATAAAATTCCCTTTATCTCTCTATATAAATGTGGTGCGTCTATTTTTTTCACTAATTTGTTGTTCGTGTGTATGTCTTGTTTGTTTCTCATTCCAAATCCTAACCAAAATATGTAAAGTGCTTCCCAGGGTGTTTGTGGTGTATTACTTAATCGTTTAAACCTATTTAATATGTTTTTGCATTTTATTAAGAAGGGGTTGGGTAAGGCTAACCCCCCTTTAGTTTAGATCTATATAATGTCGCCTTGTTTATGTAGTGTGTTTTGTAATTCCAAATGTAGTCTACTATTTCATTATCAATTGTATCTAGTGTTTTATTGTTAATGTCCACAGAGTTTATAAGGTATGTCAAATTTGAATACATATATGTTTTTGCGACCTGTGAACGTTCTATTAGACTAAGTGGCTGAAGTGCCCAGATATTTATTACTTCCTTTATTTTCATTTTAGCTTTTAAACAGTTTTCCTTTTCCTCATTTGCCCCGAAGAATATCCCCAGGGCTTTCACTCTATTTCTAATAAGGTGGGGGGGGGGGGGGGTAAACCAGGGTGGTTTCCCCTTCCAGTTTCCTATTTTTAGTATCTCCGTTTTCTCATGATTTATTTTTGATCCTGAGGCTTTCCCAAAAGCTTCGTATTCCTTTTGTAAGTGTTTAAAGGAATTTGAATCATTAATAAAGTTTGTACAATCATCAGCATGTTGGAGCATCTTAAATTCTTTCTGTAAGTTTGGAATTTTTATTCCTTTAATATTTGTATTGTTTCTGATTTTTTATGCTCAGAATTTCAATTGCTATCATGTATAATAGCATAGATAGTGGGCATCCTTGCCTCACTGATCTTTGTATTTCAAATTTTTGGGTTTTCGCCCCATTTACTTGTACATTTGCAGTTATTTCATTGTACATTAGTTTAGTCCAGTTTAGGAAATTATTTCCAAATCCAAATTTTTCCAGTACTTTTTGTGTATAATTTTGTTTTAATCTATCAAAAGCTTTTTCCTGGTCGAAAAGTACCATAGCACATTTCGAGTTTTTTGTATTTATAAAATCTATTATTGTCCTAATGTTAAGTATATTGTTATGTATGCTCCTATTTTTACCTCCACATGTTTGATTAGTGTTTACTATGGTGTTTATCCCGTACTTAATCCTATTAGCCAAAATTCTACTCAGTATTTTGTAGTCCGTGTTAAGGAGGGAGATGGGCCTCCAGTTTTTTAGGTCGGTTTTGTCCCCTTTCCCTTTGTATATTAAGGTAATCAGTCCCTCCCGCATTGTTTTAGTCATTTTGTCATTTTTTTAGTAGAAGAATATTAAATAAAGTTTCTAGTATTGGTGCCACCTCACTTTGGAATTTCTTATAGAATTCCGCAGTGAGGCCATCTCGCCCTGGTGATTTACCTTTTTGCAAGTTCGTTTATTGTGGTTTTAACTTCCTCCACGGAAATGAGTTCATCGCACTGTTTCTTGTGCTCAGGTGAGATAATTTCACATTGTGTTGAATTTAAGTATTGCATGATTATGTCATTGTCTATGTTTTGAGAATTGTATAATGTAGTATAATATTTCTGAATTTCCTCCATAATTTCCGCTTTCGTTGTAACTATTTCTCCATTAATGTTTAGTGCATCTAGTTCCCTTTCCCTTGTCTTTTCTCTTCCCTTTTATATAATTCCCTGCCTTGCTTGTATATGTGGTGGAATTTACCCGCCCTGATTTCCATTCCCCTTGTTTTATATTGTCTTAGCTTTTCTAATTGTATGGAGTAGCTCTCCTTCTCCCTTAAAGGTGTTGTGTCATCATTTATTGATCTTTTTAAAGCTAACTTCTGTATTTTTTGGATTCGTTTACGTTTAGTTGAGTGATATATTGCTATTTGTTTAACTTTTATTTTAAATTTGTCCCAATCTTTGGCAATATCTGATATATTTTTTCCCTCTTCATTCGTAAGTATTTTAGGGATTTCCAATTTTATTTCATTTATTAATTGCTCATCATCCAATATTGAGTTATTTATTCTCCATTCTCCGGAGTCCCATCTATTATTTTTTATCACTATTTCCAGAGTTATTTGTTTATGGTCCGAAATTTTATAGTCTAATATTTCTGCTTTTTTGTATGTTTTATGATCGAAATCAGTTACATAAAATTTGTCTATTCTACTTGATTTATTTATCCCTGCTTTTACATAATCTTGTGTATATTCTGTTCTTAAGAGATTAAGGTTTCTGTACACATCTGTTAATTCGTTTTGTTTTAATAATCTGCACATTAGGTTAGATAGTATTCGATCGCTGGTTGTGAGTTTGCCTGTGCGATCTATATTATCACCCACCCAGTTAAAATCCCCTCCTATAATCAGGTTTTCTGCTGTGTATTGTTTTAGATATTTAGTTAAATTTCCAATGAAGTCATAATGACTTTCTCTTTCTGCCGGAGCATATATGTTTACTATATGTAATTTGTTTAATTTTATGTGAATTACCCTCCCTTTTAAACTATTATCTTCTCTAAGTCTCTCCCAATTTTGTCTAATTCTGTCTCTAATTATAATCGCTATTCCCGCTTTATCGTCGTTTTGTTTTGCCTCGCTATTTACAACTGTAGCTTTCATTTTGGATTCCATTTCTGCTATCATAGTATATGTAAGTTTGTTGTGTGTTTCTTGTATTAATATTATGTCCTGCTTTAATTTTATGAGTTGTGTGTAATTTTATCCTTATCTAATCCATTTGTGTTGATAGATGCGTTATGGAAGTTTAATTCTTCCATTTTGGTTTTCCAGGTGGCTTAAAACATTAAATTTTGTTTTCTAATAATAGTAGTGGGTATTAATTTCTATATAAAAAGTTATAAGAGTTATATATTTGTATTTGGGGCATTGGCCCCCCGTCAGTCTCTCTAGTGTTTTCTTCGTCTGGAAGGTTTAATTCCTTCTCCAGTCCGTCTGTTGTCTCGTTAGTCAGTTCATTCGTTATTTCCATGATTTCCGTTGATGTGTTTGTATAGTCTATGATGTTCGTTCTTTGGTATAGTGGAGTAAGATCAAAGTCTGGGTCGTATTCCTCTGATGTTGAGGCTGATAGCGATTTTTCTTCCTCTATTTTCCTCTTTCTTTCTCTTCTCCTATTCCTTGTGGATAGCTTTATCCTTGGGAGAGGCTTCTCCGTCACTGTAACCAGCTCTTCTTTGGTCAAAGAGCTGGAGAGGGTTTGGCCTTTCCTTTTTCTTTGTGCTGGAACTGGTGTTGAAGCTATTGTCATCGTAATTGAGGTTTCTTCCTCACTCTCCAAAGGCTGTACTTCTAGTTCCTTTAAATTGTCTTCTTCTTCATCAATTGTTAGGGCCGCAAATCTATTTCCCGTCTTTAGCGGTGCCGTAGGGATTTCCCTTCTTGTGGTTTTTTTTGGCGTTTGGAAGCTATTGTCTTGAGCTATCATCGTCTCTTGTCTTTCAGTTTGCAGTTCCTGGAGGGGTTGTTGTTGTTGTGGATATTGTCTTTCCCCAGTATGTTGATCAGCTGAATTTTCTGGGTCTTCATGGCTCTCTTGTTCAGTTTCTTGATCACTCTCTTGGTCCTTTCCTGTGTTGGATATTAGTTTAGCCGCATACGAGGTCGGGTCTCTTTGTTTTCTTTCTGCAGTACAGAACTTTGCCCCGTGACCGATAACCTTACATCTGGGGCAAGGTCTGACTTTTTCGCATCCTCTATACCGGGATCGGCATAGGAATCCTAATGTATGGAGGGATATTTTTTACTTGGTCTGGAGCCACTTTGATGATTCGCTCTCCACTCTTAACATCTTTATGACCCCAGCAAGATGCTGGCATGTTGTGACCAGTGTGTACGCCATACTGAGTCATAAGTTTGTACATTACAGTTTCTGTCGAAATTTCATGTGGTAGTCCGGAGATTATCACGTCTATAACCTTTGGTTCAATCTGCCTAACTATAGCTTCTGTATCTGTGATTTTCATTTTCTGGCCACATATTGTCAATTCCTTCTGCTGTAACATCGGTCTTTTGCTTTTGGGATACAATATATATTTATTACGGCCACCATACTGTAAAGCATCTATGTCTGCCAGTTTTATGCCCAGTATTTCCAGCTCAGTCAGTACCTCAGTCTGGCGAGGGAAGGAGGTGCTATCACCAAAATCTAAGGTTTGGCATCCCTCGCGATGGTAGATTAACAGTCTCTTGCTTCCTACTTCACCTTCTATGACCGTATTAAAAACGTCTGAGATCTTGTATTTCCTCGCATTTACATTGAGAGATTCCATTTCCAGTCAGTCAAGTACGTCCGTACACTTTGGCAGGAAATTTATGATTATAATAAAAAGGTGCAAATTGAAAATGAAAATGAAAATGAACTATAAGGGTGCTGAAAAAAAAGGCTATAGCAGCAGAGAGGGCGAACCTCAAAAACCAAAAAAAAGCGTCGAATCGTAAAAAAGCGTCGACAACCAACGCACAAAACCAAAAAAGCGTCGAAAATCGAAAAAAGCGTCGACAACCAACGCTTCCTCGTCTACGCCAGCGTCGTTTTCGTTCGCCCTCTCTGCTGATATGGGTTAATAATTATTTTACGAGTTCAACCGAATATTTGATCCAGTCCGATACGATATTGTGTCCGATGGTCATGTAAATTTATTGTTGCGAATCCGTACGGGGTTGACTGAGCATTACTAAAGAAATTTTTAAATTGATTGAAGTCCATATCGGAACACCATGTCTGCCAAATATTTCTAAGAGTATGAGTATCAACTCCGTTGAATACAGCAAGCATATTGCAGTTATCTCTGATCACTTTTGGAATCTGAGTGTAGCGTTGAGTGACATATATCACATCAGTGTTTTTGTGCCTGCCTCGGGAAAATATTCTAGCCGGGTTTGTTTGTTTAGCCAACATCACATCGTCGTATACGACTAAATTGTTAATGCTCCCATCAAGGTCATCCACGGATGGTGCCTCGTCAATATCGGTTATAAAATCAATGGCGTTCTCACCGCTAATTTCTGATGCATTCTCGTTAAAATCTTTTAGCACTTCATAGCATCGTTGATCATCTACGCTAGGGGCAATTAAATACAACTTATCCCACGTCATCCATCTCATTATTAAATTGAGCAACAATTGCGTTTTACCGGATCCAGATGGCCCGATTATAATCATCCGGATAGAGTTTGGTAGTGCTGCATGATGCTTAACCGGTTCTCTTGCTTTAGTCGCTGAAAAATCAATTATATCCATATTTCTATACATAAATTATGGATCTATATTGTGTGAAGTGTAAAACGCGTACTGGCACAGATGACTTGACGACGATTACAACTAGAAATAACCGATCAGCGCTTTCTGGTAAATGCGTGCAATGTGGTACAAAGAAATTTAGATTTGTGTCTATGAAACCCGGAGATGTTTTAAAAAAAAACGAGGAGGTGATATCGCAGCCAAATTGGCAAAGCTCCCTGGAACCCCATGGGCAAAGTATCCAGGAGAAAAACACCTTCCGGGATATAGCTACTGTGGACCGGGAACACGATTAGATATCAGACTTGATGATCAAAATCAACCTCGACGTGGTGAAAAACCAATAAACGCCATTGATAAGGCCTGTCACCTTCATGATGTTGCTTATAAAAGTAGCAACCTGCAACACAGGCATCTAGCAGATGTGAAATTAATTCATGCGTTAAATGCTATTCCTGATAAATCCTTCAAAGAAAAATTGGCTTCATTTTTGATAAAATCGGCTATGAAAAGCAAATTGATGTTAGGTGCCGGTAATTAATAACAGCATGGAATCTATTTACTATTCTCCAAAAGGATACTGGCGGGGTAGCGCTGCAATCAATAAACTCGCTAGCGCTGCAAAAGTGAAAAAAAAACCACTGCGGCTAATTGGTTATCTAAACAGGCTATTTGGCAAATCTATCTACCAGCGCCTAAACGAGTTAATTACTCGCATTTTGATGTTACCGGACCCAATGAAGTTCATCAGGCTGATATATTATTTTTACCTCATGACAACGGTTACAAATACGCGTTAACCGTAGTTGATGTTGCGAGTCGATACAAAGAAGCAGAACCGCTGAAAACAAAATCATCAACTGAAGTCGCTTCTGCATTTGAGAGGATTTATCGACGAGGTCCTCTGCACTGGCCAAATCTATTGCAGGTTGATCCTGGCAAGGAATTTCAGGGTGTAGTGTTATCAACAATGAAACATCACAATGTCACAATACGACGAGGGCATACTGCGTTACATCGCGATCAGGCAATTGTAGAACGATTTAATCGGACTCTTGCTGAGCGGTTATTTGGATATCAATACGCAAAAGAATTCATTCAAGAAAAGCGATCCCGGGAATGGGTCAAAAGGTTACCAGCTGTGATTACCGCACTGAATAATGAGATTACTAGAACAATTCACATGAAACCTATCAACGCGATTAAAAAGAAGTCTATACCTAAAATGGAAATTCAAGGGATTTCACAAAATGATTCTAGCGTTTCCCAACCAGTTCTTGGTAGTAATGTCACTGTTAGGTATTTATACGAATCAGGAGAGCTGGAAGGTGGTACAAAAAGGGCTACTGATCCTATTTGGAGTGTTACTGTACATAAAATATCCGGCATAACACGATCAACTGGTAGACCAGCAATCTATAGACTGGATTCAACTGCTCCTCAGCGGGGTTTTACTCGACAACAACTGCAAGTAATACCCGAGGATACTCGATTACCACCGCGGGGTCTTAACTAGCACCCCCCAGAGGCATTGTGCTGGCACCCCGGCGCCTGTTGCACTCAAGACATGTTAGCATCACATTATCTCTTGTATGACCAATACTGCTATTTTTTCTATCCACGGTAAATTGTCGAGAATCCCTATCTGACCAACACCAATTCATTACACAATTGCAACTCACGCAGTGATTATTCTGTTGTTGTCGTAACGCGATTATTAATTCAACATCAATATCAAATTCTCTATTATTTTTTTTTATCCTGCTGTTTATAACCAGAAAGTTTTTTTCTGATTATATCCTTGACGTTGTCGGAGCTGATAATATCACTTATTGCATTGTCTGTAGAATTTTCAAGGATAATTCTTCGAAGTTGATTTATTTTTCGTACTCTGGATACTGCGAGATAGACTAAATTCGACCATTCGATGCGATTATCCACCATCCAAACAATTGTGTCTGTGATAGTCAATCCCTGTGAGGAGTGTATCGTCGCTGCGTATCCTAGCGTCCACGGGGATTTATTAGCAACTAATGCATCTTCAACGACGCTGATATCAACCAGCACAATATCATTTAATACGAGAATTTGTTTTTCACGCTGTCCTGGAATATCGACTTCTATATTCTGTTTTCGTGTATCCGATGGCCTATAACACAACGGCACTGGAAGTGTTGTAAATTTTTCTTTATGCGTTTCAAATAACTTCATCTGAAGTGTGTCTCTGACTATTTTTCTACTTGCTACTATCAAATCATTTGGTCTCCACGTTTCCCAAAAATCATTCATTGGAGTCTCTGAAATCACCTCACGGGCTATTTCACACTGGATTCTATCCGGTTGTAGTCTAATTAGCGCTTTGAATTCTCGTAATCGTTCATCAAGTGATCTATAATCAGTGGTGATTTCTTCATAATAGTCTACAAAACCTTTTAGCCACTCATGTGGAGATGCACCGATAAATGGCGGTGGTTGGCCGTGATCACCGCACATGACGACTTTTGTGTTTTTGTTTAACAACCATTCAAGAAATGTTTGTAATACATCTAATGACACTGCATATTTCATCCCAAATTATGATTTCAGGAATGAATTTATCACCCATACGCTCATGAGTCCATTTGTCACCCTTCCATCGAAAGAAACTATGGTAAGTACAAGCATTTACCCCTCGTTGTATCATCTCTCTGGCGAGTCTGTGAGTCGGTGTTAGCACAATCATGGTTGACCGACGAAATAATTCGATTGCACGAGTTGTCTTTCCTGACCCACCACAACCGTTTAAATAAACTGTCTTGTATCTACATATTGGATCAGATACCGGTGGTGCATTAGAAAATTCTGATTGAATTTCAATACGGTTACAACAAAGATATTTATCATCCATGGTAACGTCTGCGGATTCACAATACTCATGTAGCGTCTCCTTTTTAAATCGCCAACGCCCCCACGCTTCCTCGGGATCTGTGAATGCCGCTACATCCGATTTGTATTTATTATGTATATAAATAGAATCAGTGGCTACTCTAACCGCGGTATTAGGAAATCTATTTATCATCGAAAATAGATTAATACAAGCATAGGCTCTCAAATGTGTGTACTGGGAATTATATCCATCACAGTAGGTAACAACCGTACCTAATTTCTCACCATTGGATAGAAAAGCATCCTTACGGGATACAAGTTTTCCCTGTTTCGTTAAATCCGTTACAATAAAATCGTATTCTGCGTCGTCTATGATCAACCGCGAAGAGTATTTTGCATTGTCGTATCGTCCACCCTGAGTGAATTTACCGATTATTCTTCGTCCAAAATCCTTTGCTTGTCCGCTTTTAATTTCAAATAACTCCTTAGACCAATTCATGATTTGTTCTTCATTAAAATTCTTCGAATTTCGATCAGGAAATTGTTTTCGCTGTTCGCTAATTATTCTATCCTGATCGGGTTGTGGTAACCAGACTGATTTCTGTGCTCGATAGGATATAATCGCTTCACTGACAATCAAAGATATTAGCATACCACAATCAATCATATATCGTAGTAACACTATTGGCATCCAGGCCTTTTCAGATATATGTCTACCGAGCAAAATATAACTACACGGATGTAATCCTGTAGCGAGTTCAAATGATATCACACGAGCGAATCCGGTTAAATCAAAATCAGGCAATGGTCCATTAATCGCAACACGAGTCATTTCATGCGTGGGGTGTCCAAATCGTTTAAAGTACTCAGCACATTCCCCATACCCGAGAAAACTTCCAGGATAACACACGGATATATCAATTGAAATCATACCATCACGTGAGTATTTCGTATTCCACAGTCCTCCATGACCGAATTCGACGCAACTCGATTTAACGTCCTCGAGAAAATCACTTCGTGTTGGACGCCATGAGTTTTTTTCTCTTGCGAAGTGAGCTACCACTGAAGAAATAGTAAAACTATCCGTGAGTAGTTTTTCATGGAAACTCTCCGGTGAAAAATCATTAGCGTTTTTTCTCATTCTGTTATCTAATTCTTCAACGCGATATAATTCACCATTTGGTCTCACAAATTGATCGAATCCTATTTCGGGATCTTCATCACTTCTAAGTAACCACACTGACACAGGGTCCTCTTTACACAACGCATGAATAGCATCAAATAATTTCTCATTATAAAAAACATCCCCGACGAATTCTTGGGGGATATATCTCACGATTCGTTCTCGTGGAAATATTGTTACCGCAGGTGTCCACGCGTGTTCGTTATGATCAATAATCTGTATTGGCGCTCCTTGCAATCTATATTTCGGTTAGTGTAATACTTCCCCGGTTATTGTCGTTACTGATATTGGGAATTTTAATAATGTTTCTAATTTAGCTATATCAGAAATCTTTGCACCGTGCTGTTTCACTGTCAGTTCCCATTCGGTTATTTTCCTACGTCGCAGATCAGTTAGTTTATTTCCTCGGGATGCATTTGTGAAGTGTTCCATTACCCGTGTTGCTACACAATTCAGTGAACTAGAATACTTCATAGAAGCTAGTTTTGCGATATCGGGTTTATCATTTAGCGGGTATATCCCATAAACGATTGCTGTTACAGGATAAGATCTCTCGTAGTATGGTTTGTCGATTCCAGTTAGAATTCCTGGTTTGGAATCTCTACTTTCAATGACAGTCTTTTTATCCTTGAGGATTGGTTCAAATTTATCCCTAATAATCCATTTGCCTTCGACTTCGATAATGAATTTTATTCTGAAAAAATGCTTCCTTGGAAATCCCTTGGATTTCCCGCCAAGGTGTGAAATTATCTCAGCTGCTCTTTCATCGTTCACAGTAGCATCGATGTTGGGTACATTGACATCATCATTGATAATTCGAAATGTCGACCAACAGTGTACTGCACCGTCTCGGTAGAATTCATTAAAACAGTCTCTGATTTTACCCAGTATAGTTCTATCACCGATTAGACATTTTGGCGTATCAGAGACTCTATCGAGATTGAATTTAACATTTTTCCAGGGCGTAATTTTCGATAATCTCTTGAACTCCTCCATACTATAATTAAAACAAGCATTTAAATGGAGGATTTAAATATAATGAATCACTGCAAATGGCTTATGATTGGATCAACAACCCCGTGTAACAAATCATGCAGAAATGAGTTCTGTGGGTATCATATGCAAAGTTTTCGTCGTGGAAGCCTTGGTCCGTTACCTTGCATACGATGTGAGGTTGGGGTCAGGGGAAAATCTCAGTTGTGTTTGAATTGCGGTGGCAAACGATACAGGGAATTGAAGCGTTATTATAATTTAAGAATCAAAAATGGAAAATCATATGAATTTTCAATAAAAAATTCTGACCTTGACTCTGTCCCTGACAAAGTCCCTGACCCTGACACTGTCAGAGTCAAGGATAAAGTCATAAGAACACCTCAAGACTATATTGAAAGATTTATTATTAAACCAAACAATGAATTAGACAAAGAATAGTATAGTATATAATGAACCAAGAATTCAGACCGCATCCCTTGATTACAAATTATGAAGCATCCAGTGATGGTACTGTCAGACACTGTAGACTGAAGAAACCAGTTGGTGATGTGAATAATCATGGATATTTGAGGTTTGGCGCTGGAAAGAAGAAATATCTCAATCATCGTTTCGTATTTGAATGTTTCAATGGATTGATCGAGGATAATTCTGTCATTGATCACATTGATTCTAATCCAATGAACAATTCTTTATCAAATTTACGAGTTGTTACACAGAGTGAAAATAATTCATCTGGAAGGACTGGGAAATACTCGAAGCGAGTGAGACCCGTAAAATCTTTGAATACAACAACTAACGAAGAAAAAATATTTCAATCAATAAACAGCGCCGGTAGGCATTTCGATATTTGTTCACCCTCAGTACGATTCGTTGCAGAGGGGATTTATCGATCGGCGATTTCAAAAAAGACCGAACAGAGAATTCAATTTATTTATGTCTGATGCGTCATATTTTTCATTTAGAAGTGTATAATCACCATAAAATAATGAATTCTGAAAAAATGAATAGCATCAACGATGATTGAGATATTTCTTCTTTCCAGCGCCAAACCTCAAATATCCATGATTATTCACATCACCAACTGGTTTCTTCAGTCTACAGTGTCTGACAGTACCATCACTGGATGCTTCATAATTTGTAATCAAGGGATGCGGTCTGAATTCTTAGTTCATTATATACTATACTATTCTTTGTCTAATTCATTGTTTGGTTTAATAATAAATCTTTCAATATAGTCTTGAGGTGTTCTTATGACTTTATCCTTGACTCTGACAGTGTCAGGGTCAGGGACTTTGTCAGGGACAGAGTCAAGGTCAGAATCTTTTATTGAAAATTCATATGATTTTCCATTTTTGATTCTTTTGTCATAATAACGCTTCAATTCCCTGTATCGTTTGCCACCGCAATTCAAACACAACTGAGATTTTCCCCTGACCCCAACCCCACATCGTATGCAAGGTAACGGACCAAGGCTTCCACGACGAAAACTTTGCATATGATACCCACAGAACTCATTTCTGCATGATTTGTTACACGGGGTTGTTGATCCAATCATAAGCCATTTGCAGTGATTCATTATATATAAATTCTCCATTTAAATGCTTGTTTTAATTATAGTATGGAGGAGTTCAAGAGATTATCGAAAATTACGCCCTGGAAAAATGTTAAATTCAATCTCGATAGAGTCTCTGATACGCCAAAATGTCTAATCGGTGATAGAACTATACTGGGTAAAATCAGAGACTGTTTTAATGAATTCTACCGAGACGGTGCAGTACACTGTTGGTCGACATTTCGAATTATCAATGATGATGTCAATGTACCCAACATCGATGCTACTATGAACGATGAAAGAGCAGCTGAGATAATTTCACACCTTGGCGGGAAATCCAAGGGATTTCCAAGGAAGTATTTTTTCAGAATAAAATTCATTATCGAAGTCGAAGGCAAATGGATTATTAGGGATAAATTTGAACCAATCCTCAAGGATAAAAAGACTGTCATTGTAAGTAGAGATTCCAAACCAGGAATTCTAACTGGAATCGACAAACCATACTACGAGAGATCTTATCCTGTAACAGCAATCGTTTATGGGATATACCCGCTAAATGATAAACCCGATATCGCAAAACTAGCTTCTATGAAGTATTCTAGTTCACTGAATTGTGTAGCAACACGGGTAATGGAACACTTCACAAATGCATCCCGAGGAAATAAACTAACTGATCTGCGACGTAGGAAAATAACCGAATGGGAACTGACAGTGAAACAGCACGGTGCAAAGATTTCTGATATAGCTAAATTAGAAACATTATTAAAATTCCCAATATCAGTAACGACAATAACCGGGGAAGTATTACACGAACCGAAATATAGATTGCAAGGAGCGCCAATACAGATTATTGATCATAACGAACACGCGTGGACACCTGCGGTAACAATATTTCCACGAGAACGAATCGTGAGATATATCCCCCAAGAATTCGTCGGGGATGTTTTTTATAATGAGAAATTATTTGATGCTATTCATGCGTTGTGTAAAGAAGACCCTGTGTCAGTGTGGTTACTTAGAAGTAATGAAGATCCCGAAATAGGATTCGATCAATTTGTGAGACCAAATGGTGAATTATATCGCGTTGAAGAATTAGATAACAGAATGAGAAAAATCGCTAATGATTTTTCACCGGAGAGTTTCCATGAAAAACTACTCACGGATAGTTTTACTATTTCTTCAGTGGTAGCTCACTTCGCAAGAGAAAAAAACTCATGGCGTCCAACACGAAGTGATTTTCTCGAGGACGTTAAATCGAGTTGCGTCGAATTCGGTCATGGAGGACTGTGGAATACGAAATACTCACGTGATGGTATGATTTCAATTGATATATCCGCGTGTTATCCTGGAAGTTTTCTCGGGTATGGGGAATGTGCTGAGTACTTCAAACGATTTGGACACCCCACGCATGAAATGAATCGTGTTGCGATTAATGGACCGTTGCCTGATTTTGATTTAACCGGATTCGCTCGTGTGATATCATTTGAACTCGCTACAGGATTACATCCGTGTAGTTATGTTTGGCTCGGTAGACATATATCTGAAAAGGCCTGGATGCCAATAGTGTTACTACGATATATGATTGATTGTGGTATGCTAATATCGTTGATTGTCAGTGAAGCGATTATATCCTATCGAGCACAGAAATCAGTCTGGTTACCACAACCCGATCTGGATAGAATAATTAGCGAACAGCGAAAACAATTTCCTGATCGAAATTCGAAGAATTTTAATGAAGAACAAATCATGAATTGGTCTAAGGAGTTATTTGAAATTAAAAGCGGACAAGCAAAGGATTTTGGACGAAGAATAATCGGTAAATTCACTCAGGGTGGACGATACGACAATGCAAAATACTCTTCGCGGTTGATCATAGACGACGCAGAATACGATTTTATTGTAACGGATTTAACGAAACAGGGAAAACTTGTATCCCGTAAGGATGCTTTTCTATCCAATGGTGAGAAATTAGGTACGGTTGTTACCTACTGTGATGGATATAATTCCCAGTACACACATTTGAGAGCCTATGCTTGTATTAATCTATTTTCGATGATAAATAGATTTCCTAATACCGCGGTTAGAGTAGCCACTGATTCTATTTATATACATAATAAATACAAATCGGATGTAGCGGCATTCACAGATCCCGAGGAAGCGTGGGGGCGTTGGCGATTTAAAAAGGAGACGCTACATGAGTATTGTGAATCCGCAGACGTTACTATGGATGATAAATATCTTTGTTGTAACCGTATTGAAATTCAATCAGAATTTTCTAATGCACCACCGGTATCTGATCCAATATGTAGATACAAGACAGTTTATTTAAACGGTTGTGGTGGGTCAGGAAAGACAACTCGTGCAATCGAATTATTTCGTCGGTCAACCATGATTGTGCTAACACCGACTCACAGACTCGCCAGAGAGATGATACAACGAGGGGTAAATGCTTGTACTTACCATAGTTTCTTGCGATGGAAGGGTGACAAATGGACTCCTGAGCGTATGGGTGATAAATTCATTTCTGAAATCATAATTTGGGATGAAATATGCACAGTGTCATTAGATGTATTACAAACATTTCTTGAATGGTTGTTAAACAAAAACACAAAAGTCGTCATGTGCGGTGATCACGGCCAACCACCGCCATTTATCGGTGCATCTCCACATGAGTGGCTAAAGGGTTTTGTAGACTATTATGAAGAAATCACCCCTGATTATAGATCACTTGATGAACGATTACGAGAATTCAAAGCGCTAATTAGACTACAACCGGATAGAATCCAATGTGAAATAGCCCGTGAGGTGATTTCAGAGACTCCAATGAATGATTTTTGGGAAACGTAGAGACCAAATGATTTGATAGTAGCAAGTAGAAAAATAGTCAGAGACACACTTCAGATGAAGTTATTTGAAACGCATAAAGGAAAATTTACAACACTTCCAGTGCCGTTGTGTTATAGGCCATCGGATACACGAAAACAGAATATAGAAGTCGATATTCCAGGACAGCGTGAAAAACAAATTCTCGTATTAAATGATATTGTGCTGGTTGATATCAGCGTCGTTGAAGATGCATTAGTTGCTAATAAATCCCCGTGGACGTTAGGATACGCAGCGACGATACACTCCTCACAGGGATTGACTATCACAGACACAATTGTTTGGATGGTGGATAATCGCATCGAATGGTCGAATTTAGTCTATCTCGCAGTATCCAGAGTATGAAAAATAAATCAACTTCGAAGAATTATCCTTGAAAATTCTACAGACAATGCAATAAGTGATATTATCATCTCCGACAACGTCAAGGATATAATCAGAAAAAAACTTTCTGGTTATAAACAGCAGGATAAAAAATAATAGAGAATTTGATATTGATGTTGAATTAATAATCGCGTTACGACAACAACAGAATAATCACTGCGTGAGTTGCAATTGTGTAATGAATTGGTGTTGGTCAGATAGGGATTCTCGACAATTTACCGTGGATACAAAAAATAGCAGTGTTGGTCATACAAGAGATAATGTGATGCTAACATGTCTTGAGTGCAACAGGCGCCGGGGTGCCAGCACAATGCCTCTGGGGGGTGCTAGTTAAGACCCCGCGGTGGTAATCGAGTATCCTCGGGTATTATTTGCAGTTGTTGTCGAGTAAAACCCCGCTGAGGAGCAGTTGAATCCAGTCTATAGATTGCTGGTCTACCAGTTGATCGTGTTATGCCGGATATTTTATGTACAGTAACACTCCAAATAGGATCAGTAGCCCTTTTTGTACCACCTTCCAGCTCTCCTGGTTCGTATAAATACCTAACAGTGACATTACTACCAAGAATTGGTTGGGAAACGCTAGAATCATTTTGTGAAATCCCTTGAATTTCCATTTTAGGTATAGACTTCTTTTTAATCGCGTTGATAGGTTTCATGTGAATTGTTCTAGTAATCTCATTATTCAGTGCGGTAATCACAGCTGGTAACCTTTTGACCCATTCCCGGGATCGCTTTTCTTGAATGAATTCTTTTGCGTATTGATATCCAAATAACCGCTCAGCAAGAGTCCGATTAAATCGTTCTACAATTGCCTGATCGCGATGTAACGCAGTATGCCCTCGTCGTATTGTGACATTGTGATGTTTCATTGTTGATAACACTACACCCTGAAATTCCTTGCCAGGATCAACCTGCAATAGATTTGGCCAGTGCAGAGGACCTCGTCGATAAATCCTCTCAAATGCAGAAGCGACTTCAGTTGATGATTTTGTTTTCAGCGGTTCTGCTTCTTTGTATCGACTCGCAACATCAACTACGGTTAACGCGTATTTGTAACCGTTGTCATGAGGTAAAAATAATATATCAGCCTGATGAACTTCATTGGGTCCGGTAACATCAAAATGCGAGTAATTAACTCGTTTAGGCGCTGGTAGATAGATTTGCCAAATAGCCTGTTTAGATAACCAATTAGCCGCAGTGGTTTTTTTCACTTTTGCAGCGCTAGCGAGTTTATTGATTGCAGCGCTACCCCGCCAGTATCCTTTTGGAGAATAGTAAATAGATTCCATGCTGTTATTAATTACCGGCACCTAACATCAATTTGCTTTTCATAGCCGATTTTATCAAAAATGAAGCCAATTTTTCTTTGAAGGATTTATCAGGAATAGCATTTAACGCATGAATTAATTTCACATCTGCTAGATGCCTGTGTTGCAGGTTGCTACTTTTATAAGCAACATCATGAAGGTGACAGGCCTGATCAATGGCGTTTATTGGTTCTTCACCACGTCGAGGTTGATTTTGATCATCAAGTCTGATATCTAATCGTGTTCCCGGTCCACAGTAGCTATATCCCGGAAGGTGTTTTTCTCCTGGATACTTTGCCCATGGGGTTCCAGGGAGCTTTGCCAATTTGGCTGCGATATCACCTCCTCGTTTTTTTTTAAAACATCTCCGGGTTTCATAGACACAAATCTAAATTTCTTTGTACCACATTGCACGCATTTACCAGAAAGCGCTGATCGGTTATTTCTAGTTGTAATCGTCGTCAAGTCATCTGTGCCAGTACGCGTTTTACACTTCACACAATATAGATCCATAATTTATGTATAGAAACATGGATATAATTGATTTCTCAGCGACTAAAGCAAGAGAACCGGTTAAGCATCATGCAGCGCTACCAAACTCTATCCGGATGATTATAATCGGGCCATCTGGATCCGGTAAAACGCAATTGTTGCTCAATTTAATAATGAGATGGATGACGTGGGATAAGTTGTATTTAATTGCCCCTAGCGTAGATGATCAACGATGCTATGAAGTGCTAAAAGATTTTAACGAGAATGCATCAGAAATTAGCGGTGAGAACGCCATTGATTTTATAACCGATATTGACGAGGCACCATCCGTGGATGACCTTGATGGGAACATTAACAATTTAGTCGTATACGACGATGTGATGTTGGCTAAACAAACAAACCCGGCTAGAATATTTTCCCGAGGCAGGCACAAAAACACTGATGTGATATATGTCACTCAACGCTACACTCAGATTCCAAAAGTGATCAGAGATAACTGCAATATGCTTGCTGTATTCAACGGAGTTGATACTCATACTCTTAGAAATATTTGGCAGACATGGTGTTCCGATATGGACTTCAATCAATTTAAAAATTTCTTTAGTAATGCTCAGTCAACCCCGTACGGATTCGCAACAATAAATTTACATGACCCTCGGACACAATATCGTATCGGACTGGATCAAATGTTCGGTTGAACTCGTAAAATAATTATTAACCCATATCAGCAGAGAGGGCGAACGAAAACGACGCTGGCGTAGAAGAGGAAGCGTTGGTTGTCGACGCTTTTTCGATTTTCGACGCTTTTTTGGTTTTGTGCGTTGGTTGTCGACGCTTTTTTACGATTCGACGCTTTTTTTTGGTTTTTGAGGTTCGCCCTCTCTGCTGCTGCTATAATGAAAATTTAAAAGATAAATAAAGCAAAATTTTCCTAGCTATACTAGGAGGGCGCACAATTTTGCGCTGAGCAAAGTTCTACCAGTACTCGTGTACTTTGTGAGCACAGCTCGACAAGTATTATTTACCTGTACACAATGTTGATTCAGGTTAATCCAAAAGTATAATCCAAAATCAAAATCCGGTGGATTTCCTTGCGGCTTGCTTGGTTCTTGCCATTTTTGTGATTGCGATAGACACTAAGTCAACTTCTCAACTCAAGTATTGTGAGCAAGTCTCAGGGATACAAGCACTGGTAAGGCTACCACTGCTCTAGGCAATCTCTGCAAGTATGCAGTTGGGGACTACCTAACTGTTTGGCTCGGGGGTTAATGTGTTAAGGTCATGTGGTGTGTGTACTGTAAAGATTCTGCTTGTATTGTTTTGGAAGATATTGATTCTATTCAACATGACTATGTACCAGACTAGAAAACTGGAAAACAGTTAAATCATATAAAAGTCCCTACTACGACAGAATAGCATACTTCAACATTAAAAAGTCCATATAGCACAAAGCTATTAATGTATTATTAAAAACGAAACTGGTTCTGGTATGGGAATGGAGATGAATATTACCATAATCCTTTACACAATCCTTCCTGTGAAAAACAAATGAAAAGCTATGACAGCTTGGCCTGATCACAAGTGCTTGACACAAGCTTGATGTGAAAACAAAAATAATAATCTAAAGGAAACAAATCATACAGGGTGACAAAAATACCTAAGATTACCCCCATGACCCATTCTGACATAGTACACTCTATCTTTGTATATTCATGTATTATATATTGAATGAAGATTGATCAAGCACAATTAAGTATTACATTAAGTAATGACTAAATTGGTTTGATACTGTCAAATCAGTGAGGATAATACTTACAATGACTTGGACATTTGAACTTATGATAATGTAGGAATTAAGTGTTACATTAAGTAATGACTAAATTGGTTTGATAATGTCAAATCAGTGAGGATAACACTTACAATGACTTGGACATTTGAACTTATGATAATGTAGGAATTAAGTGTTACATTAAGTAATTACTAAATTGGTTTGATAATGTCAGATAAGTGAGGATAATACTTACAATGACTTGGGCATTCTATTTCTTTAAGATTAATTTTTTACTTATAAAGTTATAAGTTAGAAAATGAATGATACATTTGCAGCATAAAATACATTTCTCATGTATGCATTTAGCTTCATAAATATAATTAAATAAAGAAAATCAACACATGAATAAGTACAAGTACATGTATTGATGTGTGGGTATAACACACACTTGACCATATAAAGGAATTCTAATAACACATAATACAACACTATCTAGTTGCAAATACAATACATTATAAAGTAATGCAATTTATTTAAATTCAGAAGAGGGAAAGGAATTAAAAATTCTCAAGTGCTAAAATAAACTTTATACAAACATTTACTGTCCAAAATATTGCCTTAAGTTCCAAAACTCCGTACAGAAATATAATAAACTAAACAAAACCAGTAAATACATAAATAAATAAAACTCACAATTACTCTCAAGTGACTAGCATGAGTCTCGATAAGCAGCCCACAAAACCTGAGATACTCCTGACAAAACCATAAAACCGACGACTATAACAAACAAAACCGACAGAGACCACAAAATCAACAATGTTGGTTAGAATATTCCAACAAATATCAGCGAATATGGCAACAGTACGTGTAGGCAATTTAGACAATGTACATGTAAAGAAATTACCAACTCATTATTTTACTACATTACAATTGTATAGACACCGCCTCCAAATTAAAATCAGTTTCAAGTGAAGTCTATATGACACTGTACTAACGATAAGGAAAAATGGGAACCAGCATGGAAATGGGTGAACATTAAATAGTATATATATTTTTAAATTGGCTGACTAGGATTTTATTTGGTTAATAATGTATGCTATGTTATAGGAAAAATAATATTTTGAGAGCTTATCCAAGTTTAAGTGATTTTATTTATATAGAGACATTGTTTTATTTATTATGGAATTTCGGTCTTTTAACATTCTTGAGTTTGAAACACTCTTTACTAAAATTAGCACCTGCCTCTTTGGTGTGAAATTGAAGACACGTGTTTCAAACACATGCAGGTTCAGAAAATACTGCAGCTTATATCCTTTCCTCTACACAGAAACAGACATTCAGGTTTCATCTATACTGATAAATATAGATTTGATCATGAGTTATTGAATTTTTAAAATCATGTTGTTTGGATAGGTTTACATATAGGAACTGAATTAGTACCGTGAGTCCTGTATGTGTGCATACCAAGCAAAACAAAGAAGTAAAATTCAAAACTTAAATATAATAACGTACAAAATCTAAATGGGGGCTATACAGACATTGAGTATGTAGCGTACATTATGGAATGGCTAACTAAAGATAGCCATTAGTTAAATTACATAGGATATGCCAGCTGCTGGCATCAAATACTTCTAATTTTCGCTAACTCAAAACTGTAGACTATACCAGTTGGCAATTATTCAAAGAATTAAACAAAACATAGAATGATAGAAAATGTTAATGTTAACTCAGCTAAGATATCCGCAAGTGATGAACTGATTAATAAAAATGGAAACCGAATTAAACAGCTTTTATTAAAAGTGTTACTGTACACATGTCCATTTATATTTCACTCCAAAATATATATTTGACTCCAAAATATATATTTCACTCCAAACTTTAAGGTTTTTACACAGACTGTGGAGACACTAGAAGCAGCAGAGAGGGTGAACAGACCACCCTTTTCGAGCAAAAATAAGGCCTACAGATAACGTTTTCGAGCAAAATATGGCCTATAGACTACGTTTTAGAACAAAATATAAGGCTTCCAACGAAATCTCATTTAACCAAAAAAAAAGTCTCCATTTTTGCAAAACGGAGATTTTACGATTTTTTAATCAATTTTGCTCGCAACGATGTGGTCATCCACCCTCTCTGCTGCTATGGGTTAACAAAAAATAAGAAATGATTTTAACCGAATATTTGATCCAGTCCGATACGATATCGTGTCCGAGGATCATGTAGATTTATTGTTGCGAATCCGTGCGGAGTCGACTGAGCATGACTAAAGAAATTTTTAAATTGATTGAAGTCCATATCAGAACACCATGTCTGCCATATATTTCGTAGCGTATGTGTATCAACGCCGTTGAATACAGAAAGAATATTGCAGTTATCTCTAATGACTTTTGGAACCTGAGTGTAGCGTTGAGTGACATATATCACGTCAGTGTTTTTGTGACGCCCCCGGGAAAAGATCCTAGCAGGATTTTTTTGTTTATCCAACATTATATCGTCGTATACGACTAAATTGTTAATATCTCCATCAATATCATCAATACTCGGTGCTTCATCGATATCGGTTATAAATTCAATGGCGTTCTCACCCTTAATTTCTGAAGCGTTTTCATTAAAATCTTTTAGCACTTCATAACATCGTTGATCATCTACGCTAGGGGCAATTAAATACAACTTATCCCACTTCATCCATCTCATTATTAAATTGAGTAACAATTGCGTTTTACCGGATCCAGATGGCCCGATTATAATCATCCGGATAGAGTTTGGTAGCGCTGCATGATGCTTAACTGGTTCTCTTGTTTTAGTCGCTGAAAAATCAATTATATCCATATTTCTATACATAAATTATGGATCTATATTGTGTGAAGTGTAAAACGCGTACTGGCACAGATGATGTGACGACGGTTACAACTAAAAATAACCGATCAGCGCTTTCTGGTAAATGCGTGCAATGTGGTACAAAGAAATTTAGATTTGTGTCTATGAGATCTGATTTTAAAAAAAACGAGGAGGTGATATCGCAGCCAAATTGGCAAAGCTCCCTGGAACCCCATGGGCAAAGTACCCCGGAGAAAAGCACCTTCCGGGATATAGCTACTGTGGACCGGGAACCAGACTTGATATCAGACTCAATAATCAAAATCAACCCAACCCCGGTGAAGAACCAATAAACGCCATTGATAAGGCCTGTCACCTTCATGATGTTGCTTATAAAAGCAGCAATCTGCAACACAGGTATCTCGCAGATGTGAAATTAATTCATGCGTTAAATGCTATTCCTGATAAATCCTTCAAAGAAAAATTGGCTTCCTTTTTGATAAAATCGGCTATGAAAAGTAAATTGATGTTAGGTGCCGGTAATTAATAATATGGAATCAATTTATTATTCCCCAAGAGGATACTGGAGGGGTAAATCAGCAGTCCATAAACTCGCTAGTGCTGCAAAAGTGAAAAAAACCACTGCGGTTAATTGGTTATCCAAACAGACACTATGGCAAATTTATCTTCCACCGCCTAAACAAATTCAATTCTCGCATTTTGATGTGACCGCTCCTAATGAAGTTCATGAGGCTGATATATTTTTTTTACCTCATGATCGTGGTTACAAATACGCTTTAACCGTAGTTGATATTGCAAGTCGATACAAAGAAGCAGAACCGTTAAAAACAAAATCAGCCACTGAAGTTGCTTCTGCATTTGAGAGGATTTATCGACGAGGTCCTCTGCACTGGCCAAATCTATTGCAGGTTGATCCTGGCAAGGAATTTCAGGGTGCAGTGTTATCTACAATGAAATATCATAATGTCACCATACGACGAGGGCATACTGCGCTACATCGCGATCAGGCAATTGTAGAACGATTTAATCGGACGATTGCTGAGCGGTTATTTGGATATCAATACGCAAAAGAATTCATTCAAGAAAAGCGATCCCGTGAATGGGTTAAAAGATTACCATCTGTGATTACTGCACTGAATAACGAGATTACTAGAACAATCAACATGAAACCTATCAACGCGATTAAAAAGAAGTCAATACCTGAAAAACCACAAAAAGATTTCAAAGAACTAATTCTTGGTAGTAATGTCACTGTTAGGTACTTATACGAACCAGGATCTAGTATAACACGATCTACGGGTAGACCTCCAGTCTATAAACTGGATTCAACTGCCCCTCAGCGGGGTTTTACTCGACAACAACTGCAGGTAATTCCCGAGGATACTCAATTGCCACCGCATGGTCTTAACTAGCACCGTTGCGTCTATTGCACTCAAGACAAGTCAACATCACATTATTTCTGACATGACCGAGATTGTTATTTTTTCTGTCTACGGTGAATTGGCGAGGATCCTTATCCGAATACTGCCAACGCATTATACAATTGCAACTCGCGCAGTGATTATTCTGTTGTTTCTTCAGCGTAATTATTAATTCAGCATCAATATCAAATTCTCGTTTTTTTTTTGTCCTGTTGTTTGTAACCGGAGAGTTTTTTATTAATGATGCTAACATCAATATCATTTATTGTGGTGTCATTATCATCGAAAATAATTCTTCGAAGTTGATTTATTTTTCGTACTCTGGATACTGCGAGATAGACTAAATTGGACCATTCGATGTGATTATCCACCATCCAAACAATTGTATCCGATATAGTCAATCCCTGTGAAGAGTGTATTGTTGCTGCGTATCCTAGCGTCCACGGGGATTTATTAGCACGCAATGCATCTTCAACGACATTGATATCAACCAGCACAATATCATTTAATACGAGAATTTGTTTTTCACTCTGTCCTGGAATATCAACTTCAATGTTCTGTTTTCGTGTATCCGATGGCCTATAACAAAGGGGTACTGGAAGCGTTGCAAATTTTTCTTTATGTAATTCAAATAACTTCATCTGAAGTGTGTCCCTGACTATTTTTCTACTTGCAATTATCAAATCATTTGGTTTCCATGTTTCCCAGAAATCATTCATTGGAGTTTCTGAAATCACTTCACGCGCTATTTCGCATAGGATTCTATCCGGTTGTAATCTAATTAGCGCTTTGAATTCTCGTAATCGTTCATCAAGTGATCTATAATCAGTGGTAATTTCTTCATAATAGTCTACAAAACCCCTTAGCCATTCATGTGGAGATGCACCGACAAATGGTGGTGGTTGGCCGTGATCACCGCACATGACGACTTTTGTGTTTTTGTTTAATAACCACTCGAGAAATGTTTGTAATACATCTAATGACACTGTGCATATTTCATCCCAAATGATGATTTCAGGAATGAATTTATCACCCATACGCTCAGGAGTCCATTTGTCACCCTTCCATCGAAAGAAACTGTGATAAGTACAGGCATTTACCCCTCGCTGTATCATCTCTCTGGCGAGTCTGTGAGTCGGTGTTAGTACAATCATGGTTGACCGACGAAATAATTCAATTGCACGAGTTGTCTTTCCTGACCCACCACAACCGTTTAAATAAATTGTCTTGTATCTACATACTGGATCAGATACCGGTGGTGCATTAGAAAATTCTGATTGAATTTCAATACGGTTACAACAAAGATATTTATCATCCATGGCAACGTCTGCCGATTCACAATACTCATGTAGCATCTCCTTTTTAAATCGCCAACGCCCCCAATTTTCTTCGGGATCTGTGAATTTAGCTACAGCTGATTTGTACTTATTGTGTATATACATCGAATCAGTGGCCACTCTAACCGCGGTATTAGGAAATATATTTATCATCGAAAATAGATTAATAGAAGCATAGGCTAGCATAGATGATCTTAAATGTGTATACTGGGAATTATATCCATCACAGTAGGTAACAACCGTACCCATTTTCTCACCATTGGATAGAAAAGCATCCTTACGGGATACAAGTTTTCCCTGTTTCATTAAATCCGCTACAATAAAATCGTATTCAGCGATATCTATGATCAACCGCGAAGAATATTTTCCATTGTCGTATCGTCCACCCTGGGTAAATTTACCGATTATTCTTCGTCCAAAATCTTTTGCTTGTTCTTTTTTAATTTCAAATAACTTCTTAGACCGATTCATGATTTGTTCTTCATTGAAATCAGGGAATTGTTTTCGCTGTTCGCTGATTATACGATCTAGATCGGGTTGTGGTAGCCAAACTTCTTTCTGAGCTCGATAGCATATAATAGCCTCGGAAACAATCAACGATATTAGCATACCACAATCAATCATATATCTCAATAGCACTTTTGGCATCCAGGCCTTTTCAGATAGGTGTCTACCGAGCCAAACATAACTACACGGATGTAACCCTGTAGCTAATTCGAATGATATCACACGAGCGAATCCGGTTAAATCAAAATCAGGCAACGGTCCATTAATCGCAACACGAGTCATTTCATGTGTGGGGTGTCCAAATCGTTTGAAGTACTCAGCACATTCCCCATACCCGAGAAAACTTCCGGGATAACACGGGGCTATATCAATTGAAATCATACCATCACGAAGGTATTTCGTATTCCACAGTCCTCCATGACCAAATTCGACGCAACTCAATTTAACATCCTCGAGAAAATCACTTCGTGTTGGACGCCATGAGTTTTTTTCTCTTGCGAAGTGAGCTACCACTGATGGAATAGTAAAACTATCCGTGAGTAGTTTTTCGTGGGAATTCTCCGGTGAAAAATCACTAGCGATTTTTCTCATTCTGTTATCTAATTCTTCAACGCGATATAATTCGCCATTTGGTCTTACAAATTGATCGAATCCTATTTCGGGATCTTCATCACTTCTAAGTAACCACACTGACACAGGATCATCCTTACACAACGCATGAATAGCATCGAATAATTTCTCTTCATAAAAAACATCCCCGGAAAATTCCTCGGGGATATATTTCACGGTTCGTTCTCGTGGAAATACTGTTACCGCAGGTGTCCACGCGTGTTTTTTATGATCAATAATCTGTATTGGAGCTCCTCGCGATTGATATTTCGGTTCGTATAATACTTCTCCGGTTATTGTTGTTACTGATATTGGGAATTTTAATGATGCTTCTAATTTAGCTATATCAGAAATCTTTGCACCATGCTGCTTCACTGTCAGTTCCCATTCGGTTATTTTCCTACGTCGCAGATCAGTTAGTTTATTTCCTCGGGATGCATTTGTGAAGTGTTCCATTACCCGTGTTGCTACACAATTCAGTGAACTAGAATATTTCATAGGAGCTAGTTTTGCGATATCGGGTTTATCATTTAACGGATATATTCCATAAACCATTGCTGTTACAGGATAAGATCTTTCGTAGTATTGTTTGTCAATGCCGGTTAGAATTCCTGGTTTGGAATCTCTACTCACAATGACAGCTTTTTTATTCTTGAGGATTGGTTCAAATTTATCCCTAATAATCCATTTGCCATCGACTTCGATAATGAATTTGATTCGGAAAAAAATGCCTTTTTTCCCCAACACGTGAAATTATCACTGCTGCTTTTTCATCATTCATGGTAGCGTCAACAACACCATCAATTCGAAATGTTGACCAA
Organism: Unio delphinus; assembly: GCA_029339505.1. Taxonomy (NCBI): domain Eukaryota; kingdom Metazoa; phylum Mollusca; class Bivalvia; order Unionida; family Unionidae; genus Unio; species Unio delphinus. The sequence goes on from JAQISU010000046.1 coordinate 6,673,243, forward strand.
CAATAAGATGCTCCATCACGTTTGAATTCATTAAAACAGTCTCTGATTTTACTAATCATGGCTTTATCAAGAATTGTATTCTTTGGTGTATTAGAAACCATATCGAGATTGAATTGAGCATCTTTCCAGGGTAATCTCTTGGACTTTTTTTTGGTTTATCGAGATTAAATTTAGGATTAATCTTCAATAATCTCTTGGACTTTTTTTGGTTTATCGAGATTAAATTTAGGATTAATCTTCAATAATCTCTTAAACTCTTTCATGTTTCCGTCTCTTGGACGTTTGCTACGTTTTTTGGGTCTATCGAGATTAAATTTAGGATTAATCTTCAATAATCTCTTAAACTCTTTCATATTTCCGTCTATTGGACGTTTTTTTGGTTTATCGAGATTAAATTTAGGATTAATCTTCAATAATCTCTTAAACTCTTTCATGTTTCCGTCTCTTGGACGTTTGTTACGTTTTTTGGGTCTATCGAGATTAAATTTAGGATTAATCTTCAATAATCTCTTAAACTCTTTCATATTTCCGTCTCTTGGACGTTTTTTGGGTCTATCGATATTAAATTTAGGATTAATCTTCAATAATCTCTTAAACTCCTTATCAGCATTGAATTCAGCATTTTTCGAAGGCGTTCTCCTTAATTCCCTCATGCTATAATTAAAACAAGCATTTAAATGAAGAATTTATTTATAATGAATCACTGTAAGTGGCTTATGATTGGATCAGTAACCCCGTGTAACAAATCATGCAGAAATGAATTCTGTGTGTATCATATGCAAAGCTTTCGTCGTGGAAGCCTTGGCCCGTTACCCTGCATACGATGTGGGGTTGGGGTCAGGGGAAAATCTCAGTTGTGTTTGAATTGCGGTGGAAAGCGATACAGGGAGTTGAAGCGTTATTATGATAAAAGAATAAAAAATGGACAATCAATCAGAAATTATGACCCTGACGCTGACAAAGTCAGTATTCTTGACGCTGACAAAGACAGTATCAAGGATAAAATCATAAGAACTCCTCAAGACTACATCGAAAGATTTATCATTAAACCAAACAATGAATTAGACAAATAGTATTTAGTATACGAATGAACCAAGAATTCAGACAACACCCTGTGATCACAAATTATGAAGCATCTAGTGATGGTGTTGTAAGAAACCGCAGACTGAAGAAACCAGTTGGTTCTGTGAATAATCAAGGGTACTTGATGTTTACTGTTAGGGAGGGAAAAGAAACGAAAACTTATCTCAATCATCGTTTCGTATTTGAATGCTTTTATGGATTGATCGAGGATGATTCTGTCATTGATCACAAGGATTCTAATCCGAAAAACAATTCTTTATCAAATCTGCAGGCTGTTACTCAAAGTGAGAATACCAAACGAGGAAAGACTGGAAAATGCAAAACGGTTGGGAAGAGACCTGTGAAATCTTTGAATACGATAACTAACGAAGAAAAAATATTTCAACCAATAACCAGCGCCGGTAGGCATTTCGATATATGTGGACCCTCAGTACGAAGAGTTGCAGAGGGGATTTATCGATCTGCGATTTCAAAAGGGACTGGACAGAAAATTTGATTTAGTTATGTCTAATGCGTCATATTTTTCATTTAGAAATATATCATTATTATAGAATAATGAATTCTGAAAACATGAATAGCATCATATCCGAGATTTCAGAATTGAAAAGTTGGGATATTGAACTATTGGATGGGTTAAATCCTGATCAAATCATGTCTGATTTTCAGGATATAGAATACGGAGTTAGCACTAACAAGTATATGCTACCAAAGAAGTATGCGCTCATCAAGAGAATTCAGAATTCTATTCGGGACTCTCTCGCATTTTCCAGTGACGTAAGTGTGTTCGCTTCGTTGTATACCATCGTAGAACGAATACGAAAAGAATTGGGGTATGAATACGAATTGAAAAAGGAGGTTAATTCTAAAATTAGAAACCTACGGGCGTTAATTCAAGAAAATGAACAATTTTGATTGACCAACCATTTATCATTATTTGATTGTGACCGTCCCTCAGAGAGATTTTCCTTTTTTTTTAGCATTTTTTGATTGACAATGTCAAAATCAGTGAATAAAAAATTGATGGCTGGTTCGGATTGATCAAATGGAAAAGTGGGGAAACTGTCAGTATTAATTATTTTTATATACAATTATGATACTTTCCCCATCAATGATAGAGATGTTAAAACACTTCCACGATGGTGTTAGGTCGGATTAAAAAATTGTTTTGCAATTGAAAAATTGTTTCTGATTTCAAATAATGGTCAATGAAGCATTAACAACCCGATTGGCTCGTGAACGACTAGATGCAATCAGGAGATTTGTAGCAATTCGTGACTCTGTACGGAATAAACTACAACAACGACAGAGTCTTCAGACTGATTTTGCTGCGGGATCTGAAGAATTGTTTAAACCAGTAACAACAGCAACGAAGGGGATAGAGCGTGCTATTAGGGGAGATGTTCCCGAGACGGGGAAATCTGTTATTGGTGAACTCGAAAAAATAGCAGCGAAAACTGAACAAACAGAACAGGCTGTACAAAAAATGGAATCAAAAAGAACAGTGGATGATTTACGCGTGAGATTTAACGAGGAAGGGTTAGCAGAAATTGATAAGACTGATCCAGCAGAAATTCCTGCACTTGTTGTTACGTCCTATGAAAACAGAAAAAAATGGTTGAAACCAGAACATCATAAATATGTTAGAAATATAACTCACTGGGCTGATATATTCTATAAAATCAAAACTGAAAAAGGTCTGATTAAGAAGAAAGATAGTGCATCATACATTGAATATATCAATGCGGTGGGTACAGTGTATAATCAATACGAAGAGTTTAAACAACAACAAAAACCGCAAAAACCGCAAAGGCGGCGACAGCAACCTGCAAAGAAAATATCTTTTTCACCTAAAAAACAACAAATACCACGTGATGATGATGATGATCCTCTTGGTTTTTTTACAAGAAACGGATTTAGAAAAACAGGATGAAGCAACTGGTTATAGCGGAAGCGGATTGCAAGATTCCAGTGTTTCATGTCCTGGTAGTGTTCTCAGTGGTATATCACGGTTAGAGGTTCTCATCGGAGGGAAACGAGCCGGAAATAACTCACCAGAAATAATTAATGAAGCAGCTGATATCTGTAGACGATTATTTCAGGGTGGTATCATGGATATCAGCACATATCGAGATTTCATTGGCGAGTTAGTGGAAATTGGGTATCATAGTGACTGAATTGAAAAGTCAATTGAAAAATTGTTTCTGATTTCAAATAATGATCATACACTACAATCATGATAAACCAACCCCCGTCTACGTAGTTAATTCACGGTTTCCGGTTTATAGAGCATACTACGGAGATGGTTTAGGTAATACCATTTTAGGGTTATTTTCAAGAATGGCTCCAAAAGTGATGCCGTTAGCTAAACAATTAGGAATGAAAGCCATTGATGTTATTCGTGATAAGGGTATTGGTGCTGTTGGAGATCTTGCCGGAAAAGCGTTTTCATCCGCAAAGAATAAAATAACATCATTAGTGAAATCACGGATGAAATCCAAAGGATTTTCAAAACCGTTACCGTCTACAGCGGAAATGCCTGCAAGTGTTAGTAGAATTATAAATAACGCAGTAGATGAAAAATTAGCGTCGATGGTGACTCCCTTGATAAATCAAGGGGACCAAAATAACATGATAGCAAACATGATAGCGGGGAGTGGCTTTAAAAAACTACGACGATGAAATGGAAAATCGCGATTTAGACTCTGATAAATATAATAAAATGTTCAAAAGGTCACCTGATCCAGCATTTGATATGGATGCCCCAGTTCTCAAGAATGATTCTGTACGCGATTTTCAATTTTATTCTTATCACGCAGTACAACCAGATCTCCGATCGCGAATTGAACTTCAAGTTCATGATACCAGTAAATATTTTCTACCGTGTGAGGCATTTATTGAAGTAGAAGGAGAACTTGTAACAAATGTTGCAGCTGATACCCCATATGCAGATAACGCAAATGTCCGAGTTGGTTTTGTTAATAACGGCATAATGGCATTATTTGAAAGCGCTAGATATCTCATTGATGGAAAAGAAATTGAATCCATTGACCGTGAAGTTGATGTTGCAACAACAATAATCGGGTTAGCGAGATATTCTGATGATTATACAAGATCAGCGGGTCCATCTATGATGTTTGCAAAGGATACCTCTGATAACGCTGACCACCTTCAATACATTAAAGTGTTAACAGCAAAAGATAATGCAGAAGCCGATCAACAGGAAGCAGCTAATCCAGAATGTCGAACTAGACCCGGAGCTGCGTTTGATATTCTCGGAGGCGTTAATGGTAATCTCAATTTAGGATTTGCAACACGTGTAGCAACGTTGCATGGGCAGCGTCGACGATTTTCATGTGCGATTCCACTGCATCATATATTTGGATTCTGTAGAAACGTCCGAAAAGTTATTTATGGAGCTAAACACACAGTAGCGCTTGTACGAAAGGGTACTGATGATGATGCAATCTGGCATAATGCTGGGGTTGCTCCCGGTAAAGTCATTTTAACAAAACTATCATTATGGATGCCAGTGTTAACTCCATCAATCACCGAAGAACAACGACTACTATCATTTATGGACCAAGGAGGAAAGTCGTTGTTAAGTTGGTTATCAGTGACCACGGATATTAAACAAGACAGTGTTGATGGTACATTCACATGGCACCTGGCATCAAAACAAGGTGTTTCAGCTCCACGTCATATATTCGTAGCGTTACAGAATAATGCGCGAATTGGTAATCAAGAACGAAGCCATGTGATATTTGATCAGTTAGGTGTTAATGAAGTCTCGCTGAGAATAAACGGACAGCAGGAACCATCCGAGGATATACAACTTGATTACGGTCAGAATCATATTGCACGCGTGTATCATAACCTGTTGTCATATATGTCACGTGATCAAAATGTGGATACTGGTTTGCAAATATCACAATTGGATTTTACAAGCCTCTATCCGATTTATTACTTTTCACTGGAACATCTTGATTTGACAAGACAATCTGTCGTTGATATACACTTTAGAGCCCGTGTAACCCGTCCGACTGGTCCACCAGTTGGTGGGGTACCTCCTATCCTTATCCCGAATTATAGAGCGGTTGCTGTCATTCTCAGTGATAAATCAATGCTACTTGAAGGTGTTGGAGGAAGAATGAGAGTGGTAGATGCACCAGTGGAAAACATGTAAACGATTTAGAATCAATCAATTATGTATAATGTCATATAGTAATATTAGTGTTGCGTTAACTCCTGGTCAAATCAAAAAATTGCAATCGGAATCAGCTAAAAAATGTGGAACCACAATCACGTTGAAACCCAACCAAATGACTGGTGGTGCAAATAAACTATCGCTGACAACTCGTCAGGTGAAACATTTCAATGATGCACTAGTAGCAAAAAGGGTGTTCAGATTACTCTCTCTGCGGCTGCTATCAAAAATATGATTAAAACAGGCGGTATATTTCCGTTGTTAGCTGCGATTCCAGCATTGATTGCAGCAGCAGCCCCAGCGGTGGCTAAAGCGGCAGCGTTAGGAGCCGTTGGTACTGCAGCAGGAATGGCACTAAAGAAGGCAACTGGGAAAGGATATAAAAAAAGGGAAAGGGTCTAAGACTACCAGGAACCCCATATTCGTGGTACAGCGGAAAGGGTCTAAGACTAGGACCGGTTTATTAATTGGAGAGTCTATGACTCGGGAATCGAAGATTCCTATGTCCAATTTTGATTTACTCGATGCTGCTAAAAAAACTAGCGATTAAAAACTTCAGAGGTGTTTTTATGAAGGATCAATTACCACATCAACCAAACAACACTGAAACCGGAATCATTAATTTAGATAACAGCACCGGACCTGGAACTCACTGGGTTGCATACGCTATTGATCCACGTGGGATTGTTTATTTCGATTCATATGGATTAGCCCCACCAAAAGAGTTTATGCGTTATATAAAAACCCTTCCAATGAAGACATGGTATTCTACGCTACCAACACAACAAATGAATGACCCACCAATATGTGGCAGCGAAGTATTAAATGTCCTTAACGCTATTTCTAACTCCTTGAGTAACCCAAGCGGAAAACAACCACATGTTGTCGTGAACGAATACACTAGTAATCGCTGGAGAAAATCGAAGATTTTTCAACGAAGTCGTCAAAAACGATTTTAGAGAGAGAAAGAGTTTTACAATAACATGATTGATATTTGGGGGAGATCTTTGAAACCCAAACCTGATGGCACTGCACCCCCTGATTCTGTCAAGGATATAAAAAAATTAATTAAAGATGAAATCGCTGAGACGTTAAATTTAGTAAATGTTGACCCGAACGAAATAGCTGTATTTCAAGACAAACAGGGTAAATTGAAATCCAATGATGTGTCATTGAATGACATTTTGATACGGCAGCGCGACGCCGCTGAAAACTCTATTGCGCTGTATTCCAACGACGGACGACTTAAACCAGGCGCACTTGTGTCTACGATCACAGACGCGATTGCTACCAACGAACGTGAGCTAAATGATCTTATACGAGGTTATAATAATTTTCGCAAAAATGTTATACATAAATTCTTTGGAACCCCGCTTGTGGTTGGCATGACTCTCGCTGAAATTAAAGACTTGTTGAATTCATTCTTCGCTAACAAGGAAGCTGGAAGGATGATGACTGCTTCAGAAATCAAGGCAAATTATCTCGAGATTTCTAAACTAATAGAAGATCAAAAACCCACTAACGACATTGTTGGTAGATTCTTTGGAAACCCGCTTGTGGCAGGAATGACTCTCGCTGAAATCAGTGAGTTTATCGGCAAGCACACTCACAATGCCTACATCGCTAATAGTTTCTTTGGTGTCCCGGCTACATCTACGATGACTCTCAAAGATATTAATATGTTTATGGTGAGACAAACAACACTTAATACCATCGTTGATAGATTTCTAGGGAGAACACCTGTTTCTGAAACCACATTGTTGACAGGCCCGACCCTCGCTGAAATTAAAGCGGTTATCGATAAAGTAAAAACTCCACATAGTGTAAGCGTCAATAACATCGTATACACAGTTGCCAGTGGAACCTTTGATTGGATCCAAGGAAATGAAAATGTTTTATATTTTCACAGCAAATATGGTAGTATACCGGGTTGTTATCGATTTACAATAATACATCGCCATAAATTTGATTTGAGAGTCGGCCCGGGGATATATATAACAGGTGTTAACGCAGTGACGTATATAAACGATATGATACCATCAGAACCCAACCAAGCAAGATCCCCCATTAGAATTGATATAACTACATCCCCCGTGGCAACATGGGTTAGGGAGTCGCTACCCTGGACGCTAGAATTCGTATCCCGTATTCCCCCCACCAACCATGAAACCAGGTACACAATCGAATAACTGAAAACACTAGCTGATTTAAAATAACAACAATGATTCCATCATCGTCGCAATATCGATTCGACACCGTGAAAGAATTTTCCGCGAACTTGAAATCACTTTCCGCGAACTTGAAAACACAATTGAAAACGCTAGCGTTTTTAAAATAACAATGATTTCATCAACTCAATGTCGCTATGATCAGGTCAGAGAATTTCAAAATAGACTCAAAACCCTCGCCGAGGAGTATCAAATAAAAATAAAAAAATACCGACGAAGAATCACCGCAATTGATATTACTATGTACTCGGTGTCAAGCGTTCTCGCTGGCGCCGGAATAATACTTGCATCGGTTACAATTATTGCCCCGGTCGTAGTTCCAATTTGCATTTCTGCGGTGGCTACAATCGGGGGTATATCAACCGGGATAGCAAAAAAGATATCATCATGCAGCCAGAGTAAACTGCAGAATTACTTAATTCAATTTCATATTGCATCAACCGCATATTCGCAGTTATCCCTGATGATATCATCGTCACTCGATAATACAATTATATCAGATAGTGAATTCTCAGCGATGGTCAGTATTTTTGATTCAGCGATATCAAAATTAGAGCAACAACATGAATATAATAACAATGACAACACCGATGGAATTGGAAAACACGAACCCAAAAACAAACCCAAAAACAAACCCAGAAACCAGAATGATCTTAATAACCTCAACGACATCAGATTGTGAGTTCTCAGTGATGGTCAGTATTTACGTTTCCGCGGTGTCAAAATTAGAGCGACAGCAACAGTATAGCAACGATGACAACACCGATGGAATTACTTTAACGAGTAGTGGAGAACACGAACCCAGTACAAACAAGCATGATATCAATAACATCAACGGAACCCGAGTTTAGTGTGAATTTCCCTAGCCCAGTCCCCGTGAAGGAGATAGCGCTAGCAAAATTACGAGTATACCACAGTTGGCCTAATATCAGATCAAAATCATTTGGTGGTCAACAACCCAATAATTCACTGGTGTTCTCGTATAAGAATAAACCCGACGGAACCCCAGACTGGAACGTCGTTTCGATACCAACAGGATCATACCAAATCGAACAAATCAATGCTGAATTGCAACGTAGAATAAAATCGATTACTGGAAAAGAATCGAAAATCGCTATAACGGTTCATGAACCGACGCTATCATCCGCAATTGAAATAAGCACAGAAGGATACGTCGTAGATACTATCAGAGTTCTATTAGAACCGTACTAGGATGGCCTGAAAAACCACCGGAAAAATCCACCACCGACTTAACCACGGACGTACAATCATATCATGAAATCAATCCCAGTTATCGAGATAATTTATCTGATATAAAAAAAGGAAAAATCGCCGATAGATTTATATTCACCAACAAAGACACATTGCAATGGGATTTTATCATTAAAAGAACAACCGACTCATCTGTTACTATTTCATTTACGCTAACTGACGTCCGTAGTTATTTTAATGAGATTAAACAATTATATGACACACAACTAGAACAACTACGGAAAACAAGATCGCAAAAACACGTTGAAATAATAAATCAGCTTATATCCGACATGGAATATATCTATGAACTAATTATTCAAACAATAATTAATGACAACAGCAACAATAAACAACAATTCCTAACCGATTACAATACCACAAAAGACAATCTGCGTAATTTCAAGTTTCCGAAATACAACGCTGATGAATTAGCAAGAATTGTTAAAACCGATATCAAAGCGCTACAAAAATCAGATTCAACTGTCCTCCTCAAATATAATAATGATCCAGATGGTGGCGGTAGGCATATTGCCCCGCATAATGTAAATATTTCAGCTGTAATTGCGCTTAATTTAGTATGTGATGTAATTGAAGGAAGCTATCAAATAAATCTCGAGCAATCAAATCAAGCTCAGCAAGGATATATTCTTTATCCGTTTGCACCAACAGCTCCTCCAGGATTCCTGATTATTGAAAACCCAATTAATCCTGTCTACATGCGATGCCATAATAATTCATTAACCAGAATTAATTTCAAACTCACCGACCAGTCAAATAATTTGATTGATCTACAAAATGAGGTGTTAGCGATTAGTCTGTTTGTGAAATCCTGAAAGGATTTTCGTCCTAAGGACTTTCATCATAAAGACTGGATCAAATATTCGGTTAAAATCGTAAAAGAATTATTAACCCATAGCAGCAGAGAGGGTGGATGACCACATCGTTGCGAGCAAAATTGATTAAAAAATCGTAAAATCTCCGTTTTGCAAAAATGGAGACTTTTTTTTTGGTTAAATGAGATTTCGTTGGAAGCCTTATATTTTGTTCGAAAACGTAGTCTATAGGCCATATTTTGCTCGAAAACGTTATCTGTAGGCCTTATTTTTTGCTCGAAAAGGGTGGTCTGTTCACCCTCTCTGCTGCTGATCGAAAAGGGTGGTCTGTTCACCCTCTCCGCTGCTCTAGAAAATTAGTTGGTTTATTCAAAGAGTGATTCAGTAACTTTTTGTTTTTGCAAACACTTGACAAATCATCTTTTGGGGATGGTGCTGTCAAGCTGTGCATAATACAGATTAATAAGATTATGGATATAAATGTCATCAAGTTGTTTTTTTCCAGAGATCATGTCAGTGTTCTTATGGCGTTTGTTTGAAAGGTAAATTCATGTTTCTGCCTTCAGCTGAGTACTGTGTTGCAATGATCCCAGGCAGATTTTTTTTTTTAAAGAATTGCCCTTTGTTTAGCTGCCTTGGTTCAGCTGTAAACCAATGCTTACTTGTCACTGTATATAGCCATTTTATTCCACTCATTGTAAATGTTTAACCAAAGCACCCTGTGAGTTTTATCCTATTGTTTTATTGACCTGAGTGTATAGGCATTATATACAGTATTAATATATTTTATTTCCAAATGTTGTACTTGAGTTGAAATGTACAGCAGATGCTTTCTTGTTAACACATTAACCACTAGTGACGACTTTATGTGGCATGATGTAATAGGCCAGTTCGATAAGGGTTGTTACCGCCCCTGAAAATAGGCTCCCTTGCAGAGCTCTTTGGTACATTGAAAGCAGAAACTGTGTTCGTAAATTTACAATCCCTATTTCCGGCGTGCAATACTTCTGTAATGGATGCATCCAATAACGTGCCAAATGCGACTAGGAAGAGACATTATTGCAGTGTCTGTTCCAATTATCGGAGAAAATCTGTTGGCAACAAAACTATAATTCTCCACAAGTTTCCTGCAGACGAAAGATTGAGAAAAGCATGGATAAGGCGTATTAAAATTTTGATGCCAAAATTCGTTTACAACAGACATGACCGCCTGTGTTCAGCGCATTTCTTAGATGGAAAATTTACCCAAGAACACAACATTCCATCGGTTTTCAATATGAAGTCGAAAAGAAAGATATTTGAATTGTCCAAGGTAATTTAATCTGATTTTATTAACGAATAACTCCATTGGAAAACTTCATGGAAACCTTTCTTGTGCTTATAAAAAAGATGGGTATCTGTTACATCTAATTTGGAGAGATAATGATACATTTGTTTTAAAAACCCAGCAAACTATCGGTTTTGCCCAATATCTAGTAAGATTGTGGATCTTGTATCTCAAATGCATGCTTGAATTAAGAATGTTAAATCTAATGTCACATGTTAATGAATAAATTATCTTAGGTTATATTTGTATAAGGTTAAAAGCACACAATGATTTGCCATGAAATTATTAATTAAGTTATTATAAACTTAAACATTTGCATCAGATTTGTGGGCGGCAAGTATCAGCGATAAACAGCTCACCCAGGCTAGTAGGATATTTAAAAGTGTGAACTTAGAGATGCAATTATGGCTGATAAAGGCTTGTTCTTATCTGATAATGACATGACTACTCAAAGAGGAATCCAGTTGAAGAAACAAGAATAATAGAAAATTTAAGAATAGATGTAGAAAGAGCTATAGAGAGGGTCAAGTACTTTCACATTCTGCAGGGTGTCATGCCTATCACTTTCGCACAGCAGGCTAGCACTAGCAACATTTGGAAAATTTGTGTGGCGTTGGCAAATCTCCAACAACCACTAGTTCATGATAATGATCATGATGATTGATTTAAATGATTGATTAACATTAACTATTCAACAATGTGCTATGTGAGCAAGAGGTCACAATTTGATACTTGGTTTAACACGTTCTTTATATTTGAGTGTAAATTACACCATGGTAACCATTTTTATTTTGTTTACCTACGTGTATATATCATGAATAAATCTGAACATCCATAATAATCAAAATCTATATTGTCAAAATGTATTATATTTTTCTTGCATGCTTTTTAGCGTGATGTTTACTTCAAGTAAAGTCTTGGAATATATAAGCCAGAGTGGCCCATGTATAATCTTCCTTTAAAGAATGCAAATAAATTACATATTCTACTCATAAGAAGTAAGTGTACAATCAGTGGTCCTATAAGTATCACAGCAGCAGTGTACCTTTATATGTAAAATGCATGATCAAGTCAACATGTTGTCAGTTATTATTGCTGTGTAGCGTTTGTGTATTGAGAGAACAATTAAATGAAAACAAGCACAAAAATCAGTTTCAATCCATTTTTATTGAATGCACATACTATGATCCAACAACATTGTTTCTATTATATAGAGAAACTGATGTTAAATTAAATTCAGAGTTAACATATCACAAGATAAACATATTTAAATTGTTGTGACAGTGACAAACACACATGTACTTGTTACACTATTACTTATTACTCTCTCTCTCTCTCTCTCTCTCTCTCTCTCTCTCTCTCTCTCTCTCTCTCTCTCTCTCTCTCTCTCTCTCTCTCTCTCTCTCTCTCTGGTTTTGTTGACATCTTTGTTGGCTTCCATCGCAGCATATAGATTTGCTTGCCGGAAGAGAGTTGCATCATGGGTAAATTAGGGGACTTAAAAATTCAAGGGACGTAGCAACCCTTATCGAACTGGCCTATAGCCTAATTCCAAGGTCTGTAACGTCAAGGTCATGCATGATACACTAAAGTGGGTGGTATTATAGAAAGGTAGACAAATGTTGCTCTTCAATGATAGCAAATAATCTGGACATTTTAGTTGCACTACAAAATACAGAGAGAGAAACCAAAGTTTTTGGACCCGTTTTTTTTTCCACCTAAAATTCGCCCATGGTCACAATCTGAATTTGTGTCCAGATTTTAGACTTTATGGCCTCAGATCTACGGCAAACTGGTCTGAAGCACCCACATACAAGTGCAACAAGTAGGATAAAGTGGACATTGTGAATAGAGTCTTCTCCAATCTCCAAAATGTTTCCTACTCGCATTTCATGCAAAATGAGCAAAAACCTCCAGGGGTTAATGTGTTAATGCTTTATTTAGTTGGTGACTTTGACCATTGCAGCCATGTTTATAGTTGGTTTTGGATTTTACACGTCAAAGCAGGTAGTTGTTCCAACATACTGTAGTATCATCAATATTCGTGGGGGATCAATTTTCGTGGTTTTCGTGGTTGCCACAAACCACGAATTTAAATCCCCAACGAAAAATGAGCCACATAGGTTGATGATCACCCCCCCCCCCCCAATTCCCGACCCTTTTTTTTTTTTACAGTGTTTCATTTAAGTAAGGATAGAGAGAAAATATAGAAAAAGCATAACATATTCAAACAATAGTATTACTAAACAGAAAGAAAGAAAGATAAAATACTAGTAATACAAAATAACTGCATATGAAAATTAGATTTAATACTTATTCAAGTCGATCCTTCAATCTAGTGCAGCTGTTGTTTAAACATTCAAATCCTTCTGAAAGCACATTTCATTTTATCCATGCATTTTAAATCCAATAGAACAACAATCCTGTAAAAAAAAGTATATTTCTTGAAACACTAAAGCAGATTATTAAAGCTCACACTGCACAGATTGTTGGACAAAGCCACTGTTTCAACATCGTGTCAATCAAGTCTCATGGTACTTATAAATGTTTCTCGGGTAAATAATCCCCAAATTAAACAAGTCCAGCTTTCTCGAAACCTTTCATAATTAGGTCCAGTCGCTCACTCAGTGTCGCGTGAATTGCAATTATCCATTTAGCGTGAATTGGTTTTATTAACGAGGTTGCAAGGTTTACTACTACTCTGCACTGATCGTCACCTTCTTTTTCCGTAATTATGTCCGTGACCTGTTTAGCATACCACTCCTGGAAGTGTAACTTTAGTTCTTCTTTGTATTCTTTATGCAACTTTGTGGACAGTGGTTTAAGTAAGAGATCATTCAAATGTACTTTAATAACTGATTGGTCTAGTTTTGTTGGCGGCGTCGGCTTCCTTTGATCTTGAACACTCAAACGAAAACATGGCGAAACTGATTAATCCTGACGGGTGTTTGATATGTGCTCACATAGGTGGAAGTATTGTTTTAGTGTTGTTGGCTGAGTCTGCTTTGACAGATGTTAATCACTTGGTCAAAAACACGTTGTAAGTATTGAACTTGCCGGTTCTTAGATATGTACTCATACAGGTGGTAGTATTGTTTTAAACATTAATGTGACCGCCGTTTGCGTCGGCATCGTTTTATTCTTTTGTATTCTTTATTTGGGGTACTTGTAGAGGTTAAACCATGAAATTAACTGCCTTATAATATGCAAAATTTGACAGGCAAAACCACGAATTTACGTCCCCACGAAAATGCCTTTTTTTACAAAACCACGAAAATTGAGCCCAACGAAAATAAATGATACTACAGTACATTGACAGTGGCATTGGTAGTTCACTACTTTCTAATGTGGATCTGCAGGTCATATGGAATCGGGTGATAGAATATGAGGCATTTCTCATTCTTGTATATCTGACGTAAAGCAATAAAAAGAAGCAAAAATCATAATTGTGGCAGAAACTTGATTGTTTTCTTTTTTATTATTAGTTGGAGACAATTACAGCTGACATTAAATTTTCAGTGAGATTTATTATGATGTCATTATGGGCTTTGGACCCTCCATGAGCCGTTAGTTTAATTTTTGCCATTTTATTCGTATTGTAATGCAGCCCATATTTAATTTATCATTGTTGTGTATTTGTTGATATCTAGGATAGGCTTGTATTCCATGAAGATGGCATTGTTACATATCATATGAGATTGTGTTGAGCTTTGTTTGGCTATGATGGATTCATTTTGCTTTTTAGTTTTCATTAATAGTCTATGCAAATTCCAGCCACAGTGTAGGCTGTAATGACTGTTGACAGTGTAGACAATGTTTCAATCCTTGCCACATCATTGCTCATCATTGCACTATCTTTTCAAAACCAAACATTACCTTCTTATGTAAAGTGGAGTGGATCAAATTTCTGCCTCTAGAATTTGCTTCCAGCTTCATCGCCTCAAGCGAAGCAAACACAGTACGAGTCACTTGTTAGCAGTGCATGTGCTATCTGTAAATCTCAGTTGATTAACTTCTGAAAATTGGCATGTCAGTATTTACAAGCTGCAATAATTTGCAGAGCTCAAGCTTTAGTTTTCAATCCTAAGGTATGCTCATAAACTCTAAAAAAAAGGTCAACACTCCGCAATGTATGTAGTGTGACTATACATCAAGAACACCACTCAGAAATGATTCCAACTATCCATATGAAGTCATTGTATTTTACAATATCATTTTAATATGCAGTTCTTGTTACAGGTCACTATAGTTCCTTATGTGATCTAAGCATAGCTAGCTTAAGTAATTTTCCATAAAGGCATATTACCCAATGTACATGCTGCTCGAACATGGAAAAAAGTCCAGCATCTCTTGAGACCCAAGCTGACCCCCAATATGGTCCCAGTGACCATCTCTCAAATTGTGTTACCAATTATTTTGCTTAACTGTGGCACTGACATGAGGTTTTCAATAAAACACTTCTTCCACCATTTAATTAGTTTTTATTAAAAGTAGTACATTTGTTGTTAGAACATACGCACCATTTTGTGAATGAGTTTGTAAACCAAAACCTTCTTGTGAAGTCAAAAGATGTTGCTTGCATGTTATACTTCAGTGGCCATATAAATTAATATAAATTACAGGGACGCATAAATAATGACTAGTTGCATGTACATAACAGCCTGACTTAGCATTTAGTTTGCTTAGACAAATATGAATTCCTAGAACTCCATTTTAGTTAGTGTGGGATTTATGTAGTTTATATTCCTCCTTTCAGATGCAGAGCAATACACTAGACTTCAGCGTCTTGTAAGACTTTTAAATGAGCATTCTCATAAGCAGGAATCCAAAAGAGAGCAAGAGAGACAAAGTGAGTTGGATGACCAAGTTACCAGTGTAGAATACGATAATGGACATACACAGCCTAATCAGCTTGTCAGAAAAGAACGTATTGATGGACATCCCCAACATGACCAGCCTGTCAGTGCAGAGCCAAGCACCAATCCAAACGTCGAACCACCATCATCCCAACTAGTAGAATCGCCCATTGTAAGACGTGGTCCAAATGCAACCAGTGGCATAAAAAAAAATGGCTCCAAAAAAAATCAGAAGGATACGGTGATGGAAATCCTTCAATTGGTTAATGAAAATTCAGGCAAACTAGAGAAGGATACAGAGCAGTATGCTGCCTTGGCATTGTGGGATTTTGCAGGGCAGTATGTGTTCTACACAACTCACCAGACTTTCTTGACCAGGCGTGCTATATATCTCTTAGTCATAGATCTCAGTCAACAAGTCACAGATACCATAGATGATGAGTGTTTCCTTGATGCCGAGGGGATAAAACCATGTAAAGTTCATGGTAAGTAAAGCATGTTTAGATGAAAAAGGGGTGGGTGTTGATGTCAGACAAAGTATCAGGTACCTAAAATGTCCGTGAAAATAGTTTGAAGTTCATTTGCAGAAAATAATGAACCATTACCAGTGAGGGGCTCTTCTACCCACTTGTGATATTGCAAGCTGAACAACTACTCTCACAGAAAGACAACCTCGTCAAGGTAACGACTGCTACAACTTCTAGTACAGAAAGACAACCTCACCACAATAACAACTATTACTGCTTGTACAGAAAGACAATCTCATAATGATAACAACTACTACTACTGCTAGTACTGAAATACAACCTTATCATGGTAACAACTACTAATTATTCTAGTACAGAAAAACAACCTCATCATGATAACAACTGCTACTGCTAATACATGTATTACAGAAAGACAACCTCATCATGGTAGCATATACTACTATCCTAGTATATTTTTTAAGAAGGACAAGTTGAAAGATAGGCTTCAAGTGTTTAAAGTGTATTTTAAAACCGCAAGACATCCAGCATGTAAAACTGTTACTAGTCCACTGAACCTGTTGCAAGCTAATTGTTTGGCAGACAGCTGCAAAAATTGAAAGCCAGTCCATCTGACCAGTTGGATATTTAGACAAATCAAGTAAATTAATCTTTAAATTTCATACTGTTTCATATTTAAAAATAGTAATTGAAACCATGCAAAACATTGCAGCTAATTTTGTTTCTGTTGACTTATTGCGTCTGTAAAGCAAAGGATCTGTGATACATTTATTATGTATTTCAGAGAGAGGAACATTTATCAGGTAGAGTATTTTGCATTAGGAAAATGTACAATGGAAAGAAAGTTGGCACATCGATGCAACTGTCATGGACTGCTACTGAACTTTCTTTAAAAATCAGAAATATACAGACCTGCCAACCCTTGTAATTTGACCCCAAGTTATACGGAAATGCTGTTTTGATGGCCTAGTAGTTAGAACCTCGGCATGGATGAGGGAGGTCATAGGTTCGTTCCCTGGGCAAAACATACCATAGACTTTTAAAAATGGTACAGTGGAACCCCGCTATAACGCGCCCCGCCATAACGCGAATTTTAGATATAACGCGGTCGTAGCATGGCTCCCGAAATTTCGTATATTCATTCACACATGGAGAAAAAAAATTTTGAGAAGAGTAAAAAAAAACAAAAAAAACCCAGAAATTTTGGGCATGAGATTAGTTGTGACTTTTAAAATAATATGATCGTGGCATGGTTCCTGAAATATGAATTTCATTTACGTGTATTTTTATCGGACCGTGAAAATATTTGTTTAACGTACGAGAAATAGTGTGTAAAACGTTTATTATAATTTGGTGGAAGAATTCGCGTATGACTTTTAATAATAAACGATCGGAACTTAACAATTTATCCAGGTTTTTTAAGTGATTTTGGAGAAGTGATCGTGTATGAATTCTAAAATAATACGATATATATAACGTACGAGAAATAGTGTGTACAATGCTTGGCTTCTGAAATTTATCAATTTGATCAGGTTGTGGTGAAGCTCTGTATTCTACTCTAGAAGAGAAAACTGGTTTCATTAGGTTTTTGAATTGTTAAGCCGAAGTAAACATTATCGGAAGTGTTACTTATTACGGATCCATGAGTAAAGCCAGTAAATCGTCTTTGTGATCGTCTTCCATGAATTCTGTATACAGTCATTGCTCAAACAATAGCCGACATAGGCTTCTTATTTAACTGCAATCACAGCCAAGCAGCAGACAAAGCTGTGGTTGATACAAGAGTCGCACAATTTAATAAACATCACAGGATGAAAGCCGCCAACATGTATGCTGTGCTTGTTGGTGTGATCAAACAACAAACAGTTGAAAGTAAATAATATCCACTTTATTATCTGTAAATTAAAAGGGTATGAAATTGTACATCCGTTCAGCTTAATTTTTTTTTATATAAAAAGTGATTCGTAACCATTGCAGGCCTTCATTACTTAGTTATCGAGCTTTATCTTTGCACGTTGTTTGCTTATATAAAAAAAAATATTTTACTGTTATGGAAAAGCAGGTTCAAAAACGCAAGTCGTTTTCTGCTAAAGAGAAACTGTATGCCCTAGATCAACTAAAGAAGGGCAAACAACAAACTCAGCTTGCCAGAGATATATGGAATCAGCGAGTCTACTTTGCGAGGGTGGAAAACAGATGAAGGAAAGCTCCGTAGTCTACCCAACATTCTTGAAGAGGGAACTGGTTTACAGCGTAAAAGGGTTAAGTTAGCTAATGACAATGTCCTAGATTCAGCTTTGTACCAATGGTTTGTACAAGCTCGCTCAGAAGGTGTTCCAATTTCTGGCCCAATTCTGAAAGCCCAAGCAGAGAAATTTGATCGCCGTATCAATGGAGATGATTCCAAATTTAAGGCGAGTAATGGCTGGCTAGACAGATTCAAGAAAAGGCACTCTATCAGCCAAGTTCTTGTGTCTGGGAAAATCCGCTCCGCTGACAAAGAGGCTGCCAATTCCTACCCGATTGGGCTTAAAAAGTTGCTGGAGGACGGTTGCTACACAACCGACCAAGTTTACAACTGCGATGAGACTGGTTTATGTTATAAAATGTTACCTGATCGCACCCTTGCAACCAAGACTGACAGTCACAAACGAGAAGGTTTCAAGAAGAGGAAGGACAGAGTGACTCTCTTATTTTGTGTTAACAAGTCTGGCAGCCACAAAGTCATACCTCTGATGATTGGAAAATCGAAAGCTCCCAGATGTTTTCATCATGTAAATATGATGGCACTTCCATTTCAGTACACTAACAGCAAGAATGCTTGGATGAATAGCTCCATATTTGACTGGTTTCACAAAATATTCGTTCCAGATGTTCAGGCTCATTTACGAAAACTCAAGCTGGAGGAAAAAGCTCTCCTCCTGCTGGATAATTGCCCTGCCCACCCCCCAGCGGAAAATCTTGTCAGCAGTGATGGCAAGATCAAAGTGTCGTACCTCCCGAAAAACACTACGTCAGAAATCCAGCCACATGACCAAGGCATAATTTCCGTATTTAAACAAAATTATCGCTGTGAAATGATAAAGGGAATGGTAGCAGATAATAACGCATCCGTCGACACATCATTGGCATTACTCAACTTAAAAGAAGTATGTCACCTTGCATGTAAAGCCTGGGATGCTATCACTGCACACTGCATTGAACGATGCTGGACAAAATTGTTACAAATGTCAGCAGGAAGAATGAAGCTGCACAATCAGAACCTGAAACCAGTGACGATAATGATAACGATGACGATGGCACCCCAACTCCCCCACCAAAAGTGTCTGAAGCAGTAGTACATTTAGAAGCAAGTTTAAGGTGGCTGGAAACACAAGATGTTGACAGCGTCAAAGTCCTTCAATTAAGAAACATTCTTGACTTTGCTAGAACTCAACAGGTCGCGGCAAAGAAGCAAACGTCATTGGATATATTTTTCAAGAAATGATGAAATTTAAATTTGGAACCACACTGACTTTGCACTTTGCACAACGATTAATTTAGCAGTTTTCACATGTTTCTTTTGATATTCACAAAATCTGAAATAAAAGTTATTTGCACGCTGAAATCATGCGTTGATTGTTAATTATTCTTGCAGTTGTCGCATATGATAAAATTTTAGCGGTATGAAATTTGTAAAGACACCGTATGTAGACCCGAGAATAGCTGCATGCAATGACCATACGATATCAGACGGCAAGTAAATGGTTTCAATATTTTTGTTCATCCTATATTTTACACGACGAATTCAGACTATTACAAAATTATTAAATATTTTAAATCTGTATGATTTTCAATAAAATTACATCCATTATGGATGAACTGCATGCCACGACGGCACGGTAGTATACGGTGTTGATACACTTTTCATGATATAGCGATAGTCTGGTATTATCGGTCAATCTGTATTATCGTTCAAACAAATAAAAATTAGTAAATGTTTTTAATGCACAGTAATAACCTATAAATATATTAGCCATCGATTATTTTGAATATATCTTAATTAATGCATTCCAGTTAATATTCATCTGATGATAAGCGGACTTTTGATCATTGTACATGTATACACGTATATGTTCTCGGAAAAAAGTTAAATATTGTAAAACCCCGCATTAACGCGACCCCGCTTTTAACGCGATCTGATTTTATGGACCCCGATCATCGCGTTATAGCGGGGTTCCACTGTACTAACATATACCTTAACGCTCACCATTTAGAGGTTAGTGTTAGGTCTGGTTATGCTGGTGTCAGGATAATAAGATTGGGTGGGAGATCATGCTACATGTCTGCATTAAAAATCCAAATCACACACATGGAAATGACCCTACATTACAAACTCATAGAATAAAAGGACAAATTATGGAAATATAATTGTTTGCAATACAATTGGGATGCTGTCTTAACTGTGTTTCAGTCAGATATGGGATTCATATTAGATTCACTAGAATTCATCATGGAACCAGACTAACTATTTCTGAGTACCTCAGATGCTTTTCAGCTGTATGTACATGTGTATTTTGCAATGCTAAACATCTTCATGGTCAAGCTGTTGCTTATTTCTTGTTAAAATGGCTTCTGACAATGCCATGTCAGGACAAAAGGGACAATAAACATCTTAAAGCATTTCAGTAGTAGAGAAGAATTTAAGGAAATATTCAGATTCTTCAAGAAAAGTCAGGACAGGCAACAATTATGTTCAATATCATGCATTGATTGGTGTGT
This sequence comes from Unio delphinus, assembly GCA_029339505.1. Classification (NCBI taxonomy): domain Eukaryota; kingdom Metazoa; phylum Mollusca; class Bivalvia; order Unionida; family Unionidae; genus Unio; species Unio delphinus. Next base: position 6,694,274 of record JAQISU010000046.1, read on the forward strand.
GTCACATGGCGGGAAAAATGAATTACAGCTTGTGAAACTGAACTGGAGATGTAATTAAGTTACATGCAAATTTTATATACAAGTTTTGAGTTGAATCCAGTGTTTACTACTGCATCGGTCTTGAATCATACTTCTAGACCGTCTACTTCATGTTTGTTTTTGCAAATATATATATATTGATTTGAATTAACAATTTTGTAAACCGCAAGTGTCATTTTAGGATTAAATTATTGCAAAAGATAGATATATTCCTTGTTAAGCTTATCAATTGTACCAGTTCTCAGATAAAATGTTCATTACAATAAATCCGTATTTCTATGGTGTAAATTATGAATGTTGCAACATCGAATTTTGGGTATCCCAAATTTGAGATATTTTGTTTATTATTCTGACCAATTTTGAGCAGTATTATACATTTCATGTCATAGTGTTAAACTTTAAAGTGTGAAGTGAGAGAAAAAAAACTGCCAAGTTGCTTCATGTTTTAAAATCCAGAATCATTTATGACTCCACTGGATTAATTTCTGATAAAATATTGACATTTATTTGATTGCACTTTAAATTATAATCAGGCAAAACGGAAATATATGGTGTCTCACTGAACCAGTTTTCAAAATGTGATTCTGTTTTATTGTCAATTAATTTAATTTAAATGGGCAAAACATTTAAAACCTTGAATGTTTTTATTAATGGATCATTCAGAAAAAATTGAATAAACAAATCACAATGGTTGAAAGAAGAATATTTTTGTTCTGTCTTGGTCTTGGAAAGTACTTGGCTGTGATATACAAAATATAAACAAAATAACATATGGTTAGAATGAAAAGCACTTACCTGAATGAGATTGTATATTTGTTACAAAATACTGGACAGTTATTTCTCATTATTAAAAATGACCATACATCTTAGACATCAATTGTTTCCACAAAGAACAAGAAATTGCAGCTGAAGTGACTCTCAAGATTTTACTTTTGACTCCTGACATTTTCATTTTGACTCTTGTGATTTTGGGGTTAAGGGTCAAATGACTCTTTAGTTTGGAAATCTGTTGAGAACCTTGTATTGTTGTTTTAAGTATTCTTTTTTACTTGAATTTATACTGTATTGATTATTATTATTATTATTATTATTATTATTATTATTATTATGATTATTATGATTATTATTGTTGATTTTGTTATTATTATTATTATTATTATTGTAATTATTATTATTAGTAGTAGTAGTAGTATTAAGATACATTTTTAAAGTTTCAATCTGTTCTGTCTTCAGAGCTGGCTGAGATCTGGCTCAATTCAATACATTCTTGTGCATCTTCCTCTCATCCTGGAATCCCTCCTGTGATTCTCGTTGGAACCCATGTTGACAAGATTCCAGAGGTATGTGTAGATTGTATATATAATAAATGACTCATATACAGAGCTCAAACTTCCAATGTATATTATTTAAATTATTAACAGTGCTGATTCTAACATGATTAGAGGACAGACTGTTTCTATCTTGTTCATTTGTGTAATGCACTATTGTCAGCAGTAGTGTCAGTGTTAAATAATGTGCAAAAAATAATTACTTTTTGATGACTTGATATACAGTGTATTGTTTAGTTGTGACATTGTTGAATTCAATGTGAATTCCAGTACACCATCACCCCCAACCAACCAACCATAAACTGGACAGGGAAGGTCAGAAGGCCCCCTCTAATTGCTTTATATATTTTGACTGAATTTAATGCAAATTTGCTACAAAGTATGAATAGGTGAATATCATCTAATTGTGTAACAGCACTTTTTAATGGATGCATCTATGGGATATAATATTGTAAACCAACAAAATTATTGCTTTCATTTTGTCCGAATCACTTAGTAATGCTTCATTGATAGCAATAACATCAACATTTCAAAGCCATGGGCAGTTCCAGGCTTTTTTGGTCTCTTGCAATCAAAGAGACTGAAATCATTTGAAGTGGGCATAAGACCTTCAGGCTTGTAAGAATGAGCGCAATCAGTATTTTTTGGGATGAAGTGGATCCAGATGCCCATAGCTGTACTGATCAACTTTGAGAAGGTGAATTTCTTTCTTTCACAACTCAACTTGTCGCTCTCTATTGTATCTCTACTGAGTGTCAACAGAACCACAGTCCCATGGCAGCCACATGTATCATTCCATATGAGTTTGAATCCTTTATTGTCAGCTTTCATATATCATCATTCATCGCCAGTGTGTACAGGTAAAGAAATATGGCAGACACATGCATCAAATGTTTCAGATTAGGGCAAAAGCTCAAACGTTTTTCCAAATGGTTACACTCTGGACACACAATTATTTAAATTGATATTGCAGTTTCCTCAAGTAATTAAAAGAAAACCAACCTTTTTTTAACTGCAACATTCCATATTTTATTACCAGAATCAAAAGAATGCTCGTCTTTAAAAAGGATTTTGACAATTCAGTAATTGATCCAGGATGATTTCATCATGTAAAACTGAACCTACAGCTTTCTAGTCATGGGTCCAATGAATTCACCTTTGAAAATCTTGCAATACAATGTATCCCTGGGAAAATTGGTGCCCCAAAGCCAGTTGTTGTGAAATTTTGGAATGCAGAATGCAAAGTCAATATTACCAGGAAGAAAAGAGGTTTTAAGAGCACATACAATGTAACAACGGTGGAAGATGTCAGTGAGTGCAAACTATGGGACTCTTAAATATGATGACTGTGCATCTACAAATTGAATCTTCCTGGTGTGTATGCCAAACAAAGGCTGGTAAAATGTACAAATTTGACCTTTTGGACAACATTAATACAACAATGAATCTCAGTCTACATGTGAAATAATTTTTCATAGTGATTCTGATTACAACTGAACGTATAAAACTTTGTACCAAAAGATGTTAAAAAAATTGTCTGGCCTTTCTGTATTCTGAGTTAGGAAATTTGGCTTTAATAACAGGACAAATCTTGTAAAGGGTACAAAATTTCAAACGACTTTGCAGTTTAATTTTTACTTATGCTTTCCTTGAAAAAAATGAGTACCGTATTTTCGCGTATATAAGACGCGTCATATACAAAGTTTTACATACCATGCACCCATGGTGCATCTTATGTAAAATATTTTTACACACATCGTCATAACCTGCATCTTATAATTAGGTGCGTCTTATGTGCGCGAAAATACGGTAAGTATTTTTTAACACGAACGAACGGTACAGTGTGTGATATTGAAGGATGATTATGGCGGTTGATATTCACATTTCACAATTTTCATTCCTAGTTGTAAAAACAATTGGGTAAGTGTTCAGTAATTACCATGTGTACCAATCCAATGCAGGCCACTTCAAATTTAAAATCCTTTCGTTTCAATGTTTTGTATACCGTAATTATTGCAGATCTACGTTTAGTCGAAGTAAATGTTTTAAATTTATATAATATAGTATGTTTAAATAGTTTTGTTTATTGTTATTAATTATCACAGCAAAAACTACGGCGGCTATATTACCTATACATCCGGTTGGGTTCAAAGATACTTAAATTTTTAGTATCTTCGATGGGTGCATTCGAAAACAAGACAAGACTAAATAGTTCGAAAACAAAACAAGAATTTGTTCAATATTGGACTTAAATATGAAAATCAGTTATACCATATATTTAAATTTTTTATTAAACACAATATAATAAACTGTTACTAAATAGCGTTCGACTTGATCAAAAATCAATGTACCGTATTGTTCTATTCATCTTCATCGTCATCAGTTTCGGCTTCAAATCCACTGAAACTTGAATCAAATTCACTGTCGTCGTCGCGGAATAACTCCATAACTGTTTCTAATCGATCCTCAATGGCGTCAGTGGTATCGGATGCAGCTGCGTCGTCGTCCGAAGAACTGATATAGCTAGCCGATTCGGGAATTATCCCACACTTTCTGAAGCCACTGATGATTGTCATAATTTTCACTTTCTCCCATGCCATATATGATTTTCGCTTCGGCATCGTGACAATTTTATAAATTTTAAAAATGCTAAGCAAATTGATCACACATTTATATATAACAAGAGACTGTTCCCACGTTTATATATGCTAACCGCATACATCGGGCGTTTATTGATCTATTTACTAACAAGACTTGGCCTAGCGGATCAAAGAAGCCGCCTTCACATCCGGCGTTTATTGTACTAGAATCTAGATACCAGGTACTAAACCCATCCACTATTGGCCTTTGATCTCAACTAAAAATGGTAATGAAGCCTTGTTTACATCCGACGGGTGATGGAACTTTGGACAAATTTTCATTTATGATAAAGGAAAGGAAACCACTGGATATAAATTGCTCAGTGCGGCAGATGGCTAGGCCGTGTGAGTCTTATGTAATTTTTTTTTTTACACAAATCGTCAAAACCCGCGTCTTATATATGGGTGCGTCTTACTTTTAATATTTTTACACGAATCGTCAAAACCCGCGTCTTATATACGGGTGCGTCTTATAATTGGGTGCGTCTTATATGCGCGAAAATACAGTATTGAACATTTGTGATTTTCATACATTGGTCATATGTATATATGTTTATGTGTGTATGTATATATCTATATATAAATGCATAAATACATATTGTATGTATGTATTTATGTATGTATATATGTATTTGTGTGTCTGTGTGTGCATCTGTAATATGAATGCATAAATATGTATACATGTGCATGTACCTATTGTGTGTTTCAGTAGCCTATATACACTCAACAACAAACAGATGAAGAACTCTCTCATCTACATATAATAAATTTGGAATATGTGTATTTGACAGCATCCTGTTTTTAAGCAATTCTTAGATTTATTTGTGTGAGTGTTTAGTCTTAGGTGCCATGGAAATATTACTAGCCTGAAATAGTTAACCAGTTGGTAGAAGCAAACGTCACAGAGTCGAGTGTTAGTGAGTTTGAACCATGCTGGGGTCGTTAGTAGTGAATTTAGGTAAAAGCCGAATGACTGTCCCTGGGGTAACATAGTCCATATTGAAATTCAGCGGTGTATAAAAGTATTGTGATTGAAAAGGCAGTATTTATGGTTGGAAATCAGTAAATTATAGAATGGAATCAATAAGTTGGAACTTGGTAGGTACCGTTTATGTGTCCATAGTGGAAAATGGGCGTATGTATATGAGCGTGATACGCCGGAAATTATGAGGATTGACTGGCCTAGGGTCGCACAGTTAAATATTTCCCAGTTAGTAAGGGAATACTAGTGTAATTTATATGGCATGACAAGCTATCGGTACGGAAATCGGATGATAATAAAGAAAAACCATGCAAAGGTGCAGTTAATGGACTTTTGGGCAAGTTGTCTCATCTGGGTCGCCAATTGATTAGAGCAAAGGTTATTAAATGTAGCAGACATATCTCTCTTTCCATTTTACAACTCAATTTGTATGGAAGTCTTTGGAAATTTGGGGAAAACATGATTTCCAGTGTGACTCGCGCCAGGGTTTGACACCGCTCGGTCAAGTGAATACCCCTGTGCGTGTAACAAGAAAATTTCTGGTGGCAGCCATTTGGGATATGTGTGAATAGTTCTGTCATGGGTTGCAATTCATTCGGGGTGATTATGTGTGAGACAGACTATTGCTTCGCATTTGGAAAGGAGAGGACAGAGGAAAGAAATGTTATGGATAGTGCGCCTTTAATTTCGTTTATTGTGATTTCACAACATTTAGTCTGTGAGAGAAGATATATGCATTTGCTGCTGAGAAGGATCTTTAAGAGGAGTACTTATGTTCAGTCAGGACGGAATATTTTATCTAGGATATAATACAGCGATGATACAAGTATTGTATTTGTGGTAGGGGGCGCAAATGGCAAGATTTTGATGAGGCAAGAGACGGGAAAAAAGCGTGTGACGGACGACATGTGCTTTCCATTTCTTGTCGACACGTGGGGGTTAAAACTTGGCCAAGTGATACTTTTGTTCTTTTAATAAGCTAGAATTACTAAAATGTGGACGACAATCATTGGCCACGAAATTGTAACATGCTGGAATGATGAAAATGGCTGTAATTTTTTTGTTGTTGTCCGAACTGATGGGAACCGCTAATGAAAGAAATGGGTTTGACTACACCACACACACACCCCCCCACACACACCCACCCGTGTTGTGTTTAATTGAGGATTTTGGATTTTAGAACATCAGCGACAACAACAACAGCAATCAGAACAATAAGAACAACACATACATTGTAAATGAGTTCAGATATGTCATGTGCTAGTAGCACTGACAATGAGTAAAACTCCAAAATTTGATATAAGCGTAATACACCGGTAGAAGTGGCAAATAAAAGTTATAATTTTTCGCCGTGTTATTACATGGATGGGTTGAGACATATTGTCAACGGGTGACATCAAAAGCTGCGCAGTTAAATTAAATCAGAATGCGCCCAAAGGCTATGTAAATAGTGTGATTATTTGTTTGATCATTTGTTTTATATTTTCAAATTCTGTGACGACAGATGTCGATCTTGCTTCGTGTTTTATTTTTGTATGTATTAATTGGATAAAATTTGTATCATGTGGTGTTAGAGCAGGAAAGTTCTAGAAGTTGTTTGCTGCATGAAACCAGGTGGTAAATTAGGTCTAGTTGTTTGAATTGTGCTTGGAGAGAAACATGGCTAAATTTAAGGAGAGAAACGGGTATTATGTAGGGTTGTTTGGAGGTTGGTGGACTGTGTTTTTTTTATTTTTGTGTTGCTGTAGGGTACGGTTAAGTGGTGAAAAGATGATTGAAAAGGTAGTGTCAAGTCTAGCGTTCTGTTGGTGACAATAGGGTCGCGCCAGTTGGGCGTTGAAGTCATGGTTGACTTATTTTTGAGGTTCTTAAGAGGACGTGTTTCATTTGAAGAACGCATTCTCTAACCTCGTGGGGAGTACAGGAAGGATCCTGTATTTTGTTTGTCATTGAACTGTTAGCGACTTGCCAGTTGAAAATTGATTTATACAGAGTACATTAAGAAGAAGAAAAAAGATCATCTACACGCATCTTCATGATCATATATGGTCCAGCGAGGTTTTCATCATGCATAGTTTGACTTGTCTGCATGAATGGAATGGTGTCAATTTGGAAAATTGTGAAGGACAATTCAAAGCACGTGTTAATTATTTAGCAGCATGAAGAAATGGTGGTGCACACCGCAATTATAGTTGAATAGTTATGTGATAGTGTTCCAAACTTTTGCGTTTGGGAATAGGGTTTTAGGTCACCATAGGTGTGGAATTAGCAGTGAGAAAATAGGATCATCTGGCACAGACTGAGTTGAAAAATATTTGGACATTGAAGTCATTGTTGACTTGTTGGAGGTTAGTAAGAGAAGGTGTCTCTGAAGAACGCAGTCTCTAACCTCGTGATGTGTACAGGTGTACCAAGGTCTATTGGGAAAACATGTGTCCTGGTGGAAACGTAATCTCCAGACCAGAGTTTTAATGTAAAGAGGAATGGTTCTGTGTTGCATTTGTTGTCTGTTGTTGGAGAACTATGCTTAGAGAAGTCAATTTAGAGGAGTTCGTGAGGGAGTTTGAACCCGACTAACTGGTTGAAACATTATTTCATGTTGGATTCAACTTGATTAAATTTTATATAGTTTTCTTTTGTTGTATATAATCATATTAGGAATCGTTTATCGGGTGTGGGTTTGAACTTAGGAAAAATCATCAAATTTTGATTTAGACCACATAAATGTGACGTTTGTGACACTCGTGGACGAGTGATCTTTTAAAGGCGGGGGTAATGTAATAAATTTGGAATATGTGTATTTGACAGCATCCTGTTTTTAAGCAATTCTTAGATTTATTTGTGTGAGTGTTTAGCCTTAGGTGCCATGGAAATATTACTAGCCTGAAATAGTTAGCCAATTGGTAGAAGCAAACGTCACAGAGTCGAGTGTTAGTGAATTTGAACCATGCTGGGGTCGTTAGTAGTGAATTTAGGTAAAAGCCGAATGACTGTCCCTGGGGTAACATAGTCCATATTGAAATTCAGCGGTGTATAAAAGTATTGTGATTGAAAAGGCAGTATTTATGGTTGGAAATCAGTAAATTATAGAATGGAATCAATAAGTTGGAACTTGGTAGGTACCGTTTATGTGTCCATAGTGGAAAATGGGCGTATGTATATGAGCGTGATACGCCGGAAATTATGAGGATTGACTGGCCTAGGGTCGCGCAGTTAAATATTTCCCAGTTAGTAAGGGAATACTAGTGTAATTTCTATGGCATGACAAGCTATCGGTACGGAAATCGGATGATAACGAAGAAAAACCATGCAAAGGTGCAGTTAATGGACTTTTGGGCAAGTTGTCTCATCTGGGTCGCCAATTGATTAGAGCAAAGATTATTAAATATAGCAGACATGTCTCTCTTTCCATTTTACAACTCAAGTTGTATGGAAGTCTTTGGAAATTTGGGGAAAACATATGACTTCCAGTGTGACTCGCGACAGGGTTTGACACCGCTCGGTCAAGTGAATACCCCAGTGCGTGTAACAATATGTATGCATGTGCATGTACCTATTTTGTGTTTCAGTAGCCTATATACAGTCAACAACAAACAGATGAAGAACTCTCTCATCTACATATAATGGCTTTTTATTTTATGGCAAATGAGGAAAATGAATGAGTAAATGCTGTGTTTTTATATAGTTTTATCTTATACAGCTACACTATAGTTATGTTAAAAGTGTATTGGTATACCCAAATCCTAGTGTAGAACAGACCTTAGGTGTTTTTATATAGTTTTATCGTATACAGCTACACTATTGTTAAAAGTGTATTGGTATACCCAAATCCTAGTGTAGAACAGACCTTAGGTGTTTTTATTTTGGGCAACATCATAGGTGTACCTAGTGGTCCATGACATTTTACTACCTGTACACTAATCCCTTTTTAAAACATAGTCTAGTTGTGCATTTTAGAGAGTATCACAGGGTGTATGTGAGTTATTTTTATGGTATTGGTTGTGTAATGCCTATTTGTATAAGTTATATTAAACTTCAAATAAAAAACAGAACTAGTAATGGATACCAAGATTAAAATGTTATCAATGAATGTTAGGGGTCTGCATAGTTCCAATTTAAGAAGAAGAGATGTTTTCTGCTGGATGAAATACAAGAATGCATTTATTATCTATCTACAGGAGACATAGTACTGCTGACATTCAAAAATATTGGGAGGCTGAATGGGCTTACAAGTGTTTTTAGCCATACATTTGCCAATATTACAGGTGTTGCCACCCAGTTTAGAAATAATTGTGAATTTTGCAATAATAGAAAAAGATGGGATGGTCAGGGCAAATACATTATTCTTGATATATCAATTAATGGATATTTACGCTGGATAATTTATGTGGTCACAGTGTTGATAATGCTGAGTTTTTTTTATGAATTTGAAAGAAGATTTATCATACATTTTGACAATTCTTAATGTTATTATTAGCGATGAATGGATTGTTGTTCAGGATATGGATGAATTTGAAAAGGTTTTATCATACATTTTGACAATTCTTATGTTATTTGTGATGTCTGGAATATTGTTTAGGACATGGAGGAATTTGAAAGAGGATTTATCATAAAGTTTGACAATTCTTATGTTATTATTTGTGATGACTGGAATGTTGTTCAGGACATGGAGCTTGCCTCATATATCATCCTGCATAATAAACACTCTATGGACATCAAGGATCAACTTGAATTATTAGATCCAAGAAGAGCTGTGTCAATCCTGAGAGTAGAATGTTTACCTGGCGAAAGGCAAATCCTGTGAAACAAAATAGATTGGATTAGTTTTAATCTGAGGATATATTTTTAGATTGTCTTGATGCATCAAATATTCCAGGTTATAAAACAGACCATTCAGCAGTAACACTAAAATTATTGATATTCACAGCACCCAGAGGTTATTAGTACTGGAAAGTCAGTTTAAAGCTACTAAAGCAAGAAGAATATATTCAGTTGGTCAAAAGCTGAATATCTAACACAGTAGAAGAATGTTTTTGTGAAGGCAATAAGAAAAACCCACTTCAGGTGAAATTAACTTGGAATGATCTTTTTGGTTATGAAATCCTTAAAATACCTTCAAGATCAGAATCAATTAGTTATTCTCAAGCTTTGGAAAACTTGATAATGAAACCTTTAAGAAAATTTAATCTGAAATACAGACCTTACATACTCTAGTGCTGCAAAATAATAACCCCACTGTTAGAAAAAAATTGAATTAAAAGACAAGTAGATTTAAAAGAAATGAGGAAGAAAGAGATGGCAGGTGTAATGTTAAAATCAAAATGAAGGTGGTATGAGTCTGGTGAAAACGATTTAAAATGTTTCTTTAACCTTGAAAAGAGAAATTACACAAACAAAATAATAGAATACTTAATTATGGAAGATGGAACAATAGTAACAGGTCAAAAAGATATATAAAATCAACAGAAATATTTTTATGAAAAACTATACAAAAGACAAAACAATAGTAACTTGCAAATTTTGAAAGAGGCTCGTGTGAAGGTAAGGTAACTTTTGAGTAATATGGTTAAGCAATGAAAAGTTTGAAAACTGAAACTAGCCTCGATTCAGATGGCTTTACTGTAGAAGTATACAAGTTCTTTTGGAACAATTTAGGTGGCTTTACTTTTAGGTCTCTAAATGATGGATATTATTGAGTGAATATCAGTCTCCTGGAATAACTAATTGTTTTTAAAAGATTAGATAAAAAACAGAATTTGTTTTAAAATAGGAAACCAACTTAATAGGTTACATGATTCAGCATTTATTGCTTCTAGGATCACGAGAATTTTCCCTCTTATTGTTAATGACAGTCAAAAGGGTTTTATGAAAAGGAGATTTATTGGTGAAAACACAAGAATTTTAAATGATCTTATGCAGTATCTTTAGAAGACAGAAATGAATCTAGTAGTCTCTTACTGATAGACTTTGAAAAAGCTTTCGACTCATTTGAATTTGATTTTCTGGAGAATGCCCTACAATTGTTTTAGAGTACTCTGCAATAAGTCTAAAAGTTGTATGATTAATAATAGACAGTTATCCACATTTTCAAATTGGAGTGGGGGTTGTCACCTAGAGTGAGACCCTTAGCCCCATTTATATTTATTTATAATAGAAATTGAACTTATTACAGTATAACTAAAATAGTACACAAATATTACAGGGATCTTCTAAATTAAGTTCAAATTAAGGCAGTACACTGTTGATGTTTTTTTATATTATTAGATGGTTATTGTTTGTCATTGAAGGTAACCAAGGCAACCAAGCAGATTTTTAATGACTTTGCCTCTGCATCAGGTCTGCACAGCAATGTTTTTAAGTCATAATCAATTTGGATTGGAAATTTAAAAAATATTTGATGAAGTTCAAGGAAGTATTGAAGATGCTCGGCTTGTGGAGTAGAAGGAATTTGTCATTTACTGGAAAAATTACTTTGAAAAAATCATTTTGCCAAAATGTATTCATTTTTTTGCTGCTCAACTCAACCAAGTCTTCCACCCCATATAGAAAATGAACTGAAATGAACTTTTATGTACTCTAGTGCTGCAAAATAATAACCCCACTGTTAGAAAAGAATTGAATTAAAAGACAAGTAGATTTAAAAGAAATGAGGAAGAAAGAGATGGCAGGTGTAATGTTAAAATCAAAATGAAGGTGGTATGAGTCTGGTGAAAACGATTTAAAATGTTTCTTTAACCTTGAAAAGAGAAATTACACATACAAAATAATAGAATACTTAATTATGGAAGCTGGAACAATAGTAACAGGTCAAAAGATATATAAAATCAACTGAAATATTTTTATGAAAAACTATACAAAAGACAAAACAATAATAACTTGCAGATTTTGAAATAGGCTCGTGTGAAGGTAAGGTAACTTTTGAGTACCGGTAATATGGTTTAGCAATGAAAAGTTTGAAAACTGAAACTAGCTCCAATTCAGATGGCTTTACTGTAGAAGCATACAAGTTCTTTTGGAACGATTTAGGTGGCTTTCCATTTAGGTCTCTAAATGATGGATGTTATTGTGTGAATTTCAGTCTCCTGGAATAACTAATTGTTTTAAAAGATTAGAGAAGAAACAGAATTTGTTTTAAAATTGGATTTTCTACTAAATAGGTTACATGATTCAGCATCTATTGTTTCTAGGATCACGAGAATTTTTCCTTCTTATTGTTAATGACAGTCAAAAGGGTTTTATGAAAAGGAGATTCATTGGTGAAAACACGATAATTTTATATGATCTTATGCAGTATCTTGAGATAAAAAAATGAATCTAGTAGTCTCTTACTGATAGACTTTGAAAAAGCTTTTGACTCATTTGAATTTGATTTTCTAGAGAATGCCCTACAATTGTTTAACTTTAGAGAATATTTTTATCAGTGGTTTAGAGTACTCTGCAATAAGTTTAAAAGTTGTATAATTAATAATTAATAGACAGTTATCCACATTTTCAGATTGGAGTGGGGGTTTTCACCTAGAGTGAGAGCCTTAGCCCCATATTTATTTATAATAAAAATTGAACTTATTACAGTATAACTAAAATAGTACACAAATATTACATGGATTTTCTAAATTAAGTTCAAATTAAGGCAGTACACTGTTGATGCTTTTTTTATATTATTAGACGGTTATTGTTTGTCATTGAAAGTAACCAAGGCAACCAAGCAGATTTTTAATGACTTTGCCTCTGCATCAGGTCTGCACAGCAATGTTTTTAAGTCATAAGCAATTTGGATTGGAAATTTAAAAAATTCAATTGAAAAGATATGTTCTGAAATTGGCATTAACTCATCAGTTGCCAATTTTAGATTACTGAGGGTAGATTTCTCTTTCAATTTAGAGAATATGGTTGAATTCAATTATTTGATGAAGTTCAAGGAAGTAAAGAAGATGCTCTGCTGGTTGAGTAGAAGGAATTTGACATTTACTGGAAAAATTACTTTGAAAAAAATCATTTTGCCAAAATGTATTCATTTTTTTTTTGCAGCTCAACTCAACCAAGTCTTTCACCCCATATAGAAAATAAACTGAATTACTTTTGATGTGTTATACTGTATAAAGCTTTCATGCTTTAGGCACCTTATCCTAAATGAAGATAGGTTATGTCAAGTATTTGGAAAATTAAAACAATGAAAATGAACCATCGCCTGTTAAGAAATACTTGTCTCAAGATATTCTTTATTTAGTATTTATATATTATTTTAAATCATAGACATGGTGGAGAACAAATGGTGTTATACTTATTAAAAATCTTTTTTAATGCACAAGGATTGCTATTGTTTTGATGAAACACAAATTAATAATGTTATACTGTACTTTGCTCTTATCTCGAAGATTTCAGTAAAGTGGGGAAAAAATTAAAGGTTTTTTAAATTGGAAAAACTTTTAATGTAAAACTCAACATAACGTTGCTTATTTGGGTAAGAGCAAAGAATACATTTATCTATAAAGAAATAATAAAACCCAGGAAATCAAATGGCAAATATTAAACTTGCTCCAGGCAGCTAGGATGTGCGTTTAATGTAAATGAATGGTCCAACACTTTTGTTTTGGCTAAAGTTTGGATGAAAGACACAAAATTGATTAGTCTTAGTTTTAGATTTCTACATAGAAATATTGCCACAAATTTATATCGTAGCAGCTTAGTGTTAGTTTTTTTCTTACAGTTTCAATACAATATATATTTAAGTCGTGTTGATTCTGACATATAGATGAATATATTCTTAATTCATGTAGATTACTGGCCTATGGATTGATATATACTTGTGTTGATTACTGGCCTATAGATGGATATATACTTAAGTCATGTTGATTACTGGCCTATATATGAATATATACTTAAGTCATGTTGATTACTGGTCTATTGATGGATATATACTTGGGTCATGTTGATTACTGGCCTATAGATGGATATATACTTAAATTGTGTTGATTACTGGCCTATAGATGAATATATACTTAGGTCATGTTGATTACTGGCCTATAGATGGATACATACTTAAGTTGTATTGATTACTGGCCTATAGATGGATATATACTTAAGTTGTGTTGATTACTGGCCTGTAGATTGATATATACTTAAGTCATTTCAATTGCTGGCTTATAGATAGATATATACTTAAGTCATATCAGTTGCTGGCTTATAGATAGATATATACTTAAGTTGTGTTGATTACTGGCCTGTAGATTGATATATACTTAAGTCATTTCAATTGCTGGCTTATAGATAGATATATACTTAATAATAAGTTGTTCAGTTATGTGCAGTACATTTTCTTCACATGTCAGGTTTAAAGATCTTGTGACTAGGTATAGACACAGTTCCTTGATTTAAAGAAACAAAACTCTGGTCACTGGCCAGTTTTAATGCACTATACAAATACTAGAATGCACAGGAACCAACCTGGCCTCTGGTCACTTTAAATGAAGTGTTCCCATTTTAACATGCAAAAGAATCAAACTCTGGTCACTGATTACTTTGAATGAATTTTTGCCATATTAACATGGAAACGAATCAGATACTGGAGGCTGGTCACTTTGAATTGATTTTTGCCATATTAACATGGAAAGGAATCAAAGTCTGGTCACTGGTCACTTTAAATGGATTGTTGCTGTATTAACATTCAGACCATCAAATGAAAACTGTAGCACATACTTAATTGACATGTGGTTGCAATATGCATTATTTTATGTTGCGGTGTAGTCCTGAAATGCATGCTTTCATTATGTTAATTATGTGACTGTTGTATTCATGTGTTTTCATTTTGTTAAAATGTATGAAAATATCTGATTCCATTATGTTTAATATGTGTCCACTGTACACGTGATTTCATTGTATTGGTATCTTCAAAAGTACATTTTCCATTATGTTAAATGTGTGACTGATTTAAACATGTGTTTTCATTGTCTTGTGTTTCAAAAGTGCATTATTATTATCGTAAATTGATTTTTTTCTGAGGAAAATTCCACCAAGAATTATTTTACTTTCTTCACAGAAAAATCGACAAAAGGTCATTAATAAGTACTTCATGAAAATACGCCAAATGTTAAAAAACAAGCCGATTGTATTCCACCTGATGGATAATATTGCCATTGATAACACCCAGTGTGACCCGAAGCTGGAGCACTTGAAAAGAAGAATTTTTGAGCTGGCATCACAACAGCCCCATTGGGGGGAGGAAAAACCTGCCCGATGGCTCCCCCTGGAACAAGCGATCATGAAAATAAAAGCTTCTGGGGTCAAGGTACCAATAGGAAGACAAATTTTACATTAAATCACAAGAAATGTTTTCATGACAATTAAGTTTTTTAAAATAAATTTCTTTCATATTCTTTTATTATTTCTGTTCTGAAATGTCCTACAGCATAACATAATAGATGGAAATTAGTTGGAAAATGTATATCCAACACATCATATGATATTCACCATCAACATTTCTTAAGTCTGCAAATATTATTCAACTTAATTAAATTGAATGTGCTGATAGTAAGTTCCAACATAGTAAGTTCCAACAATGTTTATGTTACTGATACACCTGTATCTATCACCTTTGGCTCCAGACTTTATTACAGTAATAATATGCTTTCTTTTCATCAGGTTGCACCAATCAGTCTCATTGAAGAGATAAATAGGTCCTCATCTATTAAGATTGAAGACAGAGATGAACTGGAAATGTTCCTTAATTTCCAGCATGACATTGGCACGATTCTTTACTTCAAGTAAGACAAAGGTTTCTTTCCCCCATTGATCCAGAAATGTCTTTTAATCCATTCTTTGATTTTTTTACAATGCACTTAACATTATTTTAGACTAACCCTAGTTTATACTGAGTGAAATAATAATTTAATACACAGTGACCTGTGCATTATCAGGGCTGAGCAAATTTTTTTTTTAACCACTAGTCCAGGACAAGTGGTTTCAGAAAATTCACTAGTCCCACCTTTCTCTTCACTAGTCCCACCTTACTTTTCACTAGTCCCACCTTACTTTTCACTGGTCCCAAAATGGTAATCACTTGCAGAGATTTGATGTTTTAGCTGATGGATTTGAAAATATGTTCATGTATATGTCTGCCACCTGCAACTAAGCCAGCAGTTGATAGCTGTGTCTGGGTTAAAGTCCTCAAGCTCTGGTCCATTTGCAGAAATGTTCATTAGCATTTGTAAACTCTTTAGGTTTAAGGAATTCCTTAAAGAAGTCTTGATTAAGTTCATTGAACTAAATCCTCGTTCACACTCAGCAGTGGTTTGGCTTATTACAAACATGATTAAGAGTGTTCCAAGAATTTCAACAGGTGGGTCCGGTGACTGCTTGTATGCCCTCATCTTTGCTTTGATACTGCTCATGAATGGCATGATGGTCTTCCTGTTTGAAAATCACTTCAAGATGATTAAGAAGAACCTGCAAGTCTTCCCTCCCATATTTCATTAGAGCTGCCCTCTCATGAGGAAAGTGACTGTAGTCAAATATTCTAAAGCATCTCAAAGGTTCTTCATTGAAGTTTCCAAAACCGAAGAAAACAAAAACATGAAATAAAAAAGAAAATTCCATTAAAAATGTAACTCATGTTTAATTACTAGGAATAAAGTTTAGGAATGATCAATATATTTGCCTTTTTTAAAGAAAGTTTTGAATCTTTTCTTATACTCACCGCTTGTCAATGTAGCTTATCATGTCATCAATGATGTCAGTCACACATGCTGGATTGGGCATTTCCCCTTTAAAATCCATGGTCTTGTATGTCTTACTGGTGGATTCAGAACTTGAGATGAATTCCTACAAAATAATAGAACTTAATAATATTTTATTATATGTTACAGAAAATAAAACATAAAAAGCATTCAAAATATTTGAAAACTGTCAGTGAATAAGTTTTAATTGGTTCAGTAAACTAAACTTCTTATGAAGACAATGGAAAATGCAAGTACTAAGCTAAAATATTAAATACCTTTCATCATTGGTTCATGTTCATGCTTTAGAGCTTCCAGTCTAAGAATGTGAGCTTCTACTTCATAGTAGACCTCTGTCACCAGTAGGTTGTCCTTCTGAAACACCCTGGACAAGGATGATGTAATCTCTAAGATGTCACACATAGCATGTAGCATAAACACAAACTTAACTGAAGAAATCTCCAGGATGTAGCTCTTTGCTCTGGCAGATTCATCAGAGGACCCTTTTGAAGCAACATGTTCCAGATGACTTCGAATGACAATCAGGCTGGTCTTAAGGGCATTTAATGCTCTTGTCTTGCTCACTAACCATCTCACCTATGATATGAAAGCAAAGAAAGATCTAATAAAAACAACAAAACAGAAAAATAATTACAATGTTTTTTTTGTCCTTTGTCAATTAACCCATCATTAATCTTTTATTTCTCCTCCTCCTCCTCATAAGCATCCATTTTCTAAGATTGTAATAAAGTACAAGGTATTCCACATCAAATATTTAATTATCAAGAATTATTAGATCACAGATAAATCTATAAGAATAAAATAATACTCACATTAAATTTCAAGCTCATTCAAGACAAAGTATGTCATATAATAAAACAAATTATCCATAATTTTCAAACAAAATGTAAAATTTAATTGTATATACAATATGTGCATAAAGGTACAAACCTGCTTTATACCACTCAAGTGAGCCAAGGGCATGTCAAGTATATCTGAAATTGCCTTCACTTCTCGTCGTCTCTTGGGGCTGTAGTGATAAAACAGGAAAATCCCCTTTACAGTCTCCTCAGACTTTTTCAGATATGAACTCGCTTTGACGGTATCCAGAGCTGCAAGTTCTAACTTGTGAGCAACACAATGCATAGGAAATATCCTTGGAGCACAGTCTAATAAATATTTCATAGTTCCACTTTTTAATCCCTGCATCACATTGGCACCATCAAAATTGGCACATACAATGGTTGGTTTCCTGCTAGTAACATCACTAAGATCGGATAAAGTAAGACCCACTTTCTCCAAACCCATTTCAATGCCTTCCTTTACTCCCAAGGCATCAGCTGATTTCAACTCCTCAATGCTGACAAATGAGGTTTTCAGTTTTCCATTGTCTAGGTATCTTACAATTTCTTGCTCTGATATGGTAGCATCGGTACTTCCATCAGCAAGAATGGAAAGGAATTGACTGGAATCCAGTCTTTCCCTAACTACTTCTCTCAAGACTTGACTGATTGATAGAACAAAGTCTCTTGCCCTTAATCTGTTCTTATAATTCATGCCAAGTTCAACACCGTTCTTCTGCTGGAGTGCACACATCATTTCCATATCAGAAAATATTTTTCCATAACGGGCTAGGGTGTAGGCTGTGTTAAAGAGTTCTCTCATTTTTTTCATTTCAGTCTCATTTAGTTTTGAAAGGGCCTTTCCTAGTGGAGTGTCAGCAACTCTGACTTCACTGATTTTCTGCACATGCTGGTTAGAGTCATGCATATATTGTGCTACACAGGCCTTGTGGGGTCCAGACATGTCATGAGACTTGATTGGTTCAATCCTGAAATTGTCACTTCCACTGACAAATACTGGGTGAATTTCCAACCTGTGCCAGTTTTGGATATTGTTTGCAGTAACTGCAAAACATCTTAGACTTTCCTTCGAGTCAATATATTCAAGCCAGGGATAACAATCAACCCAATGCGGCTGAAAATTTCTCTGTCTCTTAGTAGTGTCATATTTTACATTTTTTGCCATCACGGATTGTTGCTTATGTCTCTTTGGAGAAATAGCTACCGCACAATCAGTATCCGTCTTACGTTTTATCCCTCCATTTTCTTTTTTTTGGGGGGGGGCACCAGACAGATTCCCCCCCCCCAAAGTAAAAAGTATTTATGTGTGTTTTGTGCTCCCCCACGTATGTTGTTTGTTTGTTTTTTATTTTCTTTAAAATCCCATTAATTTTTCCCCATCGGGGTTATATATTAAAATCCCATTAATTTTTCCCCATCGGGGTTATATATTTTGATTTGGGGTATTTAGACGGTCCCTAGTGTTTTTTCTGTAGATCCTTACTAGGTGGGAATTGACCTACCCACCCTAGTAGTCTACTTGTATAATTTTGTTGACCATGGCTAGTGGTCACCTATTTCCTTGTGTTTGCTATTTGTGTTGGTGCTATTTGTCTGTTTGCTATATCAGGTATATACCTTTGTATTTTTGTAAAGGAAAGCCTTTCTGTTCAGATATATTTAAATTTATTTTATTTTTAAATAATTGTCCTAATATTAAGTATATTGTTATGTATGCTTCTATCTTTACCTCCGCATGTTTGATTTGTGTTTACTATTGTGTTTATCCCGTGCTTAATCCTCTTAGCTAGAATTCTACTCAGTATTTTGTAATCTGTGTTTAGGAGAGAGATGGGTCTCCAGTTTTTTAAGTCTGTTTTGTCACCTTTCCCTTTATATATGATAGTAATCAATCCCTCCCTCATGGTATTTGTCATTTTGTCATTTTTTAATAATATATTATTGTATAATGATTCTAGAATGGGCGCCACCTCACATTGGAATTTCTTATAGAATTCCGCAGTGAGGCCATCTCATCCTGGTGATTTACCTTTGGCAAGTTCTTTTATTGTGGTTTGTACTTCTTCCACAGAAATGAGTTCATCACACTGTATCTTGTGCTCAAGTGAAATCATTTCGCATTGTATTGTATTTAGATATTGTATTATAGTGTCGTTGTCTATGTATTGAGAAGTGTAAAGTGATCTATAGAAATTGTGAACTTCTGTCATAATTTCTGCCTAAGTAGTTACTTCCCTCCCTTCTACTATTAAAGTGTCTAATGTTTTTTCTCCCCCCCTTTCTTTTTCTCCCTTTTATATAATTCTTTGGCCTGTTTGTATATATGGTGAAATTTTCCCGCCCTTGTTTCATTTCCCCTTGTTTCATAATCCTCTAGCTTTTCTAGTTGTATGGAGTAGCTCTCCTTATCCCTCATGGGTGTTGTTTTTGCATTTATTAGTGTTTTTAATTGTAATTTTTCTATTTTTTAATCTGTTTACGTTTAGTTGAGTGATATATAGCTATTTGTTTTACTTTTTTTTTTAAATCTATCCCAATCAGTTGCTATATCAGCTATTTTTTGTTCCTCTTCATTTGTTAGTATTTTAGGAATTTCTACTTTTATTTCTTGAATTGCTAGTTCATTTTCAAGAATTGAGTTGTTTATCTTCGATGTTCCCTTTCCCCATTTATTATTTTTTGTCACTATTTTTAGTGTTATTTGTTTGTGGTCTGAAATTTTATAATCTAGAATTTTTGCTTTTTTATATATTTTATAGTCGAAATCTGATACATAAAATTTATCTATTCTGCTAGCTTTTTTTATTCCCTGTCGTACATACTCATGTGTATACTTTGTTCTTAAAAGATTTAGTTTTCTATACACATCTGTTAGTTTGTTTGTTTTTATAAGTTTACCCATCACAGTCATGACTGCCATATCTGTAGTTGTTAATTTGCCAGTTCTATCTACATTCTCTCCCACCCAGTTAAAATCTCCCCCCATAATCAGATGTTCTGCTGTGAAGCTATTTAAGTAATTATTTAAATTTATTATAAAGTCATAGTGACGTTCCCTTTCTGCAGGGGCATATACATTCATGATATGTAATTTGTCATTTTTTATATGTATTATTCTTCCCTTTAAGCTATTATCTTCCTTCATTATTTCCCAATTTTGCCTATCTCTGTTACGTATTATTACTGCCACTCCCGCTCTAATGTCATTGTCTTTTGCTTCATTATTCACTACTATTGCATCCATTGAGTTATAGTTCATTTATTAATTCTGGTGTAAGTTTGTTGTGTGTTTCTTGTATTAGTATTATGTCCTGTTTTAATTTTATAAGGTGTGCTGTTTTTTCCTAATTTATTCCGTTAGTGTTTATTGATGTGATATGGAAGTTTAGTTCTTCCATTTTTGGTCCAGGTGGCTATGTATTTAATTTTTCTAGTTCTATTTGTAATTTGTTTATTTATTATTGTAATTTAGTTATTTATGTTGAGGTTTGGGGCATTAACCCCTCGTCCGTATGTTCCCTAGAGTCGTCTGTCTCTCTATCATGTAGTTTCAAGTCGTCTGTCTCGTCTGTTATCCTTCCTGTTAGATTTTCAATTTCAATGTCGCCTGTTGAAGATTCTGCAGATAGGTTTAGCTCTATTCTCGTTTCTTTTGGTCTTCGTCTGTGTCTGTTGGGTTTCCTTCTTTGTGGTTCTTGTTGTGGGTTATTCATTTCCATCTCTTGGCTGTTTGAGGAGTCTGTCAAATTCTCCTTTTTTCGTTTTCTCTCTCTCCTGTTAGGTTTTATTGGTGTAGATTCTTGGTGCATGATGTCGCTCATTGCTGTTTCGTCTTGGATTAATTCTTCCGAGATTTCCGCAATTGGTAACCCTGCAAATTTATTCCCTGTTTTTATGGGTGTTGCCGGTACCAGTTTTTTTGTTGTTTTCTCTGGTGTTATGTAAGGTTCTTCTGTTTCCAATAGTTGTTCCCCTCTTTCTACTTGTTGGTTTTCTACTACTATTATATTTGGCTCCAGGGGTTTCTGTATTGCTTGTACCTCTGGCTCCAGGAGTTGTTGTCTTGCTTGTATCTCTGGTACATCTTGTACGTCTTGTGTGTCTTGGGATTCTTCCTCTCCTAGCGCGACTTTCGCTGTATAAGATGTAGGGTCTCTTTTTGTCATTTGTCCCATGCAATTTTTAACTGTGCCCTATGACCTTACATCTAGGGCATGGTCTGTCTTTCTCGCATCCGCGATACCAGGATTTGCAGAGAAACCCTAGTATGTAGAAAAACATTGGAATTTTTCGGACTTCATCCAGGACCACTTTATTAATTCTGTATCCATTCTTGACCTCATGCCCGTAACACATTGCCTTCTTTTCATCTACTATCCGCACTTTGTGTGTTATCATCAACTTCTCTATGAAGACGGTATTTGCAATTTCCAAGGGAAGTCCTGATATAAAGACATCGACTGTTTTTGGAGCCACTTCCCTCACTATGGATTCCGTTGTTAGGATTTTCACCCTTTGCCCGAGTATTAACATTTCGGACTGTTTCAGCAGTGGTAGGGTTTTCTTGGGTTATAAAATGTATTTATTTTTCCCCCCGTATTGTAATGCGTCGATTTCAGTTTGGTCTATTCCTAGCACCTTCATCGATGTTAGAACTTCGGTTTGTCTGGGGAAAGCAGTGGTCTCACCAAAATCCAGTGTTTGGCAACCCATTCTATGAAAGATTTTGAGCCGTTGGTTTCCCGGGTCTCCATCCAGCTCTGTTTCAAAGAAATCGCTAATTTTGAACTTGTACGATTTGTTTGTGTTTGTCATTCTCCGTCAGTCCAGGGCTTTTAATTCTAAATATAATTCAATTGGTGCACAATAACTTAATAATTATCCCTCCTTTTTCAAACAAATTTATTTTCTCCGAATCGCCGTTATTACCTTCCTTGCAAAAATAATTTAGCAAACTCATTTTATCCACAGAGTAACTATCAGCTTGCTTGACAACTACTTCTAAAGTGATCATAACATCAATTTTCTCTTTTAAATACGAACTGAAACAGCTCATTAATTAGCGTAATTGTTTCGCTTCAAACACAATATCGCACATGGAAGTTAATCATCTGTATAATCAATTATAAATTAAAGAATCATTACTGACTTTTAATCAGTTCATAAAAGAAACCAATACTGATGTCGGTAAAGTACCTTTCATTAATTTAATTACACTGACTCGCTGGATTAAAATCATAGTGAGCCGCTCGTTATGATCTAGATTGAGTAAACTCAATGCAACAAAGCCGCTTACAACACTGCTAATTGATCATACTGGCTTTCTTTTGTTTGACGTGTTTTGATTTGCCGATAATTTGGTCGCTTAGCCCAATATGCAGTCAAGCGGTAACAGGATGTAAATGTATACACGATGAGGGGTAGAATCAAGTATTCAGTACGCCCGGAGGGCATGATTGGCCAAATAAAGGTAGATATAGTGTGATTCAAGCACGAAAATAAGGACTAGCCCGACTTTTTTAAAAAGCACTTGTCCCGGACTAGCGACATGGAAAATTTTACTTGCCCGACTCCAAAAATTACTAGTCGGGCTATGGAATTTGCTCAGCCCTGGCATTAGATGGTTTTATCGTACAAATCTGTGTTGAGCTGAAAATTGTACTGAATTAGATGGAGTCCAACACAGATGTTTCAACACAACAGCTGGAAATAAAATACATAAAGATTAGATGCTGTACTAAGGCAAAGTTCTTATTATTATTCTTCTTATTATTATTAATCATGTCAGATATGGTATGTAAATCATGTTCCAAATATTTGTAATTAGTTCTAATTTGGATCTATTTTATGTAAAATGGGTCAAATGTCCTCAAAATTAAGTTTCTCATGTCCTTGAATATGCTTGAATTATATCCAAATGTTGATTGTGACCTTGAATATATATGTGATTAAAATAGGTGAAAATGATAACAAAATAAGATATTTGAACCATATGTTCAAACCTGTCAATCCTTATGATTTTGCAGTAAATCTTGCGAAAATGACCATTAAAATATGTTCTTACAGAATCAAAGGAAAAGCTAAGGAAATATTACTTTTGTAGTGACATCCAGATAGTAGGCATTTTTGTATTTGATTTGGATATGGGTTTCATATTAGCTGTGGTTGAATTAGGTAGGGAATCAGACTGACTCTACAGGAGTACTGGAGTACATCATGATGATGATGATATTAGCTGTGGTTGAATTAGGTAGGGAATCAGACTGACTCTACAGGATTACCTCAGACACTTTGTACTGCACAGATATTATTTTCATGTGAAACATCTGCAAGTCAAAGTGTTGATTATACAGAGTTACCACATGTACAGCAGTTCCTTGCAAAACCGTCCATCCATGAATCAAGGAATGGGTGGCCTAACCTGTAACAATTTGCACAGTCCATACCCCTTGGTAGTTAAAACCTGTTAGTTTATCCTAATTGTGTCTGCTAATTTCCAACTTAATCCAGTCAAAATCAAGAATAGTTTAATTTTCAAAACAGCTTGATACACTTTGTTCAGTTTGTGACTTATTGAGAAATCACAATAATTGTTAACCGATTTTGTCATGTGACAGGTACTGTCCCTGGCATTGCTGTTTGCATTCAGATAGTTTTGAATCTCATCACTGACCAAAAGGTAAGATCCAAACACCCTTGAGTATGTAGTCCAGCGCAAAATACAAGCAGACAATGGGAAGGAAATACATATTTTATTCTGTTATCTTTGTAACCAACAACTGCTGCTTATCCATTTTCTTTGAAGTTGATCTATGGACAACAATAAAACCCCAAAATTTATGACTGTTTAAGTGATTACAATAAGTAGTGAATTGTGTTTTCTTTCCAAAAATTAATATGTTTCAGGAGTTATCGTTGCACTATACAACAGAGTAACCAGCAATCAACACCAAATTTACCAAAATCAATATTTGATTAATCAATACCAAATTTACTAAAATCATTATTTGATTTTGCCCCTAAAATTTAAATTCATCACAATGTACATTAATGATATTTAAATGAAAATAATGGCAACAATACAGCATAAACTGTGTTCAGAAACACAAAATAGCATTTTATGACCAAACTAACATCTATATCAAGGAATCAAATGCTACCAACATGTTTTCATTTACTATACTAAATGTTTTAAAAATGTTTGCTACAGTTGTTTGTGTGTAATGTATTTTTGAGGTTTGATTCAGGCTTTTATTTACAAATGACAGGTGATTATATAGAGGCATTGGTAGGCTTATTCAATTAAAAACACTGTTTATTATTAGCAAAAAAGTATATTGATTATTAAAGCTGAATATTCACAACATTTATATTTTACCATATGTAGGAAATATGCAGATTTCAGCTTGAAATAACCACAAGGTTAAGATTTTTCAAAAATAATTTTGTGACATGATTAGGACTGGAAATGTTTTATATTTTGGTCTGGAAAAGGTCTGAACACTATGTCAAATTTTATGACAGGAAGCCTTATTATAGAATTTGTTAAATATGGCATCCAGCTACCAATGCATGTTAAAGACTAAAATGAAAAAAATAAGCATCATATAATATTTTTAATAATCAGTACAGAAGCAATAAAAGCTGAAAGAAAAGCATACTACTGTCCATGTAAGAAGTCCCACCCCCACCCCATCTTTTCTGATTTTACTGAAAGGACTTTATGGATTTTTTTGTTTGTTATTTGTTTGTTTTTTCTTTTCTGTGCTGATTTTTATAGACCATGCCAGTTTGGATAATTCCACTAAAATAATAGCAATTACAGCCTGCTTTCAAGTACAGTTATTTTGTCTTATTCTTTTCTACTTCAGCTATTTTACAGGCATTTTATCATGATTCCGTGTGATGCCTTGACAATCTGGATTCTCTTCTGGAATTGTACTTGAATTGTTCCTGGATTTTCTTCACATAAATCTATGTAGTACCCTGTATGAGCTTGATCATTTACTAATTAATTAAAGCCTGGTCTGTATACAAAAGCATTTCAGACTCAATCAAATTTACAGTCAATGATCGCAACATCAATTCTTTGAACTTCTGGTGCTTAAAGTTCAATGGTTTTCTTCAGTCTGTATTGTCTAAGTCTAACTACTAACTGTAGTTAGTACATTTTAACTGTATGACAATGTTGATAATAAGGTACAACAGATACTGTAGTTAGTACATTTTAACTGTATTATTTACCTGAGATGGAGATGGTTGATAATAAGGTACTACATATACCATAGTCAGTATTTTTTAATTGAGTCTGCAAGAACATTTATTATAGTAAGTAATGTGTAATGTCTCAGTAAAGCAGTATTTGTATTTTTTATTTTCAGTGCTAAGCGACTGAGGAAGAAGATTGTGCTTGACCCACAGTGGATGATTGATGCCCTCAAGTCCCTTATTACAGATCACAGGTTTATTGAGCTAAACCCTACCGTTACTAAAGAGTGGTATGCCTTCAATGATAAAGGGAAACTTACACATGAACTAATAGGTTTGTACTTTGAATCTCTTTTATTTATTTCATCTAATTCTTCTGTGCAAGAAGAAGAGCCGTTTTCTTCAAAATATATAATATATGATTAAAAACATATGTGCAAAGTTTCTTTAAAAAACCCATTTATACTAATTTTAAAATCATTTTAGTAAAAAGATCAAGTATAAATAAATTAAATAAAATATGCTAAAATTAACGAATTAGTCCAAACTATCTATTATTGTCAGTATAGAAGTATATTGTTGTAATTGCTTTAAACACATCATGCATATCATTTGAATTTGCTTGAATATCATGTTGTGTGTATTGCTTTATTTAAGTTCAAGAGAGAATTTCTAACACAGACATAGACATGTAGGTATCCCATCATCACACCGTTATTCATTCACCACTGACTGTGGGTAGTCCATCATCACACCTTTATTATTATGACACAGGCAGTAGATATCCCATCATCAAACCTATATTATTTCAACACATTCAGTAGGTATCCCATCATCATGCCTTTATTCTTGCGACACTGACTGTAGGTAGTCTATCATCACACATTCCCAGGATGAACAAACATCCCATCATCACACCTTTTTCTTCTGACACTGACAGTAGGTATCCCACCTTTAGTCTTATAACTGGCTAGGTATCCCATCATCACACCTTTATTCTTTTGATAGACAGTTGGTATCCCAAGACCTTGCTTATGCCCTTCGGCTCAATATAACTTATATTTTAAATTAGGAAGGTTTTGGAGTATGCTAAATTTGGTACAAGATATTAGGAAGGTCTTGAACTATGCCAAATTTGGTATAAGATATTAGGAAGGTCTTGGACTATGCTAGGTTTGGTAAAAGATATTTGCAGGCTTTTCAATAGATGGGTATCCTCAGGGTTTAGATATGGAATATGTGGAATTTAAATATTTCCCATTTTTGACATGCAGATATTTCAATTCTTGTCTTTTTGACACATGGAGATTGGGTGGGAGCATCAATGATAATTACACTTGATTCACCTCCACATTAATTTCTTAATAAGAATACACTGCCCATAAAACATTTACTGTAGGAGGAACTGATTGACATCTGCTTGACAATGGGATGCATCTTGTCGGCCAAGAATATTGCACAAAATGGAAGATACATGAACTTGGAGGAGCTAAATTGTCGCAGATGTCAGATCAGACTTAGTTGCAATTGAATTGGGTTAGATTGTGTCTAAAATTTATGATAGAGGAAGAGAAAACAATTATGAAATGAATGGATTGCTTTCTTATCACATATTAGCATTGGTATGTTTGGACATCAAATTATAATCAACTGGTCAGAAATGGTACATATGAAGTCAGCTTGTGAAGCTGGTTGTCAGAATAACGGGATCAAGTTGACAACTTTAATTGTTTTTTGGTCATTTGTTTCCTATTACACAAAACGTGAATATATGGATTTATGCAAAGCCAATTTTCAGCATAGGATTTTGTTTGTTGAGGATTTTACATTTGACTCTGGACAAATTTCAGTTAAAACTTACATGAAGAATATTAAACCTACTTGACATTGGTATTATTGCTTTTTAATGACCTTATGGTGTTAGTTTCTAAATGACTTGACAGTGAAACTAATGCTTTTTTAAATTACCTCATGCTGTTGATTTCTTGATGCCTTGACAGTGAAATTAATGCCTTTTTAATGACCTAATGCTGTTCATTTCTAGATGCCTTGACAGTGAAATAAATGCCTTTAATGACCTCATGCTGTTGGTTTCATGATGCCTTGACATTGATATTACATGTAATGACCTTTCTATGGTGTCCTGCTCAACCCGCTGTTGGTTTCTAATGCCTTGAAAGTGAAATTAATGCCTTTTATTGACTGTATGCTGCTGATTTCTAGATGCCTGCTTGACATTGAAATTAATGCCTTTTTTTATGACCTCAAGCTGTTATTTTCTAGAGGCTTTGACATTTATATATTTTTTGTTGATTATTTCTATATGTCTTGACAGTGATATTAATGCCTTTTAATAATCTCATTCATTTGATTTCTATATACCATGACAGTGAAATTAATGCTTATTAATGACCTTGTGCTTATGATTTTTAGATACCTTGACAGTGAAATTAATGCCTTTTAATGACCTCATGCAATTGATTTCTAGATGCCATCTGGACCAAGAAAGACAAGCCAGATTTCCATGACAATAAGAAGTATTTAATACTTGTGATGGAAAAGCTGCATATTATCGCCAGACCAATGTCATATACCATGGACGGAGAGTCAGTCAAGGTTTGTTTAAAGAACGTCTGATGATGTATTTCTACCTTGTTTCATTTGCACCTGAAATATTCTTTGACACAAGCATATAGTGTTGATAGTGCATTCCGTTTTGTCTATGATTCATCTTTCATTATGTCAAATATCCTTTTTAAAAAATGAGGACTCTCTTTGTTAACCTCGGGTCATTATATGATGGTACTACATGATGCTGTCCTGTCCCTTTTGCATCTTTGTTATTGAGCCAAGTTATTTCATTATTTCTTTATTCTTGTGTCTGGTTGTATCTTTATTCTTATGCCAGGGCTGTTTATTTACGGTATGTCAGGCGTACTTATTAGTTGCAAAATGCCACTTTTCATTCCTTGTGTATATAAACCATTACTTATATTCTTGATTTAATTTCAACATATCTTATGATCTTAAATAATATTTTTAGTTTGTTACTAAAGTATCACCTCCAGCATTGCACTTTTAACTTAAACCATGTGGAGGTCTTTGTTTATTAGAATGTTGTCTATCCCCATGCTGCTGTACTTTTTCATTGTTCTTGTTTAGCACCAAGTGTAGGTCTTTGTTTATTGGACTGTTGACTAATACCATGCAGAGGTCTTTGTGTATTGCTCTTTTTTAGCACCATGTGTAAGTCTTTGTTTATTGGCATTTTGACTAACACCAAAGATGGATGTCTTTATTTATTGGTCTTTTGACTAACACCATGCGGAAGTCTTTGGTCATTGGTATTTTGAAAAGAAACTAGTGTTTATTGGTATGTTGGCTAACATCATGTAGAGGTTTTTGTTTATTGCTCTTCCAACTAACACTATGTAGAGATTTTTGGTTATTTTATTTTCACTAACACCGAATGGAGGTCTTTGTTTACTGTTCCTTTGATTAACACCATTTATAGATCTTTGTTTATTGGTCTTTGACTAACACTGTGGAAAGGTCTTTGGATATTGCATTCATTGTTTATTGAAACTGAATTGTATGTATCACTAGAATTGTATGTACTACTAGAATTGTATATATCACTAGAATTGTATATATCACTAGAATTGTATGTATCACTAGAATTGTATGTACTACTAGAATTGTATATATCACTAGAATTGTATATATCACTAGAATTGTATGTATCACTAGAATTGTATGTATCACTAGAATTGTATGTACTACTAGAATTGTATATATAACTAGAATTGTATGTATCACTAGAATTGTATGTATCACTAGAATTGTATATATCACTATGGACACAAACTGAACAGAGTTTTGACATGCAATTGACAAGCTGTGATTAAACGGATTATCTTCTCCAATAAGGTCACATTTTTTTCTAAATGACATCCTTTTTATATGATTAATTTACAGTAACTAATATCAGGCAAATGCAGTGAATCTAAGATTATCAGAAAGATCATTTGTTGCAATTAGTTTCTGACAGATTTAGTTTAATGTTTAGGTCTTGAATTACATTCATTAAGTCAATTGCTATTGACTTCAGTATCCATATAATGACATCTATCTTTGCTTTAGCAAAGATAAAAAATAAGACAATACTGAGAAAAACTGGAAAAACAACCCTACTACTACAGCATTTTGTATGGAATACATATGAAACCGAATTTATTTTAAATTTGAAAGTAATCGCATTATCTCATAATTGTGAAGAAAAATAAGAAATAACACATTCACATTTAAATATGTTATTTAGCGTATAATTACCATGTGATTTTTGGGAGGATAATTACCATGCCCTTTTTTGGAGGATAATTACCATGTCCTTTTTTGGAGGATAATTACCATGACCATTTTTGGAGGATAATCACCATGACCATTTTTGGAGGATAATCACCATTACACTTTTGTTGCAATAATTATGCTTTTTTTACTAAATTATGCCTTGTGCGTAAAAGTGTTCAGATTACATATTTTTGGTATATCCCTCTCCCAAAAAGTTCATAATTTGTTTTCTCATTTTTATTAACATGCCATTAAACCCATAGATTGTATTCTAGAATAGATGGCTCCTATGTAACTACAACATAATAATATGCTTGTTTGTAGACTTGTATGCACTTTCCAAAGGGTATAATGTTATATTTGTAGCAGCTACCCAATTTTCAATAAACATGCTGGGTTCTACTTTCAAATGTTTGACCTCAGTTTATATGTATAGTAGCTGTATGGCTTAGTTAGCAGAGAATAGACTGTTTTCTAACTTGTAATCATTACTCACAGATTCATTGTTTGAATTCATCTCAGGTTCACAACCAGTCTGTAGTTTTTTGGCACTAAAAGTCAAGTCAGATTTTTTCTAGTTGATACGTGTATTAGAGCAAAATATATTTTTCAAATAATTTCACAGATTAGGCAAATAACAAAAACTGATCGAGATATAAATACATGAATTACACAAAACATCAATCCATTCTAGGGTAGTTTCATGCTCCTTGCAGGCCATGTGGAAAGTGTTTAATATTGGTAATCTTGGTAAAACAAAGAAACCTTGAATTAGCTTTTTTTCAGAGGTCCCTTGGTAACTTGCACCTTCATTTGCATTGTGATTTATATTTATGGACTCCATTGTGAATGAGGTATCAATGGAGATATGATGGTTTCCACTTGGGACAGTCCGTCAGATGCCTCTTTACTGGTAGATGACTTTTTATTGAGGATGTTGTTGAAGTGTTCTGCCAATTTGTGAAGTATTTTTTCTTTATTCATGAGTATCATAGAGCAGTCAGCAGTCAGAATTGGAGATGTTCATGATGACTGTGTCTCAAACATTGTCTTCTTTCAAAGCATCATAGAAGTCCTACCTATTATCATTCCTGTCAGCATTTTATTAAATCTTATCTACCTTTTCGCTTAGACACGAGTCCTGTAACACTTTGTATGCATTGGGTTGTCCTCTTAATGTTCTTGATGGCTGCCTTATTACATGAAGTGTTGTGCTATATAAAGGTCTTCTGTAGCCTATGTTTCATATTCAGAAGTTTCTGCATGGCACCATCATTCTTATCACACCAATCTTGTTGTTAATGTTTGGTGGAACCAGTGCTTTTGGTTGCAGTTGACTACAGAGTCTTTAAAGGATATCCAGTTCTCCTCATCATTCTCAGACTCTTATGTCAATTTGTATATTTGTATACAGATGGTACGAACAGTTCTTCAACAAATGGCTATTTAACATTCTCATGTTTCAATTTGGCAAGACTGAAAATTTTGGGTATGTTTTTACCTTGTGGTTGCTATAAGAGATATAAGAGATTGAGTCTGGATATTGAGCTTAGAGATTATGAGCCTGTGGTCAGTCTAGCATTCTGCACTTCAAATGACCATCATCATTTGGGCATCCTGCCTATCTCTATTGTTGATGATGTGGTCACTAATATGCCAATCCATGTAGTTTGAGTGTATCCAAGACATCGTGTGGCTAGTGCTAGACTGTGTTGAAGTTTTGTAGGTCATGTTATTGCATTTCCTCAGTATGAGGTGTGTGTTTTTTGCCACAGTTAGTTTTGCCAATGACACCTCACTGTGTCTCATGATCTGTACCAACTCTACCACAAATGTCACCAAGGATGAAGAGCAATGGCCTGCCTTTAGAATAAGAGACATCATGTTTAGTGCAAATGTTCTAGCCCCTTTCTCTTATATCAAGAACAATGACAATACCTTGAAGGCTATGTTGAATAATTAAAACAGAAAGGTACTGCATGCTTTTTATGCTGTGTTAAAATATCAGCGTCATCTCTTAATAGTCCAGAACTGAGATCAGTAAAACACCTATAGACTGCCTGATATTTTGTATATTCTTTCAAGATTAGTATGTTCCTGTTACATGATATGTACATTTAAGATCAAGAGATTCATGGAACTTTCATCCAAATTTACGTTTAGAAAATAAGATGCAGTGCCAATTTTGTAAGGTCATTGTCACAGCACTCAGATTATGTTTGCTACAAGACAATTTTCAGGCGGTATTCATTGCCAGGTGTCACGTAAGTAATCATATCCCATATGCACAATTCTTTTTTGTGATACCTATGTTAATTTCATTAATTTTACATTTGATTCATGGTAATGAACCTCAACCATTCTTATATTTCAGAAAGAGGATTACTACCTTGCCCCATGTATTCTTAAGCAGGAAACGCCCAAAACAATTATCTGCCCTAAATCAGATAATAAGAAGGAAAGTACATCAGCCCTATGCTTCGTGTGTAAAGAGAAGTTTCTACCACCTCCTATTTTCCATAGACTTGTGGGTGCATGCTTAACGAAGTGGCCCATTGCTAAGCAAAACAATGAGAATCTGATATACTGTGGTTGCTGTTTGTTTGATATTGACAATTATCACAGATTATCCCTGCACTTTCTTGGTCATGTCATATTTGCTCGTGTCACAATAATGAGAGTCACAGGTATCAGTAAATCTTCAAAACTCTGCAGTGAAGCAAGAAAGTTCATCTTCAAGAACCTGTGTAGGATAGTTGGAAATCTGGGTCAGAGTCTAGAGTTTGAGCTACATATACAATGCCCAGATTATGATGAATACAGTCTTGAGGGTATGATTGCTGTGCCAGAACTCCAAAAGGAAGATATAGTAGCCTGTCATGAACATGTAGAGAGTCATACACTTGAATCTCAACAACTACTAAAATTTTGGTTTGAGGATGGGGTGAGTATAAGTAGTAAAGATGGGTACCATGAATATTTTTGTACTGTTTTAACTGTTTTACTTCTATAGGTACTGTAATGCATCCATAGTATACCACAATTATATTAAGGACCAACAAATTAATGATCTGGGACTGGGACTGACACATTTTTCTTGTTTGATTGCCATCTGCCAATAGCTGAAAAAATCTTATTCCAATTTATTTATAAATATCACCACATTATATCCATGATATTATCTGGTAAAACAATGAGCTCCCAGTAAAGTAGTTAATGTCATATTGCATTTAGCTACAGGTTAAGTAATACAGAGTGTGTTTAGCATTGGTGTCACCTAAAAGCCAATCAATTCAATGTTTTATGTTTCTTATTACCCAATATTTAATTGAAATTAAAATGATAGCTATTGAAAATGTGTTGAATGAAGCTGACCTTAATGATTACATTATCTGGTTACACATATTTTACCTTTTTGATCAGGAACAGACTGCCATTAAAGAAAAGAGGAGAGGAAAAGGATTCAAAGTAGACAAAAGAAGAGAAGTGGCAGAAAAGATGCCCTCTACTTCCAGAAATAAAGGTAGCTCTAAAAGATTTTGCTGAGGAGAGATATAACATATTTTCTTGTCTGTCTATCTGTCTGGCATGCAATAGTGCTAGCACAGCTTGTCTTGATTTTGATGGATTGTTATGCAAGTTCTTATCAAGCATTAACTAAAACTGTGCATGTGAATAATCAATACTTCTATTTCTGCGTGAGTTAATATTTGTTTTAGATTTGATGGATTGCTATGGAAGTTCTTATCAGTCATTAACTAAAACTGCATTTTGAATAATTAAGTAGTTACTTCAATTTCTGCTTGAGTTAATATTTGTTTTATTTTACATCTTAACACAATATACACTGGTCATCAACTTAATATGTGCATTTTAAAAAATCATCTAGCTCCTGTACATTTTTGTTTGAGTTAGTGCCTTTGTTGTTGTATAACTTAAAATAAAATGTATAGGTATCAGAGCACTACAGGCAGATAACAGTTTAATAGTGAGAGAATTAGGTCTAAATTGAGATCTATCCATTAACTAGTTCTTATTACAGGCAGATAACAGTTGACTGGTGAGAGAATTAGGTCTAAATTGAGATGTATCTATTGACTAGTAAATGGATGCAATGGTATTTTATTAATTTCATAACGCAAACTTATGTACTTTAGTTGCAACAAAATATTTAATTGTTTTATACCCATTATATAATTTTGTACAACTAAAGTAGCATATGTTTGACTATATAATTAAGTGTTAGAACGGAGGTTTTGTTAACAGCATAAGGCTCAAAACATGTTGCAGAATAAGTGAAATATATATCTAACTCTAATGAATGAAAGCATGCTTAATGTGTATGCTAATCTAGTGCAGAAGTTATTTTCAGTTTTCAATATAATAACATTAAGTTCTAAGGGGAATTTAAATAGTGGTCCAGATTCTATAGGGTACTCATATTGGAGAAAGGTTCCTCTGGTTGGTGCAATGCCTATTGTGCTCACCTTTGCTGACCAATGCTATCTCACTTCTCTCCACATGGTGGATTCCAGTCTCTAGATGCATGTCTCGGGCATAGACAAGATAGGTACATGAGAAAGGTTGCCAGTACATTTCGATGGTGTGGTGACACATGCTTGGTTTTCTTCCTCCAGCAGTTATACTAGCTGCCATGTACAGCCTAATATGATATACTTGTTTATCCCTATTATTGCCTTTCGAACTCCCCTGACCATTACTCCTAATGAACTTGCAGTATGTCCCTCTTATGAGTTGTGCACCACGCATCATGCATTATCGACTGCCCAACCATCAGCACTTGCTTGTTTCCAATCCTAGATCCATTTTTGTATCCAGTTTCAGTAAACTTGAAATAGAGGTTTATGGCATCACCAGATGACATCTCGGATGTGTTTGACAAAGAGTGAGATTATTGTAGATTAATTAAGTGACCTTACAATTGGCTACCACTCTTCTAGATTATGTCTGATGCATACCTCATCAAGATCATAGACAAGTTTGATAATAAGTGTTTTCTTAACACAGCTCATTAACCATCTACCACCATATTACCAGAGATTTTTCCAAATCTAAAAGCCATATTTCTAATCTGGAGTTTTATCAAATTACCAGAATTTACCCACTCTGAAAGCCATAATGATGAGCTGATGTTGTCTTTAATTATTAAACTATCTAATGAATAGGGTACTGTTGCATATTCTAAGAGACAACTAAAGGGAGGCAACCCATTTGATTTGATGTGCAGTCCATGTCATTATAAAAAAATCCTGGTAGTTGAGCAGAAAAGAGACCAACAACTGCTAATACAGGTCAGAACCCAACTTTGGCTTTAACTTCAGCTGCACAGAGGGTCAGAAGCATCTGGGCGCATCATTTGACTAATCAAGCCAAGCTATGTTTTAGGACACTCATTTTCACTGATTGGTATCCATTTCAGAGGCTGCATAATTAATTGGAGCAATTTAGTAGTAGCGTTCTTCAACATTACAAAGACAGAGTCTCTACATAGTGGTGGCAGGTGTATATTAAGTAGTGTCTTATTGCTGAAGATCTGGCATTTTGCTGTGTAGCCCTGACATGTGAAACAAAGCAAATGATAATTATCTTTCGCTCTTGTTGGGTTTTCAAATGGAAGAATCAGTACCTAAGTATGAAAAACAGGAATAATTCAGCCAGCATATCAGAATGGAAACTGGGTCCAAGTTGCTGGAAATCCAATGAGAGAAGCAGGAAAAAGGAGTAAACTTTTATATGACCTGGAAATTCATGGTAGCCACATCCTTATTGAAGTGGAAAAGAGGCTAGCCCCTAACAGATTTTACATGGCCAAACACAAGATCTGAATACCACTGGCATATCTGAAAGTGTGCCACACTATGGCAGTCACCTAGCTCTTCCATACTTTCATCATATTAACAAATATGTCTGACACCAGGAAAACTCATACCAACATCATATTTATATGACACCATGACAAAACATTTCCTGCAAAGAGGTTGGGTAAAGAAACAAAATTAAACAAAACTTTATTCATAATGTCAATCATTAGCAATGGTCCTGTTTGACTATAGTTACAGATTAATGGTCATTTGTATTTGATAAGATGATAAGCAGTAAGATGATAAGCAGTAATTCTTAGTTTAAAAGTGCTTCACCTGTTACATGAATATAAAGCATTGGCATCAATCATATGTTTTGTAAATGGATCCAAATATCTGTATTTAAATTTTAAATGAAAATTATTCGCATCATCAAATGATCAGTTATTCCTTACATAAAAAGCAGCTTTAATCTATTAAGACTTCATTTGGTATTCAATTTTCTATACCCATTACTACAATCATTTAATATTGCAAGGTATCGATTTAAAAAAAATAACATTGCTAAAATTATAGAGCATCAACATGTAATAACCTTTGCATATCATGATAAATACAGATAATGTATCATATTACATGTGCAGGTCTTAGCACATAAATGGTTTATATTTATTTATGCACACCAGAGGGGTAGAATCTAACCATGTAACCCAGTTAACTACTATTTGGGTGGAGGACAGGCTCAGTGAGAACTCAAAGTCTCCATCATACATGCAACATTTTTTAAGGAGGGTGACCCATAATTGAGTATTGCTAGAAATGGGTCTATACGCATTTTGCTATATGCTACAATGTGCACATATGATCTCTTTACTTTAAAGATCCCTTAATTTCATAGGCATGGCTTAATACCAACATGACATATGTGGCAACAGTTTACATGTTCATTTTGCCTTCTGATGATACATTTGTATGCATGTATTAGCAAGGTATTGTTAATTTTAAGACCATAGCTGAATATTACCTCTGGACTCAAAACCAAATAACCTGAATGATTGTATCCTGTACTAATATCATTACAATCATTTACAGAAGTTTGCTTTTTATTATTATAGAGTATTTCTTTGAGGGTCTAATGGGGCTTTGCATTTTGAATACAATTATCTTTACCCAACCATTACAGTATATCTATAGATTCAGTTTAATATTCACAGAGCAATGGATCACTTCCAAAAGATATATTGCCTTTTATAAAAAGTATAATATAGATTGTACTGCAGTAGTTGTAATAAGTGTATTGAATTCCTCAAAATTACAATGCAAGCTAGTAATATTCTTAGTTTCATCATTACGAACATGGGCATTTTGGTTCCTATGTGGATATGTAATGTATATCCAAACTTAAAAATACTGTGATGCATATTCTAACACGACTTTGATCAAGGGAGGTAATATGTTTATATGTACCATATATCCTAAAGTATAACGCTTTTGATGCATGTTGTACCATGACTCTGATAGAGGGATGTAATATGTGA
Organism: Unio delphinus; assembly: GCA_029339505.1. Classification (NCBI taxonomy): domain Eukaryota; kingdom Metazoa; phylum Mollusca; class Bivalvia; order Unionida; family Unionidae; genus Unio; species Unio delphinus. The sequence continues at coordinate 6,731,754 of JAQISU010000046.1, forward strand.
ATCAATATGTAGGTTCCCACTGAATATGGCATATTATCAATGTTTGCTTGTTTTTAAATAGTTGCTTGGCAACATTATTTTTTTTAGTATTTTTCATTTTTCTTTGAGAGGGGTGTGTCTTGTAAATGTTTATATGAAAGGTATGTATTTACCATTATTGCCATATAAAAGAGCAGTGAATCCCTTCTCTGAAGACAAAGATTATCATTTTCACCACATCTGAGAGAGTATGGGGTTCCATTTCGGATTAATGAAAACTCAGTTGTAATATGTGTTAATATATAAATATTAAATGTCGAAATGGTTTACAACACAATGCTATTACAGCTAAGTTCACCTTTAATTGTATAGGCACAACTAGGTTTACAGCCCAAGTATTAAATTACCCATGCTGTATCTTTTATCCTACTGCTCATCAGACAACTAGATCCTCATCGGCATCTAAAAGGGGGATAGCTCTCCCATTGGTCATATATAATTGTACAAGAAGAAATGTTGTAAGATTGAATGTCATTCTTCAGCACACCTTAGGCTATATGTAGAGATGAGTATTAATGGTGGAAAGAAACACCAACTGACGAAAAGCTACTGGCAAGCTGTCTCACATACCCACATTGGCCGAATCCGAGACTCAAACCCACGAAGACAGGTGAGATGGTAGTGATCCCTAATGGAGAGTGCTTTAGACCACTTGTGGCCGGAAGTAGGAATGAGATAATTGTAGCCCTCCCATGGGTCATAGATAAGTATACAATTCTGTACTGTGTTTTGACTATTTCAGAAAAACTGCATCAGACTGTTCTTAATCGATGCCGGTCAAAGCTGATAAAGGATCTTAATGTTGAGGTTGTAATGATATACATACAGGAAAAAGAACTTTTTGATGATGTGACAATACGTGATATCAATGTAGGTATACTGATAATTAAAGCAATTGAAAATACATTATATACAAACTTTTTAAAACAAATGTTTAATTCAGATGGGAATAAAATAAACTAAAATATATTTACTTTTGGATTATTTAAAATAGACTCTTGCAAATAAGCTTTTAGATTCTTAGCATTGTCAAATGTTGTATAGCATCACACGCCATGTAGGTCTGTGTGCATAAACACACATAATTATAACCACACTAACTTTAGACTACTCCAGTGGCCTAATTGGTTAGAATGTCCCTCTCAGTTACAGGAGGCCAAGGGTTCAATCCCTGGCCAAGTCATACAAGACACTTATTAACATGGAACTAACACCTGCATTGCTTAGTGCTCAGCATAAAGAGGTTAGTGTTAGGACATGTCTGCTGGTGTCAGGGGAATGTGACTAGGTGGGACATGATGCTACATGTGTGCGGCATGATGCCCCAGTGCTAGACATCACTATAAACTGCCACACTGAAGACATCATAGTGATATGACTTGAATTTTTTAAAAGTTCTGTTAAAGGTCCAAATCTCTCTCTCTCTCTCACACACACACACACACACACACACACACACACACACACACACACACACTGACTTTCAGTTTTAAAAAATGTTTCTGTCATTAAATCAGAGTATCTGATGGAGGAAGAATTTGTAAAAAAAATCTCTTGAAGAATTACCAACCCATGGGAAACCATCTTCACTAGCAGATCAATCTGATATTTTGTTATGTCCTTATGATATCTTTTGGATTTCATGAGTTGTCTCCCTTTGGATGCAATGCCATGTAACCAGTAGCATGTAAAAGTGGTACATTGGACATCAGCTGAAAATAGTGAAGACAATTGTTTTCTAAAGGATGCTTTGTAGGTTTAACATCAAAAGTATGACTATATTTCAAACAGTAGCCATGCCATATGTATTTGAGGTAAAGGATGCATTTAAACAAACTCAGACAGGAGGTGGAAAATTGCTTATTTTTGAGTCTATTACAGCTGTGTGCACCCCTTGTCTTGATCATAGGAACAGTGTTCAGATTTGCACAGAAATTTATGATCATTCTGCAAAGGTGTAGATAGGGTAAGCATATCAGACTTTAGCTAGTAAAGATGATAGGAAGCTGCTAGAAAGCTATCTCATACAATCTTTGGCCAGGCCTGAGACTCAAACCCATGCAGATAGGTGTGATGTCGGTTTGGTGATTCTTGGCGGAGATTTTCCAGGTCCAGGTCCTTCCTTGTCTAGTCGTAATGTTGGCCATGTATGTGTTGAAAAATGATGTTAAACACACAATAATAACACTCATTACTAGCAGTCATTACTAGACATGAAACTCAGTTGTTGCTTCAAACCAAGTGAAGTTCATTAAAACTCTGCATTGGTTGTGGACACTGGACACGCATCATAATAACTCAGGTCATTTGGCATCAAGTTTTTGGTACTACAAGTTTATTTTAATATTTAACTACATGTATTTCATATGTGAGAAAGCTTTCGAGTGACTTCTTGTGGTTTGGTAGTCTTTGGGTTTTCCAAAGTGCATCATCTATCAAGTTGTCATATGTGCAGTAAATGGCACTTCACCCACAAGCCAGTGTCAATTGAGGACCAAGGGAGGTAACTCAAAATATTACATCTGCCTCTTTACAGTCCTCATAGTTCTGAAGTACTAAGAATTAAATTGCATTATTTTATATAAGAAAGGTCCAGTATTGTCCACCCCAATGGAAAAAAGCAAACCTGTTTCTTACATTCAACATCAAGTTTGTATACTGCAAATATTGGATTATTCTTCAAAATGATACACGTCATAATAACTCAGATCATATGACATCATGCTTTTGTTACTATCAGTTAATTTTAATATTTAACTATTTCATATAATCTTTAGTTCTGCTGGTCAAGGACCAAATGAACTTATCAAATGGCTTAAAGTATGATGTCCGTCATTGCATTCACACAAGTTTGTTTGTTTTGTTTATTTTGTATATTTAGGGTTTAACGCCATTTTTCATCACCGAATTATCAACACATGTCGGCCAATATTAATGGTTGAGGAAGAACTCAGGAAAAACCCCAGAAAGAACCACCGACCAACGATAAGTTACTGGCAAGTTTTCACACATACACACATTGGACAAGTCTGAGACTCGAACCCATGCAGACAGAAGTGAGATGGCAGTGATCTGTAACAGAGAGCACTTTAGACCACTTGGCCACTCAGGGCCCCATTACACAAGTTTGTTATTGCTATTCAAAACCAAAACAATAGTTGCCCTTCCCTTCATGCCAAAGTCTATTTGCTTTCCCCTATGTCAAAGCCTAGTTGCCCTGTCCCAAATGTCAAGTTATAGTTGCCCTGCTCCTCATGCCAAATTCTATTTGGCCCTAAATGTAACTGTTGTCATTTTGATATCCAGTATGTCTACAGTGACCATATTGAAAATCTTGCTATTGTTGCTGTTTCTACTTCTCCTAAGTGGATGGTTATATCAACATGAGGATATTGGAGACTTGTCACAATGTTTAGTTTGTACAAAATGAACACAGTGTAAATCTGACATCGAATATTGGTACCGTATGATATCTTGAAAATATTATTGTCATTGTAATCCTCCTGAATGGAAAGTCAAATCAACTTGAGATTTTCACCAGACGTTATTGCATCCAGTTGGAATGAAATTGAAGTCGGTTAAACATTCAGTATGGGATCTATCCTGAAAGTCTTGCTTATACCACTCCTCAAGAGCTGATAGTTGTATAAATATAGAATTTCCACCAAACTAATTCTTATCTTTTTTAAGTGCTACAAGAACAGTGATTTGTTACCTTTGGCACTTGGTATAATTTGCAATAATTAAATAATAAGAGTCAGTATAGTGTTTCAATAAATACAAATAAGAGTCAGTCTAATATTACAATAATTAGTAGGTGTCTGCATAATATTAACAATTAATTTAGCTCATTATAACATTACAATGCTAGTCAGTTTAATATTAAGATAATGAATAGGAGTCTTGAGATCATCCATTACTGTATATACTCACATATTAGCCTATTCATGTAAAAGCTGAACCCCAAACTGAACAGTTAACGCATGACCCACGTATAAGCCTACCCACAACTCAGAGACATCTCAAGATGCACAAGGTAAGTACTAAATGCATTTATTTAGGCAAACTTATCTTTAAAATATAGTACATGTATACTTATGTTGGTTTGCGTGTATGACTATTAAAATTATTAGGTATAAACTTGTTTGAAAAGTAAATTATTTAATTTATGTTTTCTTATTGTTTCAGCCTAATTTAGATTTGTGTATAACTTGATTGAACAATAACAAGAATTTAGCAATCGCGAGTTGCTATAACACTGCCTCTTTCTTTTGACTTGATTATTGTTTGTTTATGCATTATTGCATTGGATATTTTATATCAGTACACCAGTAATTACATATTTACTTTGCCTTGAAATTGTAAATACCAAACTCATTAAAATTAGCATCCTGTTGTGCAGGAATAAACCCATTGTAAATTAGGATCACAACACAATCAACAACAATTTGAATTGATTCAATTCTCGCAATGAGGATACTTAATGTATTTACATAATGGCTTCACTGCATGTATACTGTAGGTTTGATTATGCACTGAATTAAGTAAATCCCTTGGAATCGATTCATAGGCTCCATTGTACTAAACTTAATATCTCCAAAATACAATAATGAAATTTCAGATATAATGGTTTGAAAATTATGCTATTATTGTAAAATCTGAGTAGTAATTTGCTTTGATGTAAACAACCTTACACCATACTTGTCAAATTTCACACCAAAGGGGGGAAAAGCTACCGATTTTTGGGGGTCATTCCACTCCTACCTCCCGATTTCATAATATACTTCAATGTTTGCAGAGAACTCCCGATTATTACATTATGTCTTTGATTTTAATTTCTTCCCAACAAGCAAAGACCTACATGTTCTGTTATATCACCTATGAATTATTGTTGAGATGAAATACTTACTTAAAGTTGCTTTCTGATTAAGTAAAAAGATAATTCACATAAATTGATACCATCTTCTCCTACAACAATAAACAAATAAAACAATAAACCAGAACAAAAATAAAACCTACAAAAATAAAACCATCCACAATTAATTTCAATCCCAAGAATGATCACTGGATCTAGGTTGAGTAGTTGCTTGTCCCTACTGCTTATGTATAAAGTATGTTGCCGTGAATGAAATCTTGATTTTGTTGCATGAGGGAGAGAATTTGTTGTTACTTGTGTCCTGTTTCCCAGTTTGGGTTGGAGTGGTGGTGGTTTTTCTTTTCCATAGGAAGCTTTTCTTTACCGAAATAGGTTTCCTCTGGAGTTGTCAATAGTAGATGGGTAGATGAGTTTAGAGGGTTTATTATTAGATGGTTGGCTATTTAGCATTTGTGGATTTTTTCTTTGTTGGTTTATTCATTGAGACATCATGTTATCCATTTTTATTGGATTTTGCTGTGTTGAGTGTAGAGTGTGTTGGTGCTTGCATAACACACAATAGTGTAGAACATGGTTTCTTTGAATTATGATGTTAGGCCAGTTGTTTTTGCACAATAGTTGCATGCTAGCTTTTCTTCTTGTTTATTTAAGACTAACCTTGTGCTAGTGTGCAGTTTGGCCATAGCTAACCAGAAAAAGAAAATAGGGCACATCCAGTGGGACAATAGCGTGCTCTACAGGGAGAAACAGAGTCTTTGCAAATTTTATCTATATTAAACCAGGAAGATTGATCAATAGTTAGTGAAAACTAAGTTTTAAAAATGCCACAAAAAACCTCCTGACTTTAGGTTTCAAATCTCTATACTTTATAACAGTTTAATAACTGTCAGGTTACAGAAAGTTATTTTTTGCATGCCTATGTCTTGTTTTTCATGTCCCAAGATTTACAGACATTACGGTAGTCAACAAAAAATCCTAAAAATTGTCAAGTTTACACATTGGCCCACAGATAAAGCCAATCCCTTCTTCTTTAAGGCCATAATGTTTTCCTAATTTGTTCGGCTTATACACGAGTATATACAGTACTTAAAAGTAAGTGTTGTTGGTTTCTGTTTTGTTGTTGACACTTGGACCTGGATTTGGATATTAATATTTTTATGTTATCTTGCATTATAAAACTTCTTTTTGAAATACTTTTAAACAAGATTTCATTTCTATGATGTTATGGGAGAAGATAATGATATCTGACATGATATCCGAGCTCCTGCAACTATTTTCCATGTATGTTACATGAGCGGTGAACACCATATGTGTTTGCATGATTTAACACTCTGTGACATTATATAATTTAACCCTCTTTCTTTTGTATCATTCTATAGTAGCAAAAAACATCAGACATATCAGAACTCTTAACACTATTTGCTTTATGTGATGTTACAAGACCAAAGAACATTTGACATCATATCATTTAGCACTGTCATCATCAGATCACATCATTTAACAGTTTCCTTAATTTGATATTACAGGAACAGACAACAACAACTAAAGCCATATCACACCTCATACGCCACATTAAGCAAAGAGGCCAAGATATCTATGAACGGTTTAAAGAATGTCTGATCCTGGCCAAGCGAGCAGATCTTAAAATAATGTTGGAAGAAGAGGAGGAAATCCTTGCTGCAGAAATGAAAGAAAAACACCAGGGCACAGGTTACTTTCTAACTCATCTAATAGTAATGCCAAGTGTGCTTATGGTATCGTCTTTCATGCATCACTGATTCACAATTGCTATTTAAAACTTCTGAAAACAAATTTGATTAGATTGGAAAAAAATAATTCAGGCATGAAGTTTTTTTAAGATTTTTTCAAAGGATTCCAATACACAGTAAACATTACTTATAATAGAAAACCATTAAACACCTTTTCAGAACCCATTCAGAAGAATTTGACTAAATTTGATTCAAGACATCCTGGTATGAAGCTCTTTCAGATTAGTAATGCTGATCAGCCCTAAACCATGTGCTCTGTTACTGAACAAAAAAAAACAATACATGACATGATCTAATGAAAAGAAACCGCACTCGACAGGATATAATTAAATTGACAGAAAGCATACTGGCATGAAGGTCAGTCAGATTTGTTTAACTGATGCCAATTCACCTAAACGTATTGTCATTGCTTCAGAAACTGCTCAACATACATTTGACCATAATTTGAGAGAAAGTATCCAGGTATAGATGACTTGTTTCATACATCACTAATTCACCTTGACTTATTTTGTACAGTACCTTGTAATTTCCAATGTGTTTATATACTTTAAGGATTAGCTATGAAAAGTTTCTTTATAGTGAATAAGGTCAGCATTCCAGGGACAATGTAAGATCCAGCAAGAATGCTGGCTATGCTTATGCAGAGAAGGTCATATCATATATATGATCTACCAACTATAATGATCCAAGCCTTTACTTTATCTGAACAGCTTCAATATGTATGTGTGATTTTACATGTACAAAGTAATATGTCAGTTATCCAAGTGAGTAATATTGTGCCTACTTGTGCCTCTTTGCTAGTTCACCTGGCCATTGTCCCTCTTGCATTATATACCTCGTTGTGTGTGTCGCTATCTGTCTGCATCCATAATCGTTTTTGCTATATGTACATGGCTTTGCTATGCCTTTGCTGCCATTGTTCTTCTAGCATTATGAATCTGTCTGTGTGGCCATATAATATTATGCTATGTCTCTGATTCAGATTGGCCAAGTTTCTTGTCCTCAAAATATATATGTTGAGAATTATTTTAGCTAGTACTAGGCTGTGTGGCTAAGTAATCCATTGTTTTGTCTCGGTATCCATTGTCCCTTTTACATGATGTACAATGGCTATGTGGCCAAGTAATCTTATGCTATGTCTCTGCATCCATTGTCCTTTTTGCATTATCTACCTGGCTGTGTGGCCAAGTAATTGTATTATATGTCTCTGTATCCATTGTCCTTCTTGCTATATGTACATGGCTGTGTGGCCATGTAATCTTATGCTATGTTTCTGCATTCATGGTCCTTCTTGCATTATCTACCTGGCTGTGTGGCAAAGTAATTTTATGCTATGTCTCTGTATCCATTTTCCTTCTTGCATTATGTACATGGCCGTGTGACCAAATGCTTTTGTGATATGTCTCTGCATCCATCATCCTTCATGCATTATATACCAGGTGGGAGAAATGATAATTTGTTTCCTGACTCTGAAAACTCCTTGAATTTTGCAACTTATCTTTTCTCAGATGGGCTAGCAAACTTAAACATTGTTAAATCATCTTATACCTGCATGTAGTTGATATGAAAACTATTCATTTTCTCCGAAATTACGAGTATTAAATTCTTTATGTCTTTAATTGTGTCCAAGATGATAAAACTAATGCATTGATACAATTTGATCTGGTACTAGCGATTTTGATTGCCAGTTTGAACGAGCACACAAAATCTCACAACTGCCATTTTCAAATATTGAAGAAGAAAAATATGTAATTTAAGTCGTATAATAGTGGTAATGAAAATACGAAAATGAAATAACACAAGTTCTAACTAAAGCATGTTTATTGTAAAAATGCTGTAATTGTTCATGCATTTATTTGTGTTCATTGTTGACCGCATGTATGTACTTAATATTGATTATGTACTTCCATGTGCACTCAGTATTAACTACATGCATCCATCCATGTGTCCTAAATATTGACCACATGCATCCATATGTTGTCCAAATTGACCACATGTATCCTTGTATATTCAGTGTTGATCACATATATCCATATCTACTCAGTATTGACTAAAGACGTCCATATGTAATTAGTATTTATCAAGTATCCATTTATTTATCATTATTGACCACAGCCATCCATATGTGCTCCGTATTGACCACATGGATCCATCTGTTGTCTGTATTGACCATAAGCATCTATATATTACTCAGTATAGATCATTAAGCACACCTTTCAAGAATAGTTGAATACAACAATAGTTCAATAGTTCTATCAGAAGCTACAATTGATTAACTTTTCAGGTTTTGCACCATCTGACTTTATAATAATCTTTTAAGTGATTATATTTTATGCCAGAATCTACCATTTTTGTATAGATCCAAGACCTCCTGAATGAAAGAGAAGAGCAGAGACATCTGCAACAAAGAAATCCAATATTTGTCTTTTGATGTGAACTCTAATCGTTTCCAAAATACCATCAGACAGAATTCTTGGACTTCTTGAAGGAATGCAGCTTATACAATAAATCATGATTGTATACCATTGGGTAATATTCTTTGACTTCTTGAAGGAATGCAGCTTGTACCATTAATTGAGATTCTATGCCATTGGAGAATATCTGTTGAATTCTTGAAGGAATGCAGTTATAAATTGTAATTCTATACCATCGGACAATATCTTTTGACTTCTTGAAGGAATGCAGTTTATACTATAAATTGTGATTCTATACCATCAGACAATATCTTTTGTTTTGAAGGAATGCAATTTATACAAGAATTCATTTAAAGGTTATTATTTTCAAGAGTAATACTTTTTGCCGTATATAAATTGTACAGAATTGCAACAGTTGTGATTTACCTTGCTGTATGTTTAATAAGTTTATTTGAAAATGATTATCATCAGACAATTATTCTTCAGTTCTAATATTTACATTTATAGAACTTTTATTTAAATTAGAACCATAGTCATTACAGTGTTGACATGTCATAAATCCTAACACAGAGTTACATAAAAAGAATAGATTAAATCAAATCACCCACACTCAAGGGTTCTGTAACAACTATACTAACAAGTAAGACGCCAAAAGCTGCACTACTTACAACCATATTGTTATATAATTTTAATTTGAGTGACTGATCCTTTTCTGTGATTGAGGATAGAGCTTTTGTATGTACGTGAGGCCAAGTTCTTACCCGTTTACAAAATTAAGAATGTTTTGGAAGATAACTTAGTTTATTGAGTCCTACATTATTCTATACTGTGAAGCTAAACAAAATTATTCATCCGTTTTAAGTTCACTATGTGGAATAATGTACTCCTGTATTCAAATGAAATTTGAGAAGAATCATTTATTCAAAATATTTTTTGAAGTTCAAGGTGCTTATTGATATTTTGGAGTAAAATTATACTTTGGGATTATTATAATTTCATTTGGGATTATATCACTACATGACTATTGGCACATAAGCTCGATTGAAACTGTTGGTACAACAGAACATTCAAATCATTTTGAATATTCTACAATTTTGTCCTTGTGATATAATATTTAAGACTTAATTCACAAGATTGTAAGGCCCTTTTAAATTTTCATTTTGTATCATAGAGAATCAATTTTTTCTTGAATTTTACAAAACGTGTTGATTCCGCTTATTTGTTACTTAGTTCAGGAGCGCTGCCACAAATTGTGGGCTCATCGACAAAATGAATTTTTTTAAAAACATTTTAGAACTATTTAATGAAATGGCATTACTATTTAATTTTTTCCTTAAAATTGTCATTGTCCCTTGTATTACGAATTAATTGAGATATTTAAGAAATCTTTAATGAAACCGCCTAATATTAACAATCTCACATAATATGTTATGTTGAGACCTTTTTCTCCAAATCTTACGAAGGAGGAGTTAAAGGCAATGAGGAATGGCAGGTTGATTGAGCTTCCCAGATATGTTCAAAGCAAAGCAACAACTAAAACTTTTGATTCAGTATTTGGAGGAAATGAATTTGCATAAATATTCTCTGGTTTTGAATAGTAAGTCTGTTATCTGTTTTTTTTATAGAAATATTAAAACAATTCCAGTTAAAAGACCAGATGGACCATGAGATTCAGCTTCAAAAGAAAATTAAACTAAGCAGTTTATTTAAAGTTGTATGCATATGTTTGCCTTCCTTAATATGTCCAATCTGATCAACAGTCAAATTTTATTTTCCAGCAAGTTATGCATGAATTAGGCATACAGCCATTTCAATGCTCATTCTATCACCCTAAAGACATACAGCCATTTCAATGCTATGGGGGCTCTAGAAACATTACATGAAACTTTAAAGAATATGTTTTGTTCATATTTCTTTGATACAGAAAATGATTTCCTATTGCTTCCTGTTTGGATATTATTCTGAGAATCATGTGTGTATGTATGTATAGATGGATGGATGGATGTAAGTGTACATATGCATGATTGTATTATGTAAATATTGTGTATGTTTGCATTCACTATATTGTCTTTCTCTTCTTTTGAACACCTGTGAAAACAAAATTAAATTCTGCATATTTGCAACATAACGGAAAACAAACTGAAAACCTTCACCTGTTGAAGCAAAATGAATTTCTGCACAATTTCAACAACCATGAAACATTTTGAAATTCTATATATTTTAACACACATGAAAACATATTCAAATTCTGCACATTTCAGCAAACATTGAAACATTGAAAATCTGCAGAAGAAGAATTATCAAAATAACTTTTGTTTCACTTTTAAAATTTGCAAATCTGGAAATGTGTTATTGATTTGACCTAATAGTAATCCCCATAATGTAATATTTCTGTGATTAAATCACTAAATCATAACCATTTAGATCTGTAGCTGTTTTTTGATCAAATAACTAGAATGGGAATTACCAACATTTTGATATTGGTTTACGGAAGAGAGAGTGTGTGTGTTAGTGACTATATGTTTAATGGGAATAAAACCATCCTTGTAACTTGGGCAGATTTTGCCTTAATCTGAAATGGTCATTGTGTTTTTGGCACCTATATAAATGATACATATGGGGTTTACCATTACAATATACATGATACGAATGGATATTTTCATTAAAAGTACAGTCAAATCACCTTATTACCTATAAACATGATACAAATGGATATTTCCATTACAAGTAGACAAATCACCTTATTACCTATATACATGATACAAATGGATATTTCCATTACAAGTAGACAAATCACCTTATTACCTATAAACATGATACAAGTGGATGTTTTCATTACAAGTACAGTCAAATAACCTCATTGCCTAATACATACATGATACAATATGGATGTTTCTGTTACAAGTAGTCTAATTATCTTATTACCTATATACATGATACAAATGGGTGTTTTCATTACAAGTACATTCAAATCACCTTATTGCCTATATAAATGATACAGTTTGATTTTTTCATTATAGTCATCAAACTATTACCTATATTGGATTTGTCCTTACATGTACAGTCACATATTATCAGTACATGTTTTCATAATACAGATAATTGCATTACCAGTATGGTAGAAGACCTATAATGCATCTATACATGACAAAGATACTGTAACAATTTGAATATTACCATTACCAGTAGAGATGTAACTCTTCATTACCTATTTGCATGACAAAGATTTTTCCATTACTAGTATGAACATATTCCTGCAGTACATGTGTACATGATATAGGTATTTTTGGGTTTTCCATTACCATTACAATCATATCCATTCAGTATACAGTATATGTACATTTTATAGTTACAATTAATGTTTCCATTTTCATATATCCTTTTAGTATACAGTCTATGTACATTATATAGACACATTTGATTTTTCCATTATCATATCATATCTTATTACTACCAATGAATATTTGATTTATACAATTTGACTTTTTGTTCATATTACCATTATGATTATATTTCATCAATACCTATTTACATGTAACCGCTCCGGTGGCCTAGTGGTTAGAGCGTCCGCCGCGGAAGCGTGAAGTCGTGGGTTCGATCCCCGGCCGAGTCATACCAAAGACTTACAAAAATAGTACTAACAGCTGCCTCGCTTGACGTTCAGCATTAAGAGGTTAGTGTTAGGACTGGTTGGCATGGTGTCAGGATAATGTGACTGGGTGGGACATCATGCTACATGTCTTCGGCATGATGCCCCAGTGGTAGACATCACTATCAACTGCCTCACTGCAGACATCGTAGCGATATGACTGAAAAATCATTAAAGCTACGTTAAAAATCCTAATCAAACAAACAAACAAACAAAACCTATTAAATGTGATATATATATACAATTGAATATTCCACTACCAGTACGGTCCACATATTAATGAGCTAATGATGTATCATAGATTGTTAATAACCTTTATAATAAATGTTGCCAAATTTTTTCTATCTTGCATTGTCCTTTGTATAAAAGAGACTTGATGTGATTGTCAACACAATTTAGATTACCTGCTGACTTTTAGATACATCTAAATGTTAAATGGAGACATGTAGAGAACTACAAAAATAATTCAGTTTGTGATTCTGTATGGAAATATGGTCAAAATTAAATTAGTGTCAAAGAGTAGATACTTTAAAAACAACTATTCCCAGCTAGAGAGTATTTGTATTAGTGGTTGTTTGGGTTTAACATAATTTTTCAGCACATGAAAGGCTGGATGTACATGACACCCAGTATAACATGATGACATGACAAGCCACTGGAAAGTACTGGAATGCTTAGTCAAATGTCCACATTGGCTGTGGCTGAGTCGATGACTAGAAGCCATGCAGATACAGGTCAAATAGTGATGGAGAATGTGAATGCTTCAGACTATTGAACCATCAAGAGACCTATTTGTATTGGATTAATGCTAACAACTTCACAGCTAATGTTAATTTAGCTTCTATGATTTGAAACCAATTGACCCCCATATCTGAATAAAGTAAAAGATCAGGTCTGAAGATAGCCATTTACCCCATATCTGAGTATAATAGCAAGTCACTAAAGTGTTGGTAAGCTTACCCATTCATATTATAAAATGTGTTATTTCAAGTTTCAAAAGAAATCAGACATGCAGACACTTGATTTGCAGTAATTATAACCAGTTATATGCATGACTACATCATAAATACACTCACCTGAGATGGCAACTAATGTGAATTTTTGTCAGTATAAGGGAGATAACACATCAGGGGAGATAACACATTTGCTACATTAGCACATAACCATACTGACATAATAATTATTCACCATCATATTGCATATAAATGGCATTATAAAATCAGAATAAATGATAGTTCAACGTGAAACTATTATGAATATACACATACTTTCACATACAAAATATTTAAGTAATTAAGTTTTATTCATAGGTCAGATCATAAGAGCTTTCCCTGACTTGGATCAAAACATGAATTTGGTTTTGTATTTATTAATAGTTAATAATCCCCCATTTTATGCTGCCTAAATATAGCTGTATAGATGCAGCTCAAATCAAATAATGATTTACCAAAGTTTGATTCAGTCTATCTAAACATCTCAGAGTACAGACAGTAAAGAAACTAAACCATTCTGGTGGCCTAGTGGTTAGAGCATCCGCTGCAGAAGCGGGAGTTCGTGGGTTTGATCCTCGGCCAAGTCATACCAAAGACTATCAAAACTGGTACTAACAGCAGCTGCCTCGCTTGGCACTCACCATTAAGACGTTAGTGTTAGGACTGGTCGGACTGGTGTAAGGATAATGTGACTGGGTGGGACATCATGCTACATGTCTGTGGAATGATACCCCAGTGCCTGATAAAGCATACAAGATTTAAATGGCCATGTAATGATACGTTATATCCATAATTTAGTAAAAAGTGGAGCATCAAAATGACATGCAATGTGGCAACAAGGAATGTGTTTTAATGGACAGGGGATGCATGGTTGTACCATCAGTTTCTATGGTCTTCTAGCATATGAATTGTTTCTACTTTTCTTAGCACACAATAGGCTATACATGGCTGCTACTATTACTGGTGCAGTTAGAAATTATGAAAAACCAAAGTATGAACTAACGACCCAAGGGAGGAGAAAACAAATTAAATGACCTTTATCAATTTGACCTATAATCTCAAAGAGTAATCTTTACCCCCAATGAATAGATGATGCACCACAGATGCACGTAGGAAAACATTAAACACCTCCAATCCTTTACTAAATGCTGACACCATACAAATGAAATCAGAATAATAGGCAAGTGACACTGGATTGCAATAGTCATGGCAGACATAGTACTCTTTTCACACAAAAAGAGATGTCTAATAATAATAATTGATTTTAGCAAAAACACCGGTTTTTTCTTGGTTTTATCTCAGTATAAACATGTTCTAATTTTCGCCATATTTGGATGACTTCCAACTTTAGATTCCATGATTAGCTCTTAAGAGAAACCTGAAAATTGAAAAATTTACTTTAAGGTTTTATGTTTCTGCATACATTATTGCCATAGACAATTGAAGTTTAAAAATAGGTTTGCCTTATACTAAGCAATACAAATTTCAAGATTAATCAAAGCATCCATAATTCTGATGTTTTTGTTACAAGAGATTATACAGAGGATAAAACTTAAAGATTATATGAATCATTTGTGTTAAAATGATTCATTCTGGATTTATTGTAAAACATACACGTGAGGGATTTCATAATTTACTAATTGCTTTGGTTAGTCTAACTCGCACACAGTGGCAGAGGACCCCAAACACATCTATTAAACTTTTGATGTACTACATGTGAAAACTTAAAAAAAATATGAAGGATCCTAAAAGTGGTTTTAATAATTTACTTAGAAAGCATGGCATGGTGGTCTATTGTAGGAAACCTTGGGCATCAGACAATCCAGTTTGTGTTTTAGCACTGAATACTAAATTATGTTGAGACAATCGTGGATAATAGTAAATGTAAATGAGGTAATGTTTACATGCATGTATTAAGTGTTTAATGGCACATGAACACAATAGTGTCTACAATTGTGTTATTCAAAGTAAATTATAAAAAAGAAACAAACATTACAAATTATAAATTATAAAAAATTATAATAAAAATTATAAAAAAATTATAATAACAAATTATAAAAAAGAAACAAACATTAAAAATTATAAAAAAGAAACAAACATTACAAATTATTGAAAAAATGAAACTTTAGGAATATATACCTTTCCAGATAAACTAAGGGAAGTAATGCATAGTGATATTTATACATTTCAGAGGGTCATTTTTGAATATAAATCACAGAAAAGACAGAAGACTTTCTTTGTTGGCGCACGAAATATTGCTTTACTGAGCTTCACCCCTTAAAAGAAATGTCAATGACCTTTCTGGCACAAGATGTCATGAAATGCTAAAAATCAAAATTGCTTAGTGTTTTATTAACACAGGTGTGTAGCAGGATATATCTGAATGGATGGATGCTTGGATCAAATGATGACACAAAACAATGTGACGAAAGATGAAAATTTATGGATTGGATTAACAAGCATACCATGACCTTTCCCAAACTTTACCAGGGCGATTACACAAAACTTAAGATCACAATAGGATTGTTTATCAATTATAACTGTGTCATGCTCAAAACAAATTGACTTAATCTGTGGGGGGGGGGGGTTGTTAATAAAATTAGAAATTATCATTTCCTTCAGTTCCATATTCAAACTTTTCATGGCTTTTTCATAACTTTAGGATGTTTTGAGGTATTTCAAGACTTTTAAAGGCCCTTCAAATTTACTTTGCAAGTCCAAAACCGATACTGTACATTTCACAAACAATTATCACTATCGATGATACTGTACAACATTTCACAATCTTCCATCCCTATCGATGATACTGTACATCATTTCACAAACAATTATCATTATCGATAATACAGGACACCATTTCACAAACAATCACCCCTGTCAATGATACTGTACAACATTTCACAATCATCCCTATTGATGATACTGTACAGCATTTCACAAACAATCATCCCTGTCGATGTTACTGTACAACATTAGACAGCAATCATTCCTATCGATGTTACTGTACAACATTTCACAACAATCATCCATATCGATGTTACTGTACAACATTTCACAACAATCATCCCTAACAATGTTACTGTACAACATTTTAAAGCAATCATCCATATCGATACTGTACAACATTTAACAAGCAAACATCCCTATCGATGTTACTGTACAACATTTCACAACAATCATTCCTATCGATGTTAGTGTACAACATTCACAGCAATCATCCATATCGATGTTACTGTACAACATTTCACAACAATCATCCATATCCATGTTACTGTACAACATTTCAGAACAATCATCCCTATCAATGTTAATGTACAACATTTCACAACAATCATCCATATCGATGATACTGTACAACATTTCACAAGGAAACATCCCTATCGATGTTACTGTACAACATTTCACAACAATTATCCATATCAATGATACTGTACGACATTTAACAAGGAATCATAGCTGTTCCAATTTGTATATCAGCGGCGACAACAATCGCGGCAATAATCTCGATAATAAAAAAAAAAATATCATCATGCAGCCAGCGCAAACTGCAGGATTACGTAGTTAAATTCCATGTTGTGTCAACTGCATACTCGCAAATATCCTCGATGATATCGTCGTCACTCAATGACACATTTTATATCAGATAGTGAGTTTTCAGCGATGGTACGTGTTTATGATTCCGCGATGTCAAAATTAGAAAAACAACATGAATATAATAACAATGGCAACATCGCAAGAACTACTTCAACGAATAGCGGAAAATACCACCCCGGTGAAAACCAGCATGATCTCAATAACATGAACCAATCCTGAATTCATTGTGAATTTCCCTTCTGCGATTCCTGTGAAGGAAATAGCACGGATCTCCCTAAACACAGTAATGGACAGTAATGGGCTGTAATGGGTTGTAATGGACAGTAATGGGCTGTAATGGACAGTAATTGGTTGTAATGGACAGTAATGGGTTGCAATGGACAGAAATGGGCTGTAATGGACAGTAGTGGACAGTAATGGGACAAGAAAAGAATATTGATAAAAAAATTATAATTTTTATTGTAAGGACTTGAATACATAAATCATAAATAACAAATGTTGTTATGATATTGTTTTATTAGTTCACATAATACGCTTTAATTAAAATAATGCCATATATATATATATATATATATATATATATATATATATATATATATATATATATTCTTTGGTAAGACTGTCCACATTTATTTATTTTGTTCTAGTCTGACTCCGCTCAGCTCTCATACTTTTTCTCTGGTGAGGTTTTTTCCCTCCTGAAGGTGTCTTTGGTATAGTGATTTTACCATTTGTCGACCTTATTGCTAACTTATTTATACCCTTGTCTTGAGAAACTTTCTAAATATTGCTTGTCGTTCAGTTTCTGTTTCTTGACACCAAACGTCAATATAAACTCTGTGATGCATATAATTGGATGTGGAATCATTATTCTTGAATGACCACGAGGATCAACGACGACGTTTCAGAGTCTGCCAGTCACCGTCATCTGATTGACGCTTAGGTGTGGACGTTTCCATGCTAACGTCACGTTCAGGTGTGCAATTATTGGGATAGTCATTGATGGCTAGGCTACTAGTTGAGGCTGTGAGAATTTACTTTGAGGGACTCAACAA
Organism: Unio delphinus; assembly: GCA_029339505.1. Classification (NCBI taxonomy): domain Eukaryota; kingdom Metazoa; phylum Mollusca; class Bivalvia; order Unionida; family Unionidae; genus Unio; species Unio delphinus. The sequence continues at coordinate 6,750,142 of JAQISU010000046.1, forward strand.
AACCTCCCGCTCAACTGCAGCTTTGAGTTTATCAAGTCCAATCTTAGCAGCGTGTTGTAATGAAGGAAAAAAATATAATATTATAAACATTTATAACTTTGTAGAATATATATTTCAAACATAGGTTTTCTAACAAGAATTTCTTGAGATAATATTTATTTAAAGATCAAAATGAAATTTAATAAATATACCAGATATCTAATAAACTGGTAATTGTACAATTTATAAACAGTAGATATATTGATTAAAATGAAACAATCCAATATTTACTCGGCAGTAATAAATACAAGACATGTACACATATAATTATATTTAACTAAGTAAACACATAGACTAAAAGTCAAATTTCAGTGTCAGTAACTTTACAAATTGCTAAAATTACAGATCATTACAATCAAAAATATATTTGGTCTCCTGACAAGTTGCAAGAAATTGAGGTTATTTACTTACATGTCTAATAATATGATCATAATAAATATTTGGGAACAGCCTAGAAAAATATACAAATAAATCCTTATAAAATAATTCATTACTTTTTGAAGTCGTGTGATACCCATCAAATAATCACTTTTGCCTCCTATCGAACGACACTGAGGACAGATGTATCCCTGGAAGACCAGGTCTTAAAGTCTTTGCTTGTTATCACTTCACACGTAGAGTGAAACCAAGAATCACATACCTGAATCAAAATGTATAGATACAAACTGTCAGCTGTCACAAATTGACATGGGTAAACTATTAACGTTATATGTATGCAAATTAATAATAATAATAATAATAATAATAATAATAATAATAATAATAATAATAATAACTTTATTTTATGATCCTAATAAATTAGTTCTAGGAAGATGGTGGGTGTATCTAATTTAGATATATCAGATGGTTTAAGATTTGGCATAAACATAAAAAGTAATTTATGATGTGGGCCTTAAAAAGAATCGAGTATGTTAAAATTATATACATTATATAGATATACAGAAAGAATAAATGAGAAGATGGATAATATTTTCTTGAAATAATTTTGGGAGTTTAAATATAATACTCCATGAGAAATATAAAATATGATTTATTTAACGTTCTGATTAAAACAACAATACAACAATAATTCTAGGTAGCATATTAATGACATTTAAAAAACGCTTGAGTCATTACAACATGGATGATCTGGAAACATACAGAAACAGCATAATACATTACTACAGTTAAAATACCTACTATGCGTATCATATATCATCTGACAATAAAGTTGATGAGATGTAAGAATACCATTACGAGAGAGAGAGACAGAGAGAGAGAGCATGTATTATCGAGGTGATGGAATTTATCAATCAAAATGTTATTATGACATTCAGTTCATTTTCTTCTTTCAAATTGATTTTACTACATTACATTAACCATTTTCAAGATAAATACTGGTATACAATCGGCAACAAATAACATCGAATTGGTCAAATTTTCTTAATATAGAATGCTAATTTAAGGACTAAAAATCCTCATTTTGCGATCAGTGACATACAACAATGAATCTGATAATAAAGCTAATTATAAAATGCAATTAATATTGAAAACATCTACTTAACCAAGTTTAACTGAATTTAAGAAATGTACTGTTATTAATTTTTTTTGCATGTAATGTTGTTAACAAGACATATATAAGCTTGGGGAAAATATTTATTATTCTAATCGCTTCTTTCAACTTTCCTTTTCACATTTGAAAGCATATTATTGAAACACTGTTTATTATAAATGGCAACAACTGATACATTTTTTATTTGCAAATATGTATTTTATGTAGATACTGTTCAATGTTAAACACAGATAACAGGAGGTTTGAATGCTTTTACAGACACTCAAAGAATTTGCATGAATAATATCATAACAGGCCTTGAATTTAACATAAATTTCCTGGTAGCCAGAAGGACTAGTGTACTAAGAAATTTACTAGCCCTGCCAAACATTTACTAGCCCTGTCCCCAAAACAATGTCACACACTCGTATCGAGATTAACAACAATTTTATTTCATAAATAGCATTATCGTATAAAATGTAGAAGAACAGAAGTATACATTCTACTTTAAATCATCAATAAATTCACATGTCTTGTTTATCAAGATAATTTGGATCCAATTCCAGAAAGGGATCCAGGTGTCCTTTCTCGTCCTTCACCTGCACTCTGGGTCCATATGGGGTTTGTTCCGGTCTCCTTACCCATCTCCTTGAAACATTCCACAAATGTATTGCTGATAATGGATCATATGTTGGAATGTCATTTGTATGAAACATGATGAAGAGTAGGTCGGGCAGAACCCAAGGTCGCAAACAAGATCTCCAGTCACTCTTCACCATTTTCATCTCTGAAAAACCCCTTTCAGCATCAGCAGAGTGGGCTAGGATTGTCAGGATGAGGTCAATCAGTGCCAGAATATTCTTGCAGTCAGCAGCATATGATTGTACAACAAAGTCAAAGCATAGATGTCTTTGTAACTGCAAGATAACAGAATAAATTTTGCTTTTTTTCCGGAGGATGAACACCTTCTATAAAACGCCACATTTTGCCTGTCATATATAAGGCGGGAATTGTGCATCGTTTTGAAATATGAGATGTTACAGTATAACTGACGCGAATTATTTGAAGTAAGAATAGGAATGACACTGTATCCTTTAAATAAAAAAGTCCCAGCAAGAAACCCATTTAAAAACACGTGTCTTTGCCCCCCCCTCCCCTTTCCATCAAATGGCTTCTCCCTAATAAAGACTTGACTTCAGTGGATTTTCTGCACGATCAAATCAGTGGCTAAAGTAAACACTATTATAAAATATTAACATCAAAAGAAAAATGTTAGTTTCAACTTGGAAAATGTGTGCTCCCATCACACGAAGCCAGCTGACTCGGCACGTTTTAATTAACTCGGGTGCTCGACGCAAGCTTGATGTAAATGTAAAAGAAAATAATAATCAAAAGGAACAAAATAATACATAGCGACAAAAATACCAAACATATTCCTGAGATATTTTTCTAAGGTATTTTTGTCACTCTGTATGATTCTGTTTCTTTAGATTTTTTTCCCCCTTCACACCAAGAGCGCATCGAACACCTGTTGTATTTAACAGCTCCAATTATGGTCTCATCATTAATAACATATGTTTGGTAATTGTTCCTAATTAATCGAACCTCAGTATATTGCTGAAATTAATAATAAACGTGAATATTTTCAATCTTAGATGCCCATGTTCGATTTAAATTCCCATCAAATGCCTGGATATCTCCACGTGTATTCAATTATTTGTTCAATCGTTTTGGGGGGAAAATATAAAAGCTATTCTTATTATCATAGAAAAAGTAGTTGCTTGGAAAATGATGTGTCAGTAATGCTATCATAATAAATTGATATAATTCTTCTAATTATTTTGATGCAAAGGTAAAATATGAGTTACCCGTTTGTGACTCTGAGCAAGCAAAAAAAAATACCTTCAAGAAACAAACATGTAAACTAATTTCTTTGAATAGTTGATGCTATGTTCTTTCGTGTGGTGTAACGTTTCGTAATTTGTTACTGTGGTCGCGTGAATAAAGCGTGATACCATTTAATTCACTATCAGATCAAAACGGATCAATTTCCAAACTTCCGTTGTTAATGACGGGACCTAAATTGACACTGTGAAGTGAAACGCACATAATCAGATGTGTCAGAAACACATTTCCGAGGCAGACATTGACTTCATCTTCACAAGCTCATATTTTATGACTGTGTTTACAACGGTCACTGCGTTGATTCTAAAGAACATCGACCGAAGTCACGTCTTTATGAGGGTATTGAGTAAACAAACGCTGACTGTTGATAACCAAAAACTTACTAGCCCGTCGGAATATTAACATTATGAAAGTTACTAGCCCGACGGAAAATCTACTAGCCTCGGGCTAGCGGACTACCGCTAATTTCGAGCCCTGTCATAATAATGATATAAATTAAAGATCGTTAAATGGAAACTAAACAATATATAAGTAATTGAAAAGATGACATACATAAAAGACAGCCCGACTCACAAGCTTTATTACAGTCACTGCAAGGAAACTGTTTCTTGCTCTTTCCTTTAACCATTCTGATAATATCCAAGATCTCACAAACGTCAACAAAATTGAAAATGTTAACACGGTGAATAGAAAACCTGACTTTTGGTTTGACTGCAACCTTCTTATATAAGGAATAAATGGATCTGACTTGATGCCACTTATTTACATTAAAATCATTGTTTAAACATAAGCAAAAGTTGGTAACAAGCACTATTGTTCATATATCGATTCAAGTCTGTAACAAATAATACAGTTGATACCACTATTCAATCCTATTAATGTTCATTGACCATTACATCTCACAATATGTCGTTAAACGATAATTATGTTAAGCCTTACATGACACTGCCTGCTCAACTTACTGGATTCTATGTGCATCTAAAGTGGACATCAAAGACACGTGTAACAGGTGTAAAAGCGTCATTTAATGAATGCATACTATACTAGTTTTAGGTGTTTATGCAACTGAAATGTTTCAGCTATTAGTCCTACAATAAAAATCAGTTCACTATTTTTTTAGTATAATTTTTGCAAAAACGAACACTTAAATGGAGTCTCTTAAATGAAACCAGAAATACAATGATACATTTATTAAGTTCCATAGATATGCAACTCTGTGTTATTATTTAAGTCCTTACAATAAAAAATATAATATTTAATGTACATTACTATAATTTCTTTCGCAATATTCTATTTTTGTCCCCATTATTGTTCATTACATCCCATTACTGTCCATAACAGCCAATTACTCTTCATTACTGAACATTACTGTGTTTAGGGAGACCGATTTTAAGGAGCATATGAGATTACATACATTGCTATTTTCACATGAATTGCGAGTGGGAAACACATTTTGGGGACTATTTCTAAAGACATCACAATACATCGTTTTCCAAGCAATTTCCATTAGTATAATGCGTAGTTCTGTTAAAAACAATATTTTCCATCGGTTATTTTGCTCTTGTAAGGGCAGGAGGTGAAACGTTGGGATTTTTTTTTGTTACTTAGTGAGTGAACCTATCGTTTTTGTTTGGGGACCACTCTTTATTCAAAGTTAAAAATGCCCACCATATTCTACCTTGTTGCAAAGATTCCGACTAGTCTGCCTTAAATCTGAGGCAAAAAAGTCTATATTCTGGACACAAAATTGGATTCCAACCACAAATTTTGGGTGAAAACAACTGATCCAAAAATTAGGTTATTCCCTTCATATTTTTTAGTACAACTAAAATGTCCAAATTCTTGGTTTCACTGTAGAGCTAAACCTGTATACCTTTCTATAATACCACTCAATTTAGTGTATTTTACATGACCTTGATGTTACAGAGCTTGGCAATTGACCGTACTACCTCCTACCCTTAACGTTGTGCCATGGGTTAATGTGTTAAAGGTGCACATGAGAAAACATACCAGACATAAAGCTTTCATATGTAAGTTTGTGAGCAAAGTTTTAAGCAGAATAGTGATTTAAAGGTGCACATGAGAAAACAGAATGGAGAGATACAATTTAAATGTGAAGTTTTTGACAGAATGTTGAGGGGTTAATAATAGACTGAAAAAATATGGTCATGCATGTTTCAGATGTTTGTAAATAAACAGTCAAAGGTTAGACGTTTCAGTTTTAGTTCCAAAGATTTGCTTTAACTCATTCAGCCTCGATCCTGTCAATATGCGTGATCGGTTTTCTGCATTAAGTAACCAATCTTGCCAGTAGTCGAAGTGTGTTGACTGCATTCAATGGCCGATCCCGTCCGTTATCGCTTTGAATGTGTGTTAGATACAATGTCTCTTATTGGTTAGAGTTTTTCCAAGAATCTGACCAATATTAACCAAGTTTCTAAGGTTTAATCTTTAACAAGCAAAGCAAAAATATGGTCAGCAGTTGGATATTTTGCAAGATTTAGATTCAGATTTAGACTGAATAATTAAAAGAAGATGATGCTAAAAGTGATGAGAATAGAATTCTTGCAGATCTAGCAGATTGTGGCCATCATGATAATTTTATAAATAGTGTATAAATAAGTTGTGAAAGACTCAGACAAATAAAAAAAAAGTTATACATCGCTGGGGCTGTATTCAGTTGTGCTAACCAAATATGCTATGCTTTTTAAAGACTCTATATAGTGTCATAGACCTGTAGATTATCCTTCATGTTACTTTAAAGTTTTCTGTCTCAACAAATATCCACAATGAATCAGTATATTTTTCAAACCTGTTTGATTGAAATTTTTCATAATTCAGGGGTCGTCCAATGTCGCAAATTGCAATTTTTTCCCTTATTGGCGACAAAAATGTCCCATCTGGCAATTTTTTGGCGACGTACTTTTTGGTTATTTAATTTGTACAAACAATCATGGATTTGGACTGCATAAATTAAAAGGGAGAACGAAAGGAAGTCACAAACTTGACTAAGCAATGCATTGGAATCAATCTGTACAGAAATGATCCTTTGTTTGTATAGACAACCCCATCTTAGCAGTGCATTGTTACATCATAATCTGCTTATGCTGACATATGGGACGAGTACTGTATGCTGTGATACGGTCACTCATCCTACCGTACTATACCTACAACTGACCGACTTCTAAAGACGCGAAGAGAACAGATAAAATTAATTGAATGGCTAATCTTTCTATTTTTTTTTACATATACCAATACAATAGTTTTGCTGAACCTTCATAGAAAACTGATAACCTTTGAAGTACCGACTACTGTGTATACATACAAAGCAAATGGAAAAAATCTCAATCACAATTATATCTATCGCCAATGCAACATTATCATGAGCAAACGGAAGTTAGACGTTGCGTGTTCATCATCTCCTCTTAAGTTAACAAAATTAACGGCGTTTGGATTTAGTGCAAATTAATCAGACAATAGTCACTGAACCCGATGATAAACCTTCCAGTCCAACATCATCTACATGTAGTGCTTCAAGTGCAACACCACATAATGATGAACAGGGCAAAAATTCCCCAAAATTTCTAGACAGTTGGAAACTTGGGCGTCCGTGGCTGAGATATGATAAAAAGTTAAAACAGATGTTCTGTGATGTATGTATCAAGGCAAAGTTCGTCAATTCATTTACAACTGGCTGTGATATTTTAAAGAAGGTGTGTCACTAAACATGAATCCAGGCGGTGTAAATAATATTTGTGCATTTTCCTCATTGATCTTTTCCTTTTGCCATCAATCTTGTGTTACGGCTACAGAGACTTAAACTCCGCAAGAAGAAATAGCAAACAACAAATAAACAAGTTTTGCATAATTAAAAATATTTATTTATTTCTCAAAATACAGGAGTGAAAGAATCCCTAAAATGGGTGTTAACTTATGCTAATAAATTCGGTCAAATAATTGCCAGGTGTTGACGCATGTAAGTTTCATTCGTGGGAGTGGAGATCCTATTTTGATTGTTGAGAAAATTTATACAGCATTCAGTGATCATTCTTTTGGTATTTAGGAAACAATAGAGCATTTAATGGAGATTTTGGCGAACTTCGTAATTTGCTCGGAATTTTTATCACGTGGCGGGTGGTCAGCTGACCGCAATAGCTACTCGATAGGTGGTGGGCAAAATATGGCAAGCGCTTAATAATCAGCATCAATTTTCTAACTACGTCAACATCGTTTATCGAGTTGGAAAATGCCTATTCAACAGAAATGCTGCTGCAAATATTGACGAAATTTAATATTGGAACCATTCTGTCTTATTTGCGCCCTCCCCCCTGCCCCTTCATTGTTGATACTTTGGGCCAATTTGGGCGCTCATTTGCCTAGCCACCGGGGCGAATGCCCTACCTGCCCCCCCCCCACTACGTCACTGGGTAACAGTCATACATGTGCACAAACGGTGATGCGGGATGCTGACATCAGAAATAAACTCTGCATCTCATCTCGCGATAATTTAACAAGAATCAGCATGTACAGATGTGAAAAATTAGACTTTGAAACTGCATTCTACAAGTGGGCAGCCATAAATTCGCGACGGATTTTCATGCAACACTTTTTTAACATTTTGTTAATGCTTGTTGTAATTAAAATATTAACTAACCCATCTTTTGTAATTTTCATTGCCTGTTACATTAATAGACTAAATTAACACTTGGAAAAATGTACACTACTTGTTCTGGCGATACTTTTTGAAAATTGGCGACAAAATAATGAGGTTGGCGATTTTTTTGGCGACAGATTTTTAAAAGCCAGGACCATCCCTGTGACATTAACCATTTAGATACGATTACACTTTAAATGCATCGTAAAATGGTTTGGATAATCTGATTTTCATGTTCTGAAACTGAAACATTTATAATAAATATCCCCATGTGGAAATGGTAAATACTCCCGGCATTTAAAATTATTTTTAAACCTTTATATATTTTAAAAAAACATTTTTCCCCCGAGAGTTTCCATCGGTTGACTACATACAATGTTATTTCTCATTTATAAAATCTTTCTCAAAACACCATTTGTTTCCTTATGTTTCAAATTTGTATTCAGTTCAATGTTGGGTTTATATCATGGTTGTTATTCAAACAAGACAACGCTGTGTATATTTTCCCATTTTGTTTACATAACCATATGTAAAGCTTTTTATCAACAAATATCTTCTTGTTTTTCAATGCATATAACATAACAGTAATGGTACAATTCAGTGTGTACCTTTGAAATAATTTATCAACTTCTTTTTTTCAATGGAGATATATCATTTTCATTGGAAATCATTTTCTCTGGTGTTAATGGGTAACCCATGAAATAGTCATAAAAATGTAATTTAATCACCAAAAACACTTGAAAGTATCAAAGTCATCTTATGTTTTAAATTGATTTTCTCCCATTATGCCATGCAATGATTCCATGTTTGTGTGTAATTTGATTGCTAATTACACATCTTACTCCAGTCACAATCATCACCAACAGGCCATAATCGGTAACAAATTCAAGTTTTACACCTAATATATCTTTAACTTTATATCTTGTGATAATCATGGAAAACTTTGTAATAACCTAACTTTATGAACTCATTGCATATAAATATAGATATTGTATGTACCCATATGTAATCAACCTCAATATGAAAATGCTATGTCTAATTATTAATTAAAGATTTCCTTGTCTAATGAATTTCCAGATAAACTGAAGAACTAATTAAAATGAAATTAAAAAAGTGGCATATGATGGTATAAGGATACGCTGCTTAAATTGGGATAACTTATTATTTTAAGCTAAGATCTTCATTCCATTAGGTGTCATTTTCCTCCAGTCAAAGTACATAAGTGGATCCTGATCATATATTAAAGGCTTGTAAATGGTTATCTTGGATTCATCACTTGTGATCTAATTAAATCAAACAATTTTGACAATAAGTAGATCATCCGACCTGGATCCAATTGTTTACCCAACACAATTTAGAATTCTGTATAATCATCAGACCTGAATCCAATTGTTTACCCAACACTATTTAGAATTCTTTATAATCATCAGATCTGGATCCAATTGTTTACACAATACTATTAATAATTCTTTATTTACAGAGGGGACTCATTTAGATGTAAATAATTTTACCTTGAGGTCCTCTAAAAAAGTGAAACATTATACATCATACAAGAAGTTAATATAAATTACTATTTAGTTCAACACGTTTTGAGTAAAATAAATTTGACTTAAATATCATCTCTCTTAAATACTAATATTTTTGGCAGCTTTTACGGCATATGAAATCTTTTTCCACAGAAATATTCCAGAGTATTGGAAACATCTTAAAATTGATAAATTCTTGAATTTGATGGATTAATGTTTTATATGAGATGTTGACATAATGATAAATGCATTGTGAAATTCATATAGTGTAACCAGACACTTAATTGCTGTAACTGTATAATTATAATCATACCAAAATAATTATTTCCGTATTTTATTGAAAATAAACCATGCCACATAACACTTATTTTTGTTTAAAACAAGAGTGTCTTTAAAGGGACCAATTGTTACCAAAACAAAATTGAGGTTTTTAATCATATAAAACCACATTTTTAATGTTGCTCATTCAACGAAATTCAAATTGGACCAATACATACAGGTTTTTTCCAAATGCATATAAGTTTTGACATCCAATGTCCAAATAAAAATTAAAATACATGTGCGCATCACATACATTATATTATTGTAAAGCATTATTAATAAACATTGTAAAATGAGTGTGATGTTACTCATTCTACTAAGAGAAAAAAAGAATATAGTTTCTGAAACAGAACACTATTTGGACTAAAATAAAACTTTTAGATTTTTGTCAGTTATATTTGTAATTGTATTTTTTTCTTTTTAACAGTACACATTATGGTGTGGATCTATTAAATGCAACCATACTTGAAAATTCACAAAATAAGATACTTTTCAGCACATAAAAATTCACTAATTAAAATATGGTTATGAATTGGTTCTAGCAAAAATTTATAAAATGTGAGCGTGGAATAAACATGAACATCAAATTCATGCAGTAATGCTACCCAGCCACCATCTACCTCTGATGGTCTGGTTATTTGTACCACATGCTTTTGTTGTATAAATGACCCCAGTTTCTTTTCTCTATCTATATTTTAGTTTACTGAATCATCTGTCCAAAGGTTGTAATATGCTGTGTTTTTTTCATCTGGTTATAAGTTCCATGAAGCAGGTACATCTTTTGCTAAGGTCATAGAAGCACAAATAGTATCCAGGGAGCACATAACATATGTTGCTCGGGTCAGTGAAGCACATATGACTTGTGCACAGGTCTAGGAAGTACACGTGTCTGGTGCTAATAAATCCAGGAAGTACAAAAATGTGCTGCTAAAGTCCAGGAAGTACATGCCTCTAGTCCTCAGGTCTAGATAAGTTCTAGTAAGTAAAATGTGCTAAGGTAGTGGAAGTACATATCAATGGTACTTATGTATAAGAGGTACCTTGAACTGGTGCTAACATCCAGAAAGTGTGTACTCAAGGTGTTTAGACACAGAAAGAAGCAAAATTACCAAGTTTCATAAAACTTTAACAGTTCAGTTGTCAAAGACAAAAATGAAAATGTGAGAGGAAAGGACAGTATTATGAAATTAATCTAAATTAATCCTTATGAATGTCTATGAAAGTACAAAATGAATGAAAACTTCATTATAAATTGAAAAGCCAGAAATGTACTGGTCTTCCAAGAACCATGTCTTCAACCGCAACCCTAACCCTATTCGAGTTCTCGGATAATATTTTAGTCCATAATGAACACTATTTCAACACAAGATTCCTCTAAATTTATTTTCCTCTTTAATAACTTCTAAGTACAGCATCAAACACATCTGCAGACTGAGATCAGAAACAACAGAGTTGCGATTGACTCCAAAATCAGAATGAATATAATCACAGAATACACTATACCATTTTCATGAATATTGCCTGTAAGATACTTATTAATCATTGTCTATATATACTTTGCATTCATAACAGAGGTCACATACACAAATTTAAATTCTATACAATTTATAAATATGAATAGAAATTACAAAACTAAAATAATGTATCAGGAGTTACAATTTGGTGCTAAGGTGTAGGAAATACATATGTACGGCTCTAAGGCCTGTGAAATATTCAGGTCAAAGAACAACATAATTATGTCTGGTGCTAGAGTTGTTGAAGTATATATGTCCTGTGCTTCAGTCTAGTAACTATATACTTTTAGAGTTATTGAAGTATATATGCTTAGTCAAGGAACTAGACATATCAGGTTCCATGGTGCAGGAAGTACATACATCTGCTGCTAAGGTCAAGGATGTATGTATGTCTGGTGATATGGTCAAGAAAGTATATACATATGGTACAAATGTTTAAGAATACATGTCTAGTGTTAAGATCCTGCTAGTAGATACATCTGGTGCTATAGTCTAGCAAGTACATACCTTTTGGTAATCAGGTCTGTGAAGTACATACCTCTGGTGCTAAGGTCCAGGAAGTGTATATACCTGCTGTTAAGATGCTAGAAGTATATTCATCAGCTGCTTGAGTTAGTGAAGTACATATGTCTGGTTCTAAAGTCCAGGAATTAGATACCTCTGTTTCTGCATATATGTCTGGTGTTAGGGTTAAGGAAGTGTAGAACTGGTGCTAAGGTCTAGAAAATAAATAAGTCTAGCGCTAGCATGTAGTATGTACGTCTGGTAGTATGGTATAGGAAATACATAAGTCTGGTGCTATTGTCTAGGATGATTATACGTTTAGTGCTAGGGTCTAGGAAGTATATATATATATATATATATATATATATATATATATATATATATATATATATATATATGCTTCAGTACTCGTGCCTTGCATACGAAGTATACAGATCTGGTGCTAGGGTCTAGGGTGCATAGACGTCTGGTGCTAGGGTCTAGCATACATATAGGTCTAATGCAAGAGATTATAATTCATATACGTCTGGTGCTAGGGTCATAAGAAGTATATAGATCTGGTGTTAGGGTCTAGGACGCATATACGCCTGGTGCTAGAGTTTATGAGGTATATATGTCTGGTGCTAGAGCCAAGGGAGTATAGAGGTCTGGTGCTAGGTTCTAGGATGCGTATACGCCTGGTGCTAGGGTTTATGAAGTATATATATCTGGTGCTAGAGCCAAGGGCGCATAGAGGTCTGGTGCTAGGGTCTAGGATGCATATACGCCTGGTGCTAGGGTCATAGGAAGTATATATATCTGGTTCTAGGGTCTAGTATGCGAATACGTCTGGTGCTAGGGTCATAGGAAGTATATACATCTTGTGTTAGGTTTATACAAAGCATATATATCTGATGCTAGGGTCTAGTATGCATTTACGTGTGGTGCAAGGGTCAAGGATGCATATGCGCATGGTGGTAGGGTGTATAAAGTATATATGTTTGGTGTTAGGGTTTATGAAGATACATGTTTGGTGCTAGAGCTTAAGAATCATAGACGTCTGGTGCCGTGGTCTAGGATGCTTGTATATCTGGTACTAGGGTCAAGGAAAAATATGCATCTGGTGCTAGGGTCTGTGAAGTATATACATCTGGTTCTAAGGTCATAGGAAGTATATGCACCTGATACTTGGGTCTAGTACGCATGTACATCTGGGGCTTGGGTCTAGGACACAAATACGTCTTGTGCTAGGATCTAGGATGCACATACGCCTGTTGCTAGGGTCTATGAAGTATATATGTTTTGTGCCAGTGTTTATGAAGTATATATGTTAGGTGCTAGAGCCTAGGACACAGACATCTGGTACTAGTGTCTAGGAAAAATATACATCTGATGCTAGGGACTATGAAGTATATACTTCTGGTTCTAGGTGATAGGAAATGTATATATCTAGTGCTATGGTCTAGGATACATACACGTCTGGTACTAGGGCCATAGGAAGTATATACAACTGGTGCTAGGGTCAGGTATGCATTTATGTCTGGTGCTAATGTCTAGGAAGAACATATATATGGCGCTAGAGCCCAGGACGCATATATATATATATATATATATATATATATATATATATATATATATATATATATATATATATATATATATATATATATGGTGCTAAGGTCTCGTAAGTATATGCATCTGGTCTATGAAATATGTATACCTGGTGTTATTTTATTGGACTCGTACACATTTGGTGCTATGATCTTACAAGTACATACGTCTGGTGCTAGAGTCTTGTTTGGATGTATATTCGTTGGGTGCCTGTGTCATTTGAAGTATATATGTGTGGTGCTTAGATGCTGGAATTATATTCATCTGGTGTTTCTGAAACGCTAAGCATAGGACTGCACAAGAGATTTTTCCATTAGGTTTAAAATATTATAAACAGTCCGATGTAATTGGATTGGATCATACAAAAATATCCATATCTCCAATGACTATGTTGGTTGTGAAGAGAGCATAAATTGAACTGTGGTATATTTTTTAAATTTCTAGGTCTTCCTTTTTTAACGTTTTTGTTTAAATATTGTTAGTGTACATAATACCCGTCTATATTCCATTTTGATGTGAAGTGGCCATGATGCAAATTAACACAGTATTCTGCAAAATACTTGAGTAGTCATTGGAGGAAAACATTTTCCCCAAATGTTTTCCATTCACTTCCAGTAATTAACGATATAGAACCAAAACATCTGTACATCTGGGTCTAATGTCTGTTGAGAACATTACTTTGGTGCTAAAGTTTAGGAAATATATAAGCCTGGTGCTAAGGTGAAGCCATGTGTCAGGTGATAGAGTGAAGGGTCTGGAAAGGATATTTGTGTAGTGCTAAGGACAGGGATTATAAAATTGTGTGAATACATTTCAAGATCATTTTAATGTGCATAAATGAATGATGAGCAAATATCACTTGATTAATTTTATTCAAATTTCAATACATCTCATACCATTTTTGTTACTTTTTCGGTCAAGGATTATCCTACAAATATAGACCTACAACTGAAAGCATTAGCAGACAGCAAAACAGATAAACAAAAGATATACCTGGATAGGAATCAAGGGAACAACATGCCCCACCTCATCCCCAGCTTTATTGATCCACAAGATATGAACTGGATCTTTAGTAATTGTTTGGCAAGTACAAGGGTGAATGCACTCATTGTACCCTTTAAGTAAGTTAATTGAGTGCATTTGCATCCTCTGATCCAGGTAGCCTGCCAGAAAACGCACCTGAATGGGCCCTATGAAAAAAATATTAATATGATTTAACTGGAAACTGGTTTGTTACGTTATTAGTATTTGATGCAAATAGATGCATGCATGCATCTATAATAAAGATTATACAACAATAATTAAACATGCTCTTTTGACTTCACGGTTAAGGCATGATTGTGTATGATATTCAATCGGTTTAGTTCATACCAGGCAACTGGTTATCTTGCATGTCAAAAGCATGTAACTGAATATTAATTTCAACATAATTAGCAACTGATATATGATAAGTTTATTTGACATGTAAACCGTCTTAATGAAAACACATTTGAATATTGACTATTTACCTATTTTGTTTGTGACACTACAGCCTAATTTAAAAAAAATAGCTTGAAAACCATCAAAATGAAACATGTTATACCATATAAATATATATATCTTTACACATAGGAAAAGTGTTTTACTGTTTGAACCAGAGTGTAAAGATGGTAAAATTGCATATATTTATGTTGCATTTTGAAGTTAATATACTTTAGGGATTCTATTAAAAAATGAATTCATAATGAAAGAAACTAAAAGCAATAAAATTAAAAAAGTGACACAATTAATCTTAATCAAAATATGTAAAATAAAACTAATAAAAGGCACATAGAGCCATAAACTGACAACATGGAAAGACAGAAAATGGAAATGAACAGCCACTTTTGTAAAAACCATAAAAGTCAAAATTAGTAATTCACATTTCACAAGTTACAGCGACAATAAAAGCGTTGTAATGTTGACAATATTTTTACCACTCTATGGAAAAATGTATAAGTAAAGACACTTCTTCCTATCTACATCAAACATTAGTAATTAACACAACCCAACATAAATCTCCAGCCATCACACACCTGAATAACAATTCGGTTTTGCTGTTAATCTGGCCTCTTCTTGCAATATATATTTCAGGAGTTCTTCTGAATTGTCAGTATCTGGAGATTTCTGACGTACTTCTTCTAAGCAGTAGCTCTCAAGCAGCATCCTCACATCATTAAGATGAGCTAAGAAATAAGGAAAGAAAGACAAAATGCATTAGGACATATGTATATAATTGCAAAAATGTACATAAATTTATAATTATATTAACTAATCAATGTGATAATAAATTGCTTCAAGAACATGTTTCCTTCACTAAAATTAATGAATGCAATGTGCAACAGATATAGAAAGTGATAAGGCAGCACATAAAATGGATTAAATTTATCATAAACTCTGTAAATTTAAATTAAAATGTCACGAGTGCTTAAATGTTGAACAAGGTTAACATTAAACAATTAGTATTTCACTTGTGGTTGATTGCCTCAATGAAAACAATTTTCTTTCCCCGAGTTGCCAAATCATTGTAGCAAAAAAAGGATTATCGTTTTGTTACACAATTGTAACAGTTCTTTTTGTGTTACTGATAAATGATGCACACACATCTCATGTACAACAGTCAGGACATATTTTCTGATGCCAATATCATCAAAGATTCAAAATTTTGGAGTAAATATGTTTCTTTGACAGTACTTGTCGGATCATAATACCTTAAGATCACATATACTAACAAAAGTAAACAAATATCAAATCAAATCATCAGCATAATTGCTCAAACCTTTCTTAAATGATGTTCAAGATGTAATGCTGCACGTGCTGCAGCCCCTATTCTGAACTCATGAACCATCTGGCTCATATTGCCAGTCCACAAATAAGACAAGGCAGAAAATAAACAATCTCCCTGTGTCAGACTGTATACTGGACTGAATCCTGGAATATGTCTGGTGCTAATGTCTAGGAAGAACATATATATGGCGCTAGAGCCCAGGACGTATATATATATATATATATATATATATATATATATATATATATATATATATATATATATATATATATATATATATATATATATATGGTGCTAAGGTCTCGTAAGTATATGCATCTGGTCTATGAAATATGTATACCTGGTGTTATTTTATTGGACTCGTACACATTTGGTGCTATGATCTTACAAGTACATACGTCTGGTGCTAGAGTCTTGTTTGGATGTATATTCGTTGGGTGCCTGTGTCATTTGAAGTATATATGTGTGGTGCTTAGATGCTGGAATTATATTCATCTGGTGTTTCTGAAACGCTAAGCATAGGACTGCACAAGAGATTTTTCCATTAGGTTTAAAATATTATAAACAGTCCGATGTAATTGGATTGGATCATACAAAAATATCCATATCTCCAATGACTATGTTGGTTGCGAAGAGAGCATAAATTGAACTGTGGTATATTTTTTAAATTTCTAGGTCTTCCTTTCTTAACGTTTTTGTTTAAATATTGTTAGTGTACATAATACCCGTCTATATTCCATTTTGATGTGAAGTGGCCATGATGCAAATTAACACAGTATTCTGTAAAATACTTGAGTAGTCATTGGAGGAAAACATTTTCCCCAAATGTTTTCCATTCACTTCCAGTAATTAACGATATAGAACCAAAACATCTGTACATCTGGGTCTAATGTCTGTTGAGAACATTACTTTGGTGCTAAAGTTTAGGAAATATATAAGCCTGGTGCTAAGGTGAAGCCATGTGTCAGGTGATAGAGTGAAGGGTCTGGAAAGGATATTTGTGTAGTGCTAAGGACAGGGATTATAAAATTGTGTGAATACATTTCAAGATCATTTTAATGTGCATAAATGAATGATGAGCAAATATCACTTGATTAATTTTATTCAAATTTCAATACATCTCATACCATTTTTGTTACTTTTTCGGTCAAGGATTATCCTACAAATATAGACCTACAACTGAAAGCATTAGCAGACAGCAAAACAGATAAACAAAAGATATACCTGGATAGGAATCAAGGGAACAACATGCCCCACCTCATCCCCAGCTTTATTGATCCACAAGATATGAACTGGATCTTTAGTAATTGTTTGGCAAGTACAAGGGTGAATGCACTCATTGTACCCTTTAAGTAAGTTAATTGAGTGCATTTGCATCCTCTGATCCAGGTAGCCTGCCAGAAAACGCACCTGAATGGGCCCTATGAAAAAAATATTAATATGATTTAACTGGAAACTGGTTTGTTACGTTATTAGTATTTGATGCAAATAGATGCATGCATGCATCTATAATAAAGATTATACAACAATAATTAAACATGCTCTTTTGACTTCACGGTTAAGGCATGATTGTGTATGATATTCAATCGGTTTAGTTCATACCAGGCAACTGGTTATCTTGCATGTCAAAAGCATGTAACTGAATATTAATTTCAACATAATTAGCAACTGATATATGATAAGTTTATTTGACATGTAAACCGTCTTAATGAAAACACATTTGAATATTGACTATTTACCTATTTTGTTTGTGACACTACAGCCTAATTTAAAAAAAATAGCTTGAAAACCATCAAAATGAAACATGTTATACCATATAAATATATATATCTTTACACATAGGAAAAGTGTTTTACTGTTTGAACCAGAGTGTAAAGATGGTAAAATTGCATATGTTTATGTTGCATTTTGAAGTTAATATACTTTAGGGATTCTATTAAAAAATGAATTCATAATGAAAGAAACTAAAAGCAATAAAATTAAAAAAGTGACACAATTAATCTTAATCAAAATATGTAAAATAAAAGGAATAAAAGGCACATAGAGCCATAAACTGACAACATGGAAAGACAGAAAATGGAAATGAACAGCCACTTTTGTAACAACCATAAAAGTCAAAATTAGTAATTCACATTTCACAAGTTACAGCGACAATAAAAGCGTTGTAATGTTGACAATATTTTTACCACTCTATGGAAAAATGTATAAGTAAAGACACTTCTTCCTATCTACGTCAAACATTAGTAATTAACACAACCCAACATAAATCTCCAGCCATCACACACCTGAATAACAATTCGGTTTTGCTGTTAATCTGGCCTCTTCTTGCAATATATATTTCAGGAGTTCTTCTGAATTGTCAGTATCTGGAGATTTCTGACGTACTTCTTCTAAGCAGTAGCTCTCAAGCAGCATCCTCACATCATTAAGATGAGCTAAGAAATAAGGAAAGAAAGACAAAATGCATTAGGACATATGTATATAATTGCAAAAATGTACATAAATTTATAATTATATTAACTAATCAATGTGATAATAAATTGCTTCAAGAACATGTTTCCTTCACTAAAATTAATGAATGCAATGTGCAACAGATATAGAAAGTGATAAGGCAGCACATAAAATGGATTAAATTTATCATAAACTCTGTAAATTTAAATTAAAATGTCACGAGTGCTTAAATGTTGAACAAGGTTAACATTAAACAATTAGTATTTCACTTGTGGTTGATTGCCTCAATGAAAACAATTTTCTTTCCTCGAGTTGCCAAATCATTGTAGCAAAAAAAGAATCATCGTTTTGTTACACGATTGTAACAGTTCTTTTTGTGTTACTGATAAATGATGCACACACATTTCATGTACAACAGTCAGGACATATTTTCTGATGCCAATATCATCAAAGATTCAAAATTTTGGAGTAAAAATGTTTCTTTAACAGTACTTGTCGGATCATAATACCTTAGGATCACATATACTAATAAAAGTAAACAAATATCATATCAAATCATCAGCATAATTGCTCAAACCTTTCTTAAATGATGTTCAAGATGTAATGCTGCACGTGCTGCAGCCCCTATTCTGAACTCATGAACCATCTGGCTCATATTGCCAGTCCACAAATAAGACAAGGCAGAAAATAAACAATCTCCCTGTGTCAGACTGTATACTGGACTGAATCCTGGAATATGTCTAGTGCTAATGTCTAGGAAGAACATATATATGGCGCTAGAGCCCAGGACGCATATATATATATATATATATATATATATATATATATATATATATATATATATATATATATATATATATATATGGTGCTAAGGTCTCGTAAGTATATGCATCTGGTCTATGAAATATGTATACCTGGTGTTATTTTATTGGACTCGTACACATTTGGTGCTATGATCTTACAAGTACATACGTCTGGTGCTAGAGTCTTGTTTGGATGTATATTCGTTGGGTGCCTGTGTCATTTGAAGTATATATGTGTGGTGCTTAGATGCTGGAATTATATTCATCTGGTGTTTCTGAAACGCTAAGCATAGGACTGCACAAGAGATTTTTCCATTAGGTTTAAAATATTATAAACAGTCCGATGTAATTGGATTGGATCATACAAAAATATCCATATCTCCAATGACTATGTTGGTTGCGAAGAGAGCATAAATTGAACTGTGGTATATTTTTTAAATTTCTAGGTCTTCCTTTTTTAACGTTTTTGTTTAAATATTGTTAGTGTACATAATACCCGTCTATATTCCATTTTGATGTGAAGTGGCCATGATGCAAATTAACACAGTATTCTGTAAAATACTTGAGTAGTCATTGGAGGAAAACATTTTCCCCAAATGTTTTCCATTCACTTCCAGTAATTAACGATATAGAACCAAAACATCTGTACATCTGGGTCTAATGTCTGTTGAGAACATTACTTTGGTGCTAAAGTTTAGGAAATATATAAGCCTGGTGCTAAGGTGAAGCCATGTGTCAGGTGATAGAGTGAAGGGTCTGGAAAGGATATTTGTGTAGTGCTAAGGACAGGGATTATAAAATTGTGTGAATACATTTCAAGATCATTTTAATGT
Organism: Unio delphinus; assembly: GCA_029339505.1. NCBI lineage: Eukaryota > Metazoa > Mollusca > Bivalvia > Unionida > Unionidae > Unio > Unio delphinus. The sequence continues at coordinate 6,770,619 of JAQISU010000046.1, forward strand.
GCATAAATGAATGATGAGCAAATATCACTTGATTAATTTTATTCAAATTTCAATACATCTCATACCATTTTTGTTACTTTTTCGGTCAAGGATTATCCTACAAATATAGACCTACAACTGAAAGCATTAGCAGACAGCAAAACAGATAAACAAAAGATATACCTGGATAGGAATCAAGGGAACAACATGCCCCACCTCATCCCCAGCTTTATTGATCCACAAGATATGAACTGGATCTTTAGTAATTGTTTGGCAAGTACAAGGGTGAATGCACTCATTGTACCCTTTAAGTAAGTTAATTGAGTGCATTTGCATCCTCTGATCCAGGTAGCCTGCCAGAAAACGCACCTGAATGGGCCCTATGAAAAAAATATTAATATGATTTAACTGGAAACTGGTTTGTTACGTTATTAGTATTTGATGCAAATAGATGCATGCATGCATCTATAATAAAGATTATACAACAATAATTAAACATGCTCTTTTGACTTCACGGTTAAGGCATGATTGTGTATGATATTCAATTGGTTTAGTTCATACCAGGCAACTGGTTATCTTGCATGTCAAAAGCATGTAACTGAATATTAATTTCAACATAATTAGCAACTGATATATGATAAGTTTATTTGACATGTAAACCGTCTTAATGAAAACACATTTGAATATTGACTATTTACCTATTTTGTTTGTGACACTACAGCCTAATTTAAAAAAAATAGCTTGAAAACCATCAAAATGAAACATGTTATACCATATAAATATATATATCTTTACACATAGGAAAAGTGTTTTACTGTTTGAACCAGAGTGTAAAGATGGTAAAATTGCATATATTTATGTTGCATTTTGAAGTTAATATACTTTAGGGATTCTATTAAAAAATGAATTCATAATGAAAGAAACTAAAAGCAATAAAATTAAAAAAGTGACACAATTAATCTTAATCAAAATATGTAAAATAAAAGGAATAAAAGGCACATAGAGCCATAAACTGACAACATGGAAAGACAGAAAATGGAAATGAACAGCCACTTTTGTAACAACCATAAAAGTCAAAATTAGTAATTCACATTTCACAAGTTACAGCGACAATAAAAGCGTTGTAATGTTGACAATATTTTTACCACTCTATGGAAAAATGTATAAGTAAAGACACTTCTTCCTATCTACATCAAACATTAGTAATTAACACAACCCAACATAAATCTCCAGCCATCACACACCTGAATAACAATTCGGTTTTGCTGTTAATCTGGCCTCTTCTTGCAATATATATTTCAGGAGTTCTTCTGAATTGTCAGTATCTGGAGATTTCTGACGTACTTCTTCTAAGCAGTAGCTCTCAAGCAGCATCCTCACATCATTAAGATGAGCTAAGAAATAAGGAAAGAAAGACAAAATGCATTAGGACATATGTATATAATTGCAAAAATGTACATAAATTTATAATTATATTAACTAATCAATGTGATAATAAATTGCTTCAAGAACATGTTTCCTTCACTAAAATTAATGAATGCAATGTGCAACAGATATAGAAAGTGATAAGGCAGCACATAAAATGGATTAAATTTATCATAAACTCTGTAAATTTAAATTAAAATGTCACGAGTTCTTAAATGTTGAACAAGGTTAACATTAAACAATTAGTATTTCACTTGTGGTTGATTGCCTCAATGAAAACAATTTTCTTTCCCCGAGTTGCCAAATCATTGTAGCAAAAAAAGGATCATCGTTTTGTTACACAATTGTAACAGTTCTTTTTGTGTTACTGATAAATGATGCACACACATTTCATGTACAACAGTCAGGACATATTTTCTGATGCCAATATCATCAAAGATTCAAAATTTTGGAGTAAAAATGTTTCTTTGACAGTACTTGTCGGATCATAATACCTTAAGATCACATATACTAACAAAAGTAAACAAATATCAAATCAAATCATCAGCATAATTGCTCAAACCTTTCTTAAATGATGTTCAAGATGTAATGCTGCACGTGCTGCAGCCCCTATTCTGAACTCATGAACCATCTGGCTCATATTGCCAGTCCACAAATAAGACAAGGCAGAAAATAAACAATCTCCCTGTGTCAGACTGTATACTGGACTGAATCCTGGAATATGGACATTTCTGCAATAAATGAAAACATTATAGATAGGACAACTATTGCAAGCAGGCAAACTGTTTAACGTTTGACAAGTCATGGACCACAAATTGAATGTGGCTTTTCATACAAAGAGAAATTATCAGACAGTGTTACCTAATTAACATCCATAATATGGTCGTTGCAACCATGGTGAGAGGATTTTCATCTGCTTAATATCTGTCTAAACATTTCTACATCTGGGGATAAATTATACTTTTACTCAATACCTCAGAGGTCTTAATAATAAAGCACAGATATGATATCTTTAGCAGCTATTAGTTCAAATAATCCTCTCTAGACCATACTGCACTTGTAAGAGAAGAAACCTTGAAGTCTTAAACCTAAAAGCCCGTAAAAGATTTTTGTGCACTAAAAAAGAGCTTTGTTTTATAATTCAGCAACCAAACTGAACATTAAAACAATATCTTCTTTGCATTACTGCCAAACATGTTAAATTACAATAAACATATTACACAATTTTAAAGATGTCGTTTTATAACATCCTTAAAAAGTCTTTTCTTCTCTTAAATAGCCGTTGGCATTACATTGGGTGATGGTGATTTTATTGATGAAAATATTGGATTTCAGAGTTGAGGGAGTGGGGGTAAAATGAATCTTGTCCCTAGACTCAAGACACTCTATATACGCCTCTGCCTTGCATCTCATGCATGTTTCACGGGAACAGCTGTAACAAGTAATGATAACCTTTAGCAAGAAATACTACTTTCTATAAAATAATACTGTAAACAAATATCGTACACACATTTATCATGTTCCAAGCTACTCCTCAACCTATCGGTAGCCTTTGGTAGCATTGAGGCAATCACCTGGGCCAAATTAAGAAACACTTCCCATATGGCTGATGACAACATCCTTCCTACTTCTGCATAGTTCTTATGCTGAGAATAAAAATGAGATCTTATATATAATATAAATATAAATATAAAAAACAACTAAAAAATAATCTAAACTTATTCAACTGAAATATTATCATTTTTGCATTTAACAATAAGTTAATAACTGTATGTTGAGTATCAAACGGTTGCAATATCTTAATATTTTGTATTGGCATGAAATGAGTTTGAACAGCATTACTGTCCATTATTTTCTGGCGCCACACTTTTCATAAAAAGTACAAATAATACATTTATCAAAGAATGGCTTCTATAACAAAATGTGAAATAAAAAAATCTGAATGAAACAAATTTGTAAAATAAGTGAAGAAAATGTCCTGCTTGTATGTATGTATGTATGTATATACAGTAAAACTTGTCTTGAGAGACCACTGCTATGCGACCACCTGTCTTGAGAGACCACTTTATCCATGTACAGATTTATTGATTATATAGTGCTATGACCTGTTATGAGAGACCACCTGTCATGAGAGACCATTATGTTTTGGCAAATGGGGTGGTCTTTGAAGACAGGTTCCGCGGTATATATATATATATATATATATATATATATATATATATATATATATATATATATATATATATATATAACTTCCTTTGTTCATTTGTTTTAGCTTAATCATATGAGAGTATCCACTTGACACATACTAAACATTTTGAAATAATCTTCAGTAACACTGATGCAATATTTGCATGGGCAACTCTGTATTATTTCTGATGACTGGAACGATTTAGTTCATTGTCTTCAATAAACTCCAAATAATTCAAAATATTTTCCTGACTTATTTACTGCAATCTTATGAATGCTTGTTCCTTTTTATTTTTTTTTACTTTTATTTGAGAAATATAAAAGAAGACAGTGCAAATATTATCTGTAAACGACAGCGTTTGTATCTGTTTATGTACGTCTAGTAAACCACATCCCTTCACTGAAAATTTACTTCTCCACGAACCGTAAAAGTAAAGTGAGCAAGGTGACAGTAATAAAGATTCTTGTGTGATAATCCAGTTAGAAATGCTAAATTCATGAATGAAATTTTATATCTTTGATGATTTTCAATTTTGAGGAAGATTGCAAAAGGTGTATAAAGTACTGGGGGGTATATTAAATTGCTCATTATAACCGTATTATAATGCTCTATAGTAATGATCTTATTTTGAATTGCAATTATACATTGCAAACTTGTAAAAAGTCCTGTATGTCCATTGTCCTGGGTCGTGATTGGACACAATAATGCCGTCGCTTTTTTGTGTCAACTTTTTCAAGGCATCATTCTGCTGCTGTGTTTGCATTTGGTCATATGCTCTGGAATCATCACAATTTTGCTGCTACTGGTGGTTATCGGTAGTGATTAAATGCCTATACCCTCTATTGGCATCGATAATCTTCACATGATCTGCATGACTTAAACTGCATCCTAAATATAAAAAGATAAAAATAACAAATTTACTTTACTAAAATATATTTGATTCAAACAGGTAATAAATAATATGTTAGCAAATGTATATCTGCAATTGTCAAAATTATTTCAGGAGAAAGCCAAGTTGATTTGTTAAAATGCGAGAAAAGCAGTTCTTAACAGTTTTTTTAAAAAAAAATTAATTTGGAAAACATAAATGTCATTTTAATTAGAAACAAAATTATATATCCCACAACTGAATACAAATTGAATCACAAATTAGATACCAAGATATATAATAAGATGAAGCTAAATCATACACAACCTATTACAAGTATATCTGATGATTTTGCAGAAAATTGGGTTACTATGAATTCCATGAATTAAGAACACTGAATTATGAACATTAATGATGTGAACGTCTGTAAGCCAATAAAATGTGCGTGTGTGCTTGCGTGTATTTTGTATTTTTAAAGTGGATTCAACAATTTTTTTGTCAAATCGCTGCGATGTCTGTATTGTGTCAGTTTAAGGCTGACCATTCCTAACACTAACCTATTAATGCTGAGCGCATAGCAAGGCAACTAACAGTAACTTTTATATACTCGATGATATGATTCACCCAGGGTTCAAAACCCACGACCTCTCACATGAGATGGTTCCTCTGGGCACTAGGCAACCGGAGCAGTAAGTCAATGAAGTTAAAAACACTGAAAGGAGAGGAATAAAACCCACAAAGAATCATGACTTTATTGCACAAATATACATAATAAAATTAAAATATTGTTTGATTTAAAAAGACATAATTAGATTTATAATAGCATTGAGAAAGATAAGATTCATTGGATGCATGACACAATCATATTTTGTCCGATGTCAAACATTTTTCTTCCCTGATCAAAAGAAATGAACATTTGCTCTTATAGCAACATTGACTGTGTCATGTATATTTTCATATTGTCGTAATTATATAAGTATGGTATAAGAACAACGATACACTAAATCATTTGAAGTTTACTTCATAACATTGACTGTGTCATATATATTTTCATATTGTCGTAATTATATAAGTATGGTATAAGAACAACGATACACTAAATCATTTGAAGTTTACTTCATAACATAGACTGTGTCATATATATTTTCATATTGTCGTATTATATAAGTATGGTATAAGAACAACGATACACTAAATCATTTGAAGTTTACTTCATAACATTGAATGTGTCATATATATTTTCATACTGTCGTAATTATATAAGTATGGTATAAGAACAACGATACACTAAATCATTTGAAGTTTACTTCATAACATTGACTGTGTCATATATATTTTCATATTGTCGTAATTATATAAGTATGGTATAAGAACAACGATACACTAAATCATTTGAAGTTTACTTCATAACATAGACTGTGTCATATATATTTTCATATTGTCGTAATTATATAAGTATGGTATAAGAACAACGATACACTAAATCATTTGAAGTTTACTTCATAACATAGACTGTGTCATATATATTTTCATATTGTCGTAATTATATAAGTATGGTATAAGAACAAAGATACACTAAATCATTTGAAGTTTACTTCATAACATTGACTGTGTCATATATATTTTCATATTGTCGTATTATATAAGTATGGTATAAGAACAACGATACACTAAATCATTTGAAGTTTACTTCATAACATTGACTGTGTCATATATATTTTCATATTGTCGTATTATATAAGTATGGTATAAGAACAACGATACACTAAATCATTTGAAGTTTACTTCATAACATTGACTGTGTCATATATATTTTCATATTGTCGTAATTATATAAGTATGGTATAAGAACAAAGATACACTAAATCATTTGAAGTTTACTTCATAACATTGACTGTGTCATATATATTTTCATATTGTCGTAATTATATAAGTATGGTATAAGAACAACGATACACTAAATCATTTGAAGTTTACTTCATAACATTGACTGTGTCATATATATTTTCATATTGTCGTAATTATATAAGTATGGTATAAGAACAACGATACACTAAATCATTTGAAGTTTACTTCATAACATTGACTGTGTCATGTATATTTTCATATTGTCGTAATTATATAAGTATGGTATAAGAACAAAGATACACTAAATCATTTGAAGTTTACTTCATAACATTGACTGTGTCATGTATATTTTCATATTGTCGTAATTATATAAGTATGGTATAAGAACAACGATACACTAAATCATTTGAAGTTTACTTCATAACATTGACTGTGTCATATATATTTTCATATTGTCGTAATTATATAAGTATGGTATAAGAACAAAGATACACTAAATCATTTGAAGTTTACTTCATAACATTGACTGTGTCATGTATATTTTCATATTGTCGTAATTATATAAGTATGGTATAACAACAACGATACACTAAATCATTTGAAGTTTACTTCATAACAAAATGCAAAAACAATTGTAAAAAAATATACAGCATGTTTGCATATGGGCCTACCACCCCAAACAGAATAGGAAAAGTGCACAACCCATGCATCAGCTGATCCATAAGTAGTCCAGCTGTACTGAAAATCTTGTTATTGCTAATCGGAGTGAATAGTCATACCAACATAAAGATGCAGTACAAGAAGTACTAGGAGTTCAGGTAAGGTATGTGATATCATTTTAGTGAACTACAGCAATATATGCCATTGGCAAAGAAGAAAACAAATCTTCAAGTATGGACAATGTCACACAAATACGGCAACCTTCCTTCTCACACAGCTTTCTATTGTTCTAAATTATTTGGTTTATACACATAGTTACAATATAATGTGAAATAAGATACTTATCTGAACAAAACCCAGCAAACCATGCATGCAGGCAATACAATATAACTGACTGGCAAGAAAGGCTAAAATAAAAGACATAATTTACACATAAACATTGGGATGAATAAACTATAGACATAAATTCCAATTAAATATGTTAAATAAAGTGTTACAAGTCTAATCATCAAAGGTCTCTCATTTAGCCAACTGTCTTGATCTTAGTGAATTTGACCAACTGCTTCAGCCATCAACTGTTTGAAATGTTAACACATATTTTCATGCTTAACTACAGCAGCTGGCCTAATAAAAAGTCTCATGTTTCACAATCACATGTTATGCTTTGGATGGAAGTTAAAGGAACTACTAATAATTTATCAAAACTTCGACAGATGTGACAATGATAGGAGAATCAGTGATGATGTAAAGCACATTAGGGATTGGAGTGAGCATACAGTAATCTTGTGTTGAACCTTTTCTGTTATTACTTTGTTCGTTTTGCTAAATAGCTACACCAAATAATGGTATTTCGATAGGAAACTATTACTGTTAATAATAATGCATAAAAATAATAATGATATTATTACTACTACTACTAATAATAATAATACAAATGCTATTCAGCTTATTGTGCATACATTTGTCATGCACCTAAAGTTATATATATATATATATATATATATATATATATATATATATATATATATATATATCAAAACCTGCATTCAGTGGTCAATGTTTGCTGTAGTAAGGTTTGACTCTCTCTCTCTCTCTCTCTCTCTCTCTCTCTCTCTCTCTCTCTCTCTCTCGATCGATCGATCAATACCAAATATAATTGAAATTGTTATCATTGGATTTAACGGAGCAATTCAGGATAATACAAGTAGATGCTTTATGAAATGAATAAATAATATTATTAGACAAATTAGAACTTTTTTAACTTTGTACTCTAAGGATTTTAACCTTACCCTGTAGGTCAACATAAAAAAATCCGCATATCATCAGAGCCATATATATATAGACACATTTCTGGGTCAAAATCAGATCGAAATTGTGAACTCATCTATGTTAACCTATTAAGACAATGTGATGTAAAATCACCTGATATAAATCATATATTTCACTAATTATTGAACTTTAACAATATTAGTATCATCTTACAAAGTTTAATTGAAATCAGAGATATAGCCCTTTGAGTGATAAATAGTAACAGCTAATAGGCAGTCAAATACTCTAGACTACAATAAAACTGAGAACAAAGGTGGTAGCCTGTCTGTACTTATATTCTTGCAATACAAAACATACCAAATAATTGCTGCATATTAAATACATATACCTTTTCGTCTCTCATGAGGGGACTGAAATTTCACATTATCGGGCCACCATTCTGGCCTATAATGGAATTCCCCCCAAAAATCTCGATTGACTGCATGCTTGAAAGAAACTAGTATTGAAAGAAAATAATAGCTGTTGAGAAAATTACATGATTTCTCTGATAAATAATAATAATAACAGATTTTAAATAAAAGGTACAAAATACTGTTGCTGAGTGAAAATCTATAATAGTCTTTACTACAATGAAAGAATCATTTGTAATGGTTTGAGAGATGGCTCATGAAACATAAAATGATAATGCTCAAATTGTAGCAGCAGAAATTCTGGAACCAGAAAGGACTTATCATTTGCTTTTTTTCGTAATTATGTATATAACTGTTTTCTTTCTTGCTATGACATGTGTGTCAATGAACATTTTTGGCCATCATGTTTCGAATCAACGTGTTAAAGAAAATTGGGAAAATGGTCTCTTCTCTTTAAATATGGTTAATTTGGTTTGTTATGTCAAGTATAACATATATGATGAAAAATGGCTAAAACACCCAAGACAGGAACAATAACAAGTACAACTATGGGTATTGCTCAATTGATAGCGGGGATGGGGTGGGGGTGGAGGTATATTTTTGTATGGAATGAACCACGCAAATTGCCAATAGAAACGTCATAGTCAGAAGTCAGGTGTCTTCTGTGGTCAATGGACATGTCACTGTTAACCATACTGTGGTTTCACCTTGTCTTCCGTTGGTGGCCGCCAGGTGTTTCTTAACCAAGCAGTGGTTACACCCTGCCTTCAACTATGTGTGTGTGTAGGTGTGTCTGTATGCACAACAATTTTTCAAAATACCACCATATACAGGCTGAAGTTTTATCAAAACAAAATTCAATAAAGTAGCAATATCTGATTACACAAATGTTGTTCATTATCAATAATTATTAAGCATTATTTATTTTCACGTTTTATTAATTCCCACTACATGCCAATTAGCATGTGATTTAAAGTGATATAATGAACCATTATAACATGTTTACGATTAGAAGATATCTAACAAAATACAATGCCAGTAATGCCATGGACAATTGACAAATGCACCTGAATAAAATCGATGAAAACATTCCAAAAATTTGTATCAAGCAACTTCAACTTATGGATTACTAGAAATTTTCATTCTACAACGTACCTTCTTCTCTCACCAGACAGCTTGCAAGGATACGGAAATCATCCATTGTGTATGTGTCTGGCTCACGAGGATGAAACACTAATGAAAATTAAAACAAGAAAAGTGATAGTTCCAACAAAATATAAAATGCCTGTCTTTGGTGTTAAAAAATTCCTTTAACTGGTCTAAATTTCAATCGTATGCAGACTTGAAACTGACATAATTATTTAAAATCATTTCACCGTACACTCAGTGAATAGTGATAAGTTATTTTCTCTTAATAACTATATTTTAAATGCAATTGGCAGTGTAAGAAATTTCAAAGATTTTAATGCTGTACTTTATAAGTTAAATCAGTTTTAATACAAAAAAACATGCGTAGAGACTATGAAATACGTCTAACAAATATATTACTGTTCAATCAAAATCCAGGCATAAGAACCATTAATGCTAACATTAATGTGATAAATTTTCAAGTTTAGAAGTATGGAATACATGCCAGGTTAAACAGATTTTCATACATGAATCAACTTCAAATGATTTGATAAATTCCGTTGGGATCAGTCAATTTGAGAAATTAAATGATATCTGAAGATAAGTTTTATACTGTCGTCCCTCTCTTATATAGGCACCCAATCAGCACCAGAAAAGTGACTATAAGAGAGATTGCCTTTACAGAAAGGGACTATATGTGATATGTGTAATATTAGTGATATGTGTATGTAGTAAGAAAACCACATGTTGTTGTCGAACTTGTTGGGTTTAAAACCATTTTTCAGCACAAGACAGGCTGTACATTGTGTCCAGTCTAAATAGTGGAGGAAGAACCTAGAAAAAACCCAATGACCCATGAGAAGCTACTGGCAAGCTTTCTCACATACCTACATTGGCCAAATTGCAGACAGAGGTAAGATGGATATAACTAACTTCATTGTATTGATTATCTTTGTTTCAAAGTAAAATTAAGTATTAAAAGGTTCGTCCTGTCTTAAGAACAGACTTATTTCAACAAAACATACATTAACAACTTAATTTTAAGCATGATATGCAAGTGGAGATTTATTTCCATGTACATTGCAAAAACCATTCAAAAGGCCATCAAAATCTTGCTGGCATTTAGAATTAATCTCTTTCCATTTACCCTCTTGTACTCAGTACTGCTTAATAATCTTACCTGATACATTACGGTTTATTCGAGTCTTTCCAACATCAACATTGTTCATAATACTTCTACAAAAACTATTAAAGTCTCCTGATTGTTGAAGAGTCAAATAACTTCAAATCTTTTCTCTGAAAATTATGGTTGTTTTTTCACATGATCAAATGTACATGTACTGTAACATGATGTTTATGTCGTTCTCAGGTAAACTGTTTTGTTCAAGGTTAATTTCTCTTCTTGCATGAATCCACAATATTTATGTATAGACTAAGCTGACCATCTTGTGATCTTGATAATTATGTCCAGCTATAATCATCAAAGCAAAAATCGGCATAACTGTGCAAAGGCAACTATTTTATCACAATATTGCCGAACCAATTTCCATTAAATGTATTTGATATAAAATTATATAGTAATAAATATTATTGGTACATATTATAATGAAGCTTGTAAAACACTTCTTTACTTATTGAGAACCTGAAATTGGGAAATAGATATGTTTTTGTAATATGATTAATTAACTTACTTAATGAATTAAGTATTGGTTCTGGACACATTGAAATAAATATTGGCTGCATGTGAGTGAAGAATTAATGACCACAGGCTACATCAGAGGGGTATTTTTGTACACAAAATCTTAACTGCTGAGAAAACTGGCCTTGTAAAGGAAGTGACCGCTGGTGATGGAGGGTGGCATATATGGGGAAGGAGGGGGCCACTTTATTTCTTTTTCATTAATAAGCATAACATTTTGTATGTCTAGGCAAGAATATAGAGTTCGAAAGGTATTTATTTAAGTCACATTATCTTTAAGCTTTTTAGGTTCTTTGCCTTCAATGGGCTTTTCACAAGTCTCATCAAATTTTCTTCGCACTACTACATCCTCTACAAATTTATTCATGTTAGATGAACCTGAAGATAGTGTATATGATGTTATTTTTAATAAACCAATAACTTCAAACCTGGTGGTAAAATAATACAAAATAAATGCAATTTAAACGCCAGTTTGATAACATTATTTACCTCACCTAAAGACTTTATTTATTTAAAGAGGGCAACACAATTAGCATAGAACTAATCTACCTTGAGGCCCTCATACAAGGAATTTATTTAATTTAGCAGCATCTCAGAAGCCACTGGATATATTGGGTTTGGAAGATAGAAATAGAGTGGGCATTTCTAATCTCAACTGCAATACTATTCCAGAGCAATGTTCCAGAGTATTGGAAACGTTTCTCGAATAATTCCTTATTTAGTTTGGAAATTTATACTGTTTTGTAGATATTGATCGCAGGTGGGGTGTATTACCAGGTAGCCTATACTGGAATAGGGATTGTAAATATTCAGGAGCACTATTATTGGATATCCTGTACATTAATTTGGCTTTTCTTAAACATATTCGGTCTTTAATAGGTAATATTTTTAACTTACCAGCTAATTTTCCTTCTTGCTTTCTTTCTGGTTTAATATTAGCTCTTTTCTGAATATTTTCCATTATTATTGATCAACGTTATTTATCATTTTAATTACCCCATACTGTATTACAGTAGTCTTAATACGGCTGTATGTAACTGTTATAAAATAATTGTATGTGCCTTTCAGGGAGAAAAAGTCTTATCCTACTGAGAAGCCTTAAACTTGAATTGACCTTTTTACTGATATTTTTGATATGATCAGTCCATGATAGATTATTATCTAGCAAAACACCAAGTAGACATAGTTCATTGCTATCAAGATTTTTCCTTTCTTTCCTTGTTGAGATAAGTAATATTTTAGTTTTACCAGTATTTACTACCATGCCATTGCATGTGCACCAGTTTTCCAACTTGTTTAATGCATTCTGTAAAGAAATTTCGAGTTCACGCTTTGTGTTTTGGATGTCTGATAATGTTGTGTCATCTGCATAGAGATCTGTAGATGATATCGAGTCTCTTAGTAAAAGTGGTAGGTCGTTAATAAATAAAATAAATAGGAATGGACCTTGAATTGAGCCTTGTGGCACTCTATATCTAATTGTTTCAGGTTCGGAAAGAACGTTATTTATATAAACATGTTGTGTTCTCTCACTTAAGTATGAAGTAAACCATCTAACTGTTTTTTCATCGCATTGGTAGATGTTTAGTTTCTTTAAAAGAATTTCATGATTAACTATGACAAACTCTTTCCTGAAATCTACAAATACAGATCCTATTATTTTACCTTGGTCAATTGCTTGAAGCCATTTATCAGTTAGGGAGATCAAGGCAGTCTCACACGAATGTTTCTGTATAAAGCCTGATTGATTAGAGTGTATTAGCAAGTGTTTGGTGAAATATGACATGAATAAAGAGCAACTGCAGAGTTATCATTCTTGCATGAGCAAACATTAGTCAATTCCGGAGAGCACTGTAACAATGGATTTAAACAAAGGAAAAGGTGATCCATCAAATTGAAATGTTACGAGTATGTAACATAAACGTTCTGAAAATTACCATTCTTCACTTGAATCATAAAAATGTTGATTGATTTAAAACCTCTGAAGCTTCTGAAATCGTCTTTCAGCAGGAAACAAATTGTAAATTTCATTTGCTGTCACTTAACAATTATTTAGAGTATAATTGCATGTGTAGTTTGTTTGCTTACATAAATGTTTACCTAGTTTTGTTTCAAATGATGGAAAGTTTGCATACTCTTAAGGGGCCGAACATTTTAAAATATGCAGGAGAAACAATGAAACAAATATTATTGATAAATATGCTATAGCAATTATCCTTCCTTTTTGGCAATGAAAAACAAAATGTTTTAAATACAAATTACCAGTAAGAAGAACAACAATAACATAGCAAACTTGTGGAGAAATGTGGTTTGAATTTACTACATCGAAGAAAACTAATATACCTTATACTATCTGAAAATTTTAAAACTTGATTTGGACTTTTGTGCACAGAATATTGATTATTATTATCCATGGTTGCGGCTGATAAAGTATGCCACTCATATTGCTTCCTCTACATCCCCTTAAAATAGGGATGTAGGCCATGTATTTATGTGAGTCCATCTAACCAGAGAGCACATACAAGAAATGACAATCTATTCAATAAGTATCCTAGCCATTGTTGTAAATTGCTCCCTAGAAGTAGCGGTTTATGCTTTTCTTATTGTCTGCAAAAAAGAGTATGTCAAGGGACGTAATTTCAAGATGTACTTACCAAACTAGGCTATAGTGTATTTGTTTAATATATATGATGGTATTTTTCACCAAGATATACCTTTGATAACTAAAAAGTCAGTGTAACATATTTGTGTAATTTCCCAAAATATTGTTCCTATGTAAGCATAATTAATAATAAAAAAGTAAGTTTTCCTCAAAAATATGTATTTTTTTCCTTTTCAAACAAGATAATGTTTAGATTGTTTTCAATTCTGTGTATTATCCACACTCTAAGGATGAATAGTCTTCACGGAATGACTTACCCTCTGAAAATTAGAAGTACTGTTACTATTAACATAGTGTACAAAATATGTAAGCTGTAAACACTGACTGCAATATAAACATTATAACTTACAATAATTATAACTTATTTGTATTTTAACTCTAAACCACATATTAAATTTAATACATCCATACCTGTGTGCAAGACTTTTCTTTTGTGGGATGAGGATACCCAAATTTATTGATTGCAATTCATTTAGAATTTTGTTAGCATTTAGATGCTAAACTTGTGACTCTTCAATAAGATGCAGGCTCATAATAAAGAATAAGCCATGTATGACACTCTTATAAATTAAACTGTCAGGGAATTTGGGTTTAACTGACCGACATATATTAGACCACTAAATATATGAGATTAAATACAATCCTAAAACAACCACGTACCGAAAAATTATAATTTGCGGTACTGGCCTTGATTTGTTTGGCTTGGGCAAATACAACATCACAAAGCTTCGCTCATTACTTAAATTTTCCATCCAAATCTTAGCCTGCAAAACAAAAAGACACATTACTAGCATACATCTTTCAGCTATTTAAAACATATAACATTGCTGTACCAAAAATCACTCGTATCGCTACAATGTCTGCAATGTTGCAGTTTTTAGTGATGTCAAGCACTGGGGCATCATCACCTAGTCCCATTGACACTATATGGTACTTTTCCGCTCACAATAACTGCGTACGATCGGATGCAAGCTATTAATTGAGTGTTCTAAAGGATTTAACGCAGTGGATCATTAGAACATGGATTATACTTACCGTCTGGGTACAAAGGTTAGTCTAAAATCAATTTATTAATTAATAGCGTGCAGTCCGATCGTTGGTAGTTATGGTTCATGAACGGACCATATAGTGTTAATGCAGAATAAAAGCCGTCAAGTCAAAATAAATAAAAGTCTTACAGAGCAACTAAATGGTCTACATGACACCAGGCATACCAGTCCTAACACCAACCTCTTAATGCTGGTTAAACCAACTAGCTGGTCTCTGAGCCTTTTTTATATTTTGGCTGGTATGACGCAGCCAAGCATCGAACCCATGACCTCACGCATTCGAGGCAGACGCTCTAACCACCAAGCCACACTAAATTGTTCCTTAAAATTTAATACTACCTTTTTATAACTCTAGTCTTTTCATCATCTTAAGTGTCATCAAGAACTTCTTGATGAAAATGGTTGATCTAAAAACAAGGAACACTTTGATTGGAATTGTCACAATATAGAGAGTAGTATAAATTTGTTTATCAATATGTGCAGCGTTCATTGTGACATCACAGCACACAACATTCAATAAGGATTGCACTGGATCACACCTTCAGATTCATTTCGTCAAAAGAATGTCCACGTAATTTAGCATTGATTTTGCTGCTTGCACGTCTAGTGGTGTCTAAATAATGGTATACAGAGAACTCGTCCCATGGAGAACTCGCCCTGGGAGAACTCGCCCCATGGAGAACTCGCGCTGGGAGAGCTCGCCCCAACGTATCTGGAGAAGTCTCCCCCGAGTGGTTGGAGAAGTCACCCCACTTCGTCTGGAGATGTCGCCCCCAAACCCAAATAACCTTTGCATAGCAGAATTAAAACATCTTTTACATGGTTCATTTTTAGATTTTTATGTATACGCGATCACAATAGAGATATTAACTGTAATCATAAAAACAATATCATAGTAATATTTCTAAGACTATATTCAGTCTTTAATGAATCTAATGAATGACGACAGTATAGTGATTAAAAAGGATGATTAGTCAAACACTATCATTATTATGAATCAAGAAGATTATTTTAAATACGTTGAATGTCAAAAACTACTACGGACATATTGGCCAAGATCCGTCAATAGAAATTAAATAAAAAATTTCAACATGCATTAATGAGATGGCTAAAAAAAAATCGTATTTCAGGAATTTGATACTTTCCCTCTAGCATGCGTACACCTCAATTCTACATATTAACCAAAACTCATAATGAAATCATATAATAAAGATACAACAACTTTCATTAAAAAATTGAAGTCTATTCCACAGCTATCTGTTAATTTCAATCCTGGTATTAATAGATGTAACATCATTATATACCAACTTTCCGCATGCAGTTGGTATTGAAGCGTGTGCAAATGTTCTTGATTATAATCCTAATAATAGCCCACTATCTTATGAAGATATTTGTATAACATTAAAATTTATCTTGGAAAATAATTATATTCAATGTAATAATACGAAATACATATAAATAATTGGTACGGCAATGTGTATTAATATGGCTCCTTCATACGCTTTCCTTTCATGGGTAAATTTGAAAAGGACTTTCTTTAAAACGAGAAGTTTAATTCATCCCTTTCGTTCAGATTTTTCGATGACGTATTTATATCTGGAAGCAGTCAACCGAAGAACTGTAAAACTGTATTGATCGCCTAAATCATTTTCACCAGACAATTAAAGTTACTTATACTGCATCTAGTACGCATGTTTTATTTTCAGATATAAATGTGATATAAAATATTGATAACACTATCTCTGCAAATATTCATATCAAGGAAACTAATATCCACCAATATGTGAAATAATCTTCATGTCACCCCATGTCATTTTAAAACTGTATACCACATAGCCAGTCGAAAAGATACCGACGTATTATTTCAGATGATTGTCAATTACAAAATTCGTTGAATAAATTCCAAACATATTTACAAAACAGAAATTATCCTACACATATTATTGATTCTGAACTGAACAAAGCCTGTAATATTACTCAACATTGGACTTTAAACAAAGCAGTATGTACAATATAGAGAGATGTAAATCCTTTTAGAATATAATCGAATCCTTCATTATCTAATCTACGTCGTATAATTAATAAATTTTAGTCTCCTAAATTTATCAAATAAATTTATATTTTTACCAGTGTAAAAACACTTTACAAATATAAATCAATTATCGCTTAAAAAAGACCCAAGAATTTGCAAGATTTTTTTTTATTAGTACTAAACAGACAAAAGAAAAAAAAAAAGAGAAACGAACATTTTCGTCATTTAAATGTAACATACACCGGTGCTCTCGATGTGCAAATATGGGTTGGGTCGGCATGACGTCACGAGCTTAGCGACCTACTTTCCGCCATATTGCCGAGGTGAAAACAATCGCTTAGTAACAGTGCAGTAGCGTTAGTTATGTTCGATATTACAAACCGTTTTTGTTTACCTATATTTTGTTTCTTATTTCTGTTTTCTGTTCAGAAATGTTACATGGTCTTCTGTACATGCAGGATTTTAAACCATATATGTGTGTTTGTCGAATATTTTTTAGACGTAATATATTTTAGGTTGATAAGGTAGGAAGGAAATCTAACTCGGGAAATGATACCACCATATAGTGCAGACTACATTCATCATCTGTCCGCTTATCAATACTCTTCACCCTAACAAGTGCGACAAAACTACACAGTCTGATTTATATTTTGATATTATAATTATTATATATATTATAATCGTTGACCAGATTCTATTACTGTGATAAGATGTTAACCGTCAAGGTCCTGATTATAAATTCGTAGAATACTACGAGTTAGCAGGTCATATCTTTAAAGAAAAACTGTCAGTTCTTTCGGTCGATGTTAAATTACAAAGACTCTAGACATAGCTACGAAAATGATATTTTACGTCGGCTTTGTCTTACCAAGAGAAAAACTGTGTTCTTTTGTGGGATTTGTTTTGGTATTTCTCCTTTTGCTTGTTTGAGAATTTTAATGACAATCGACTTAGAAGAAAAAATAGAGAAGCATATTGCCCGTATCCAGATTTCACTAAAATTTACCATGAACCTCTCATTTTGCTAGGCCTACCCCTACTCTGTCAAGTTTTGCGTGCTGTTTATTTTTAAAGTAGTTGGTTTGTTGGTTCGTCGGATAGATCGATGGACGGACGGACATACAGACAACCATAGACAGACATACAGATAGATAGATAGATAGATAGATAGATAGATAGATAGATAGATAGATAGATAGATAGATAGATAGATAGATAGATAGATAGATAGATAGATAGATAGATAGATATTTAATTCTAATCAATAAATAAATGCTGATACTACTATATCTTGCCAGTGTTTCGACCTTCAGTGAGAATAAATTAATGTAGATTATTTTTGAATATACAGTAGGTTTGTGAATTAATTTATCATTCCAATACCCCATCCAAGTCTAAAAGTAGTCAACATATGACTGTTTAAAAAAAGGAGTTTTCGGTTTTTAAATTTCCGTTTTTATGTGCATGTGAATTTAATTAATACCTGCTAATTACGGCAGTATCCTGGTCGTTCTCATGATTAAAGAGATTACAAGAAATGGCACACAATCAGAGTAGTCAATCATTTAAAAGAACAATTCAGGGTGGGCACATGCTCGTATGACATATATTTAGTTTGGAGTTTGCATTATAATGGCAAATATGAACAATGGAGTGTCAAGGAAATAAGCGTGGTTCGGTACGATTTATAATCTGCGGAATATATAAACGACGGAAAAGCTGAGCGGTTAAAGGTAGAATTTGTAGCTTATTTGTTTATTTTAAACCTATAATAGACACTTGTATATTTATGTAGTTATTGGCGAGAGAGAAAAGACGTATTTGGTAATTTAGGAAGAGTTTTTAATTATTTAATTTTTTCTTTTACATATGATGGTTTGTGCAAACACCAACACTGCAAATCTTAGGCATATCTTAAAATGTGTAAATGTTCCCCACACGGCACACGTTACTCAAGTAACTAGAACAATGGCAGTTGTTTTCACCTCGGCGGTCGTAACCATGCACTGAAAATACTACTATGAATAAGCATCGCTTTCATATATAAAATTATAGAGATCCGCAGTTTTCATCTAATATTTCAACACAGTTTAACACCAATAATAACTCTCTAAGCGAATTGTCTTTCATGCCGATATTTTTTAACCAATGAATATCACAACATATGGCACTTTAAAAAATGGTATGCGTCAACAATAACCACTTTTTGGTGGTATTATTTATAAATAAAACGTAAAGTCAATTTCGAGCGCCTTTTATACTCACAAAACCTCTTGTTTTACAAAACAAATCGCCGCGCATAAAACGTGTTACCTATGCAGCATGACCTTTTTGGAATGATAGACGTATATTGATATAGCAAAAATGTATGCATTAAGGAAAGAACGTATAGAATGAGTTAACGTGTCAGCGACATTGATTTGTGCCTCATTAGTTAAGTTGGGTCTAGTACGCGTGATCACGGTGTTATTATATATTAATAAATAACGTAGTCTTGTTTATTTTACATCGGTAATTTAGTAGTGAAATATTTTTTAAACTTCTCTTTTAACTTGAAAAAGTTTGTTATTAATAATCGGCGTTGAATGTCCTTATGACCTGTATGACTCTTACTACACTATAAAACAAGAGTATCAAAATCCAGGGGACCATGAAATATTGTAAGCTATACTGTAGATTATACAGGGACTTATCAGTACGATCGGTGCACAAATATCCTAGCTATGCAAATGATTTTTACACTCGAATTTGCCAAAAAAACACAAGAAATAAGTTAAGTTAAACGAAAACAACATAATTTAGTCATTTAAATCATTTATATGGCATTATGTTCATATCCAACAAAACCTGAGTGATAGCTATGTTTTCTGCAACCATCGTATATTAAAAATTATAACTGTTTTATCCAAATAATTATATAATATTATCGAGAAGAAGAAACATTATTGTACCTTCTTCTCCAAAGCTCTCCAAAATCTAGCGTTCGGGTTTCCATTGTTTCTGATTCTGCAAAAATTAAACTGAATATGGCCTTTGGCAACAACACAAAATAACGGTAAATATTTGAAAATTTCTTTCCTTCAAGTACATAAGCGGCTTTGCCAGTCAACTTCCTGCGAACGAGCCAATAAGAATCCGGTGTTTAGTCCGGTGCTTGTATTGAGATTTGTTTAATAATACAGTATACCTCTATACATTGTAGGACTACTCGAGACAACCTATACATTGTAGGACTACTCGAGACAAGCGAATCTCGTATGCTGCACTTGTTCTTGCAAACATTCCAATTCTGGTAAAGCTTATACATCTATAAAAGTGCAAACCGTAAAGCAATGTCTAGCAATGGAAACACATTTTAAACTTTGATTAAGAAACTATGTAACATATGAAGCATACGCGTGGAATTTGATTAAAGGACTATGAACATTCGTACCCTCACAGGAGCCGCCATTGTTGTTGGAAATAGAAATTGAAAAATTGCGCATGCTCAGATTTAAGAAGCAGTTTTGACGTTACTGTTTGTGTGTTCCATTCTGAGACATTTTTTGTCCAGTAATATACCTCCCTGAGGGAAGGAGAATGGTCATTTAAAGAAGCACGTGAGAAACTGTTTACTCAGAATTGGGATTTACAGATGCACATGAGAATACATACTGAAGAAAAACTATTCAGATGTTAAGTTTGTGAGAAAATGTTTACTCAAAATGGTAATTTAATGAAACACATGAAAATACATACTGGAGAAACACCCATCAAATGTGAAGTTTGTGAGAGAATGTTTACCGGTACTCATAAAGTTGCTTTAAAGAAGCACATGAGAAACATATTGGAGAAAAACCATTCAAATGTAAAGTATGTGAGAAAATGTTTATTATGAATCATCATTTGAAGCAGCACATGATCACACATACTGGAGAAAAAGCATTCAAATGTGAAGTCTGTGAGAAAATGTTTATTATGAATCATTTAAAGCAGCACATGATCGCACATACTGGAGAAAAAATATTAAAATGTGAAGTTTGTGAGAAAATGTTTACTCAGCATGGTAACTTAAAGATGCACATGAGAATACATACTGGAGAAACACCATTCAAATGTGAAGTTTGTGAGAAAATGTTTACTCAGAATGGTACTTTAAAGATACACATGAGGATACATACTAGAGAAAAACCATTCAAATGTGAAGTATGTGGGAAAATGTTTACTCAAAATGGTACTTTAAAGATACACATGAGGATACATACTAGAGAAAAACTATTCAAATGTGAAGTTTGTGGGAAAATGTTTACTGAGCATGGTAATTTAATGATACACATGAGAATACATACTGGAGAAAACACATTCAACTGTGAAGTTTGTAGGAAAATGTTTACTCAGAATGGTACTTTAAAGATACACATGAGAATACATACTAGAGAAAAACCATTCAAATGTAACGTATGTGAGAAAATGTTTACTAGGAATCATCATTTAAAGCGGCACATGAGAATACATACTGGAGAGAAACCATTCAAATGTGAAGTCTGTGAGAAAATGTTTCCTCAGCATGATAATTTAGTGAAACACATGAGAATACATACTGAAGAAAAACTATTCAAATGTGAAATTTGTGGGAAAATGTTTGCTCAGAATGGTACTTTAAAGATACACATGAGAATACATACTGGAGAAAACACATTCAAATGTGAAGTTTGTGGGAAAATGTTTACTCAGAATGGTACTTTAAAGATACACATGAGAATACATACTGAAAAAAAACTATTCAAATGTAAAGAGTGTCAGAAAATGTTTACTATGAATCATAATTTAAAGCGGCACATGAGAATTCATACTGAAGAAAAACTATTCAAATGTGAAGTCTGTGGGAAAATGTTTACTGAGCATGGTTTAATGATACACATGAGAATACATACTGAAGAAAAAACATTCAAATGTGAAGTCTGTGAGAAAATGTTTCCTCAGCATGGTAATTTAATGAAACACATGAGAATACATACTGGAGAAACACCATTCAAATGTGAAGTTTGTGAGAAAATGTTTTCTCATAAAGGTAATTTAATGGAACACATGAGAATACATACTGGAGAAAAACAATTCAAATGTGAAGTTTGTAGGAAAAAGTTTACTCAGCATTTTAATTTAAAGAAGCACATGAGAATACATACTGGAGAAAAACCATTCAAATGTGAAGCTTGTGGGAAAATGTGTACTGAGCACGGCGATTTAAAGAAGCACATGAGAATACATACTGGAGAAAAACCATTCAAATGTAAAATATGTGAGAAAATGTTTACTGTGAATAATAATTTAAAGAAGCACATGAGAATACATACTGGAGAAAAAAGCATTTAAATGTGAATTCTGTGAGAAAATGTTTACTGGGAAAAGTGATTTTATGAAGCACATGAGAATACATACTGGAGAAAAACCATTAAAATGTGATGTTTGTGAGAAAATGTTTACTATGAATAATCATTTAAAGCAGCACATGATCACACATACTGGAGAAAAAAACATTCAAATGTGAACTTTGTGAGAAAATTTTAGTCTGAATTGTTATTTAATTAAGCACATGAGAATACATACTGGAGAAAAACCATTTAAATGTGATATTTGTGAGAAATTGTTTACTCAGAATCGGGATTTAAAGATGCACATGAGCATATGTACTGGAGAAAAAACATTCAAATGTGATCTTTGTGAGAAAATGTTTATCTATAATGATAGTTTAAAGATCCACATGAGAATCCATAATGGAGAAAAACTATTCAGATGTGAAGTCTGTGAGACAATGTTTACTCAGCATTGTAATTTCATGAGGCACATGAGAATACATACTGGAGAAACACCATTTAAATGTGAAGTTTGTGAGAAAATTGTTTACTCAGAAATGTGATTTAAAGAAGCACATGAGAATACATACTGGAGTAAAACCATTTTAATGTGAAGTTTGTGAGATAATGTTGACACACAATAGTATTTTAAAGATCCACATGAGAATACATAGTGGAGAAAAGCTATTCAGATGTGATGTCTGTGAGAAAATGTTTACTCAGAAAAGTGAGTTAAAGAAGCACATGAGAATACATACTGGATATAAAGTATTCAGATGTAAAGTTTGTGAGAAAATGTTTACTCAGAAAAGTGCTTAAAAGATGCACATGAGAATACATGCTGGAGAAAAACAATTTAAATGTAAAGTATGTGGGAAATTATTTACTATCAAATGTGATTTAAAGAAGCACATGAGAATACATACTGGATAAAATACATTTCCATTGGTTATTTTGCTCGTGCAAGGGCAGGAGGTGAAAAGTTGGGATTTTTTTTTTTTTTTTTTTTTTTTTGTTACTTATTGAGTTTACATATTGTTTTTGTATGGGGATCACTCTTTATTCAAAGTTAAAAATGCCCACCATATTCTACCTTCTTGCAAAGATTCCGACTAGTCTGCCTTAAATCTCAGGCCAAAAAGTCTATATTCTGGATACAAAATTGGATTCCAGCAACAAATTTTGGGTGAAAACAACTGATCCAAAAATTAGGTTATTCCCTCCATATTTTTTAGTACAAATGTCCAAATTCTTTGTTTCACTGTATAAAATCATTCAATTTAGTTTATTTTACATGCCCTTGATGTTACAGAGCTTGGCAATTGGCTGTAGGCTACTACCTCCTGCCCATTAAACATTTTGCCATGGGTTAATGTGTTAAAGGTGCACATGAGAAAACATACCAGACATAAAACTTTCATATGTAAGTTTGTGAGGAAAATTTTAAGCAGAATAGTGATTTAAAGATGCACATGAGAAAACAGAATAAAGAGATACCATTAAATGTGAAGCTTTTGATAGAATGTTTGTTTAGGCATAATAATATACTGAAAAAATATGTTCATGCATGTTTAAGATGTTTATAAATAAATAGTCAAACGTTGGACATTTCAGTTTTGTTCCAAAGATTTGCTTTAACTCATTCAGCCTCGATCCTGTCAATATGCGTGGTCCGTTGTCTGCATTAAGTGACCAATCCTGCCAGTACTCAAAGTGTGTTGACTGCATTCAATGGCCGATCCCGTCCATTGTCGCTTTGAATGTGTGTTAGATACAATGTCTCTTATTGGTTAGAGTTTTTCCAAGAATCTGACCAATATTAACCAAGTTTCTAAGGTTTAATCTTGAACAAGCAAAGCAAAAATATGGTCTGCAGTTGGATATTTTGTAAGATTTAGATTCAGACTTAGAGTGAATAATTAGAAGATGATGCTAAAAGTGATGAGGATAGAGTTCTTGCTGATCTAGCAGATTGTGGCCTTCATGATAATTTTATAAATAGTGTAAATTAAACCTAACTGATAATTTACTTCATAATATATATATATATATATATATATATATATATATATATATAAATGTCCCCTGATATTTGTGCCCCGATAGTAAAATCTTTTTTGTCCATGCTCATTGCCGAACTTTAGGGTACATTGTATTATTATACATACATTTACTAACAATGTAATCAGGGGCCTTACTATATACATATCCACCTATGCGGGAAAATTCACGAATATATAGAGGGTATTTGCTAGAAACAAGTGAATAATGGATATATTTCATTGAGTGGGTGAAAAACTCAGTCTTTTCATGAGCAACTGTAAAATTTCTGTTATGATTAAGCATATTCTCTAACAACTTTTATAACACACTGAAGTAGCATATTTCTTAATGCATCTCCTCAATGTCAGCAGTTTAAAATGCTCCTTCCTCATGCAAGGTAAATAAGCTGATAAAAACAAAGCAAGGAAACTAGAAACATGTTTATCATTGGGTGGATTGTAACCGCAGTCATTAAGTTTTCCAGATGGCCATCTTTACCTTTACATTATGCAAGCATCATGAAACATTTAAATTTCTTATATATAATATCTAATGATGGCTGGTGAACAAGATTGTTTTTTTTTTCTCACTCTGTCACATATAATTCACTTGTAAAATTCAGTAATTCACTGCCTAGCATGCAATAAATATATACATTAATTAATTATGTATATTTACTGACAAATATCTTACTCCCCTTTACAAAGTTCCTTATTCATTTGTGGTAACCAAATATGCTATGTTTATTTACGACTCTATATTGTGTTATAAACCTGTAGATTATCCTTCATGTTACTTTAAAAGTTTTCTGTCTCAACAATTATCCACAATGAATCAGTATATTTGTTTTTTCAAACCTGTTTTATTGAAATTTTTGCATTAACCGTTTCGATACAATTACACTTTAAATGCATCGTAAAATTGTTTAATCACATTTTCATTTTCTGAAACTGAAAACAGTCATTTATAATAAATGTATCCGTGTGGAAATGGTAAATACTCCCAGCATTTAAAATTATTTATTAACCTTTATATATTTTAAATAACATTTTTTTCCCCGAGATTTTCCATCGGTTGACTAAATACAATGTTATGTCTCAATTATAAAATCTTTATTAAAAAAACATTTGTTTCCTTATTTCTCAAACTGGTATTCACTTCAGTGTTGGGTTTATATCATGGTTGTTATTCAAACAAGACAACGCTGTGTATCTTTTCCCTTTTTGTTTACATAACCATATGTAAAGCTTTGTATCAACAAATATCTTCTTGTTTTTCAATGCATATAACATAACAGTTTTCGTTCAGTTCAGCTTGTACCTTTGATATAATTCATCAACTTCTATTTCATGGGAGATACCGTATATCATTTTCATTGGAAATCATTTTCTCTGGTGCTAATGGGTAACCCATGAAATAGTCATAAAAATGTAATTTAATCACCAAAAACACTTCAAAGTATCATAGTCATCTTATGTTTTAAATTGATTTTTTCCCATCATGCCATGCAATGATTCCATGTTTGTGTGTAATTTGGTTGCTAATTACACATCTTGCTCTAGTCACAATCATCAATAACAGGCCATAATCTGGTACAAATTCAAGTTTTATACCTAATATATCTTTAACCTTATGTCTTGTGCTAATCATGAAAACTTTGAATAACCTATCTTTATGAACTAATTGCATACCTTTATAGAGATTGTATGTATCCATATGCAATCAACCTTAATATGAAAATCATCATCATCGTCCATTTTGATTATCCAGGCCTTTTATTAATCCTCTAACAAGGGTAGGCCTGTCTGTTTCGTTGTGAGAGTATTCAAAGCTTTCTTCCAGGCTCTACGGTCCTGTGGATTGATTCCGCTCAGCCCCAACGTCTTTCTGTCTCTTTTTGTCAACTCTTCCCATGTTAGCTTAGGTCTGCCTGGAGCTCGACTTCCAGTAACTTTGAAGGAACGGACCTTGGATATCGATCCTTTACTACGCTCAACATGGCCCAGCCATCGCATCCTATTTGATTGGATAATGTCAGAAATGTTTCTGATATTGAGCTGGGTGAGGAGAGACTCAAATGGGACATTCGCCTCTGGATTTACATGGCAGATCCATCGTATCATTGCGATGTATCTTCCTGAGAGTTGTAGCAGTGACAGCCCAGGTTTCAGAGCCGTATCACAGCACAGGTCTGATGTAAGTTGAGTAAAGACGACCCCGTGTAATGTGCGTCAAATGCCTATTCGTCAGGATTGGGAGAAGCTCTCTAAACTTATTCCAAGCAGACATGCAACGCGTTATTGATGCCAGTTCACATCCTCCTCTGGCCGATATGGTGTCTCCTAGATAACAGAAGTCGGCTACGACATCAAGCTTTTCTTCACCTACAGTCACTTCTGTCACATGCCTTGCATCAATAGCTCGAGCGAGTCCACTACATCTGGGACACCTGTAGCTTGGATCAGGTTTGAGAGGTCCATTGATTCCACTACATTTCTTGTGAACCCAATGTGAACAGCTGATGCAAAAGATTGAGTTTCTACCTGCGCCTTTTAGGCAGACGGCACATGGATACTTTCCTGTGCTTTTCAGTGTTTCCCTATTCAAGCCAGAAATCAATACCTTGGATTTACCCATAATGACCCTGAGACCTTTTTCTTCCATGCCCGTCTTCCATTCTGTCACACGTTCAACCAGAGCCTCGAGTGTTTAGTCAACAACCGCTAGATCATCAGCATACAGGAGCTCATATGTGCACCTTGTTCGAAAGTGAATTGACGGAGCTTCCAGAACAACGATAAACAATAACGCGATCCTTGATGAACACAACATTGACATTGAACTCGTCACTGTAGCCATCACCAACATGAACATGGCTTCTAGCATTAGAGTACATGGATTGTACAGTTTTGACAAGCCATTCTTCAACGCCTAATTTATGCATCACCCACCATATGACATTCCTTGGAACTCGGTCGAACGCCTTCTCAAGATCTATGAAGGCCATGTATAAGGGCTTGTTAACTGCAATGTGTTTTTCTTGCATCTGTCGCAAGATGTATGTGGCATCAACAGTTCCTCTTCCTGGCATGAAACCGAACTGCATGTAACTGATGTGTGCTTGTTGTCTGATTAATTGCTCTATAACTCTCTCAAAAACTTTCATTATCTGGTCCATCATCTTTAGGCCTCTGTAGTTGCTCCTGTCCAGTGCATCGCCTTTGCCCTTGTATAGATTGACTATGTAGCTTTCCTCCCACTGTGTTGGAATATGTCCATCACGAATGATAGCTTCAAAGAAATCATGTTTGAGTGCTACACCACTCATGCCAGTAGGCTTCAACATCTATTCTACTATGCCAAATGGGCCTGCAGCTTTACCCGTCGCGATCGCTTGCTGATTGCTTTTTCAATAATCACAGTAGTGATTGGAATACTTGGGCCCTCAACAGGAGGCTCATCCGTGAGGTCATTCGGGTTCCATGGAAATTCAACATTCAGCAGCCTATCATAGTGCTGTTTCCAAGCATTTTCTCTGGATTCCTCATCCAGGCAGAGCTCACCCTCATCATTCCTGATTGTTTTCTCACCGATTACATCTAGATTATCTCGGCACATCTGCTTGGCCAACATGTAGATGCGTTGTGATTTCGGGTCGATGATTTTTAGGACCTGTTTCTCTGCTTCCCATTTGGCATGATGAATAGTTTGCTTTGTGAAACGCTTGGTGGCACAGTAGTCTTCCCTACTGCTCCCATTCTTCCATGTCTTAAAACATCGCCTCTTTTCACGAACCGCATGATCCACGACGTCAGTCCAGCACCAGGTTTCCTTTCGCCACTGATGCTTGCTTGACAAACCACATACTTCAGTTGCAGCCTCAAGCACACCATCTTTCAGAGCTGTCCACAGTTTCTCCACATTATTCAAAAAATGCTATGTCTAATTATTATTAAAAGATTTACTTGTCTAATGAAAGATTTACGTGTCTAATGAATGTCCAGATAAACCAAAGTACTATTTGAAATGAAATTCAAAATTCATGGCATATGATGGTATAAGGATACACTGCTTAATTGGGATAACTTATTATTTTAAGCTATGATTTACGTTCCATTAGGCATTATTTTCCTCCAGTCAAAGTACATAAGTGGGTCCTGATCTTAGATTATAGGCTTGTAAATGGTTATCTTGGATTCATCCCCTCTAATTTGTGATATGTTTAAATTAAATCAAAGAATTTTGACAATAGGTAGATCATCAGACCTGGGTCAAATTGTTTACCCAATACTATTAGTAATTCTTTAAAATAATTTTACCTTGAGTTCTTCTAAAAACGTGAAACAATATACATCATACAAGAAGTTAATAGAAATTACTATTTAGTTCAACATGTATTGAGTAAAATAAATTTTACTTAAATATCATCTCTGTTAAATGCTAATATTTTTGGCAGCTTTTACGGCCTATGAATTCTTTTTCCACAGAAATATACCAGAGTATTGGAAACATTTTATAATTGTTAAATTCTTGAGTTTGATGGAAGAAGGTTTAATATGTGATGTTGATCTGAAATATTATTAACTGCCGAGTTAATCACTTCTGTAACAAACATTGTAAATATATGTGAATGTAAAGCAGATGAAATTGAGTTATAATGACAATAATTTAAATTGTTCAAGTCATAGAGAAAATTCTCTTAGCTAAAATATCAGCATTTAGGCATGGTATATAGAGCACAAAGATGAACAATGAGGGAGTTGATAAAAGATGAGAAGAAATAAAAAAGAAGTTACAAGCGGAAACCTTATTAAAATGTGTATGGCATTATGTATGAAATTGCAAAAATTAGGAGGAAAGAAATGGAAGGAAATTAAGAAAGTTACAAAAGAGGCAGATTTAAAGTGAACTGTACTGCTTAATAGAGTGAGTTACATAACTGGCATTGTATGTAGATGTTTAGAATGAAAGGTAGCTGCACAAAACACATTATTTTGCATCATGTTTTCCTGGCTTTAAAAAAATGCAAACTCTATACTCATATGAATTTGATGTAAATGTTATTACATGCTATGTTTCAACAATGCAATAAAAAAAAAGAACACACATTAAAAGTAAGATTTGTTTATTCAGCATATTTCATCCACAACCAAACGTGAACTTTATTGCCAGATGACCTAACAATGTAAAACGTGAGGATGTACTATATAAATATCTGCACAAGGTAGACAACTGATGACTGACAGTGCACAACCACACCAAAAGCTCACTTTTAAGGAAGCAATCAGATACTGTGAGTTCATTTAACTTTGTGGTTTAGTTAAAAATTTAATTTTCATGGATACGGAATTTTGTGTACTGGGTAAATTCACAGATATATAATTTTGTGTACTGGGTAAGGAGTCCCATAGTTTTCACAAAATAAATAAGCTGCACACAAGAGTTAAAACACGCAAATTAAAACAAAATGGTGTGTTTAAGAAGGCAAACGTGTATTTGTCATTAGTGAATAGGACTTATTTTACATAGGAAATTACAGAGTATAAGCCACAAAACATTTGCATTAGGTATTTCATTTATTGATTTTTTTCTTCTTGTTTACTGATAAATTTATGATATGATAAACTTTACATTTTGACAGAAAAAAGGCAATTTTTTTAACTTTAAAATTTAAAATTGACTTAACCATTCATATAGTAATTATCTATTCAGAAGCATATATATAATGTCTTAAAATTACTACAGCAAATGATGGACTGCTGTTTTCCAGTTGAATTCTGTCTTCCCACTGAATAGACCCATTAAATGTAGAATTGTACTTTTGTTGTCAGCATGCATTGCAAAAGTAGACATAATCTTGTTTTAGGGGGATTTTTTAAATGTTCACAGCATAAACTAGTTCAAAGCAAATACCTTTTAACATTCATAGCTTAAAAGTGGCAATAGTTACAGAAAATGAAGTTTTTCATCCCAAGAATCTTTCAGATTATAATACTGAATGTTACCATTCTGTTTATGTACCTAAAGATGACGAGTTTCTGTTATAATTGTATAAAGTTTATATTGTATCCTGTTAATGAAAGATATGTTTTTAAGGCTTTGATAAATAGTGCTTGTTTCCTTATTCAAGTTCAGAAGGGACTTTTCGCAATTTAGTGTGCAAATATTTTGATCAAATTACTTCCCTGGAGACAGTGCTTACCAAGTAGTTATGATGAGAAAGTTTCATTTAACATTGCTTGTATCTGCACATAAAGTTTCAGTAGTGTCTGATCCATAATAATAACTAATAATCAGTAATTTGTATTGCATGAAATGGTTTTTCTTTCAGATACATAATAATCAAAATTTTTTATTGCATGAAGTGGTTTTTCTTTCTAATACATAATAATCAGTAATTTGTATTGCATAAAATGGTTTTTCTTTCAGATACATAATAATCAAAAATTTGTATTGCATGAAATGGTTTTTCTTTCAGATACATAATAATCAAAAATTTGTATTGCATGAAATGGTTTTTCTTTCAGATACATAATAATCAGTAATTGTATTGCATGAAGTGGTTTTTCTTTCAAATACATAATAATCAGTAATTTGTATTGCATGAAATGGTTTTTCTTTCAAATACATAATAATCAAAAATTTGTATTGCATGAAATGGTTTTTCTTTCAGATACATAATAATCAGTAATTTGTATTGCATGAAATGGTTTTTCTTTCAAATACATAATAATCAGTAATTTGTATTGCATAAAATGGTTTTTCCTTCAAATACATAATAATCAAAAATTTGTATTGCATGAAATGGTTTTTCTTTCAAATACATAATAATCAGTAATTTGTATTGCATAAAATGGTTTTTCTTTCAAATACATAATAATCAGTAATTTGTATTGCATAAAATGGTTTTTCTTTCAAATACATAATAATCAAAAATTTGTATTGCATGAAATGGTTTTTCTTTCAGATACATAATAATCAAAAATTTGTATTGCATGAAATGCTTTTTCTTTCAGATACATAATAATCAGTAATTTGTATTGCATAAAATGGTTTTTCTTTCAAATACATAATAATCAGTAATTTGTATTGCATAAAATGGTTTTTCTTTCAAATACATAATAATCAAAAATTTGTATTGCATAAAATGGTTTTTCTTTCAAATACATAATAATCAGTAATTTGTATTGCATAAAATGGTTTTTCTTTCAATACATAATAATCAGTAATTTGTATTGCATAAAATGGTTTTTCTTTCAAATACATAATAATCAGTAATTTGTATTGCATAAAATGGTTTTTCTTTCAAATACATAATAATCAAAAATTTGTATTGCATGAAATGGTTTTTCTTTCAGATACATAATAATCAAAAATTTGTATTGCATGAAATGGTTTTTCTTTCAGATACATAATAATCAGTAATTTGTATTGCATAAAATGGTTTTTCTTTCAAATACATAATAATCAGTAATTTGTATTGCATAAAATGGTTTTTCTTTCAAATACATAATAATCAGTAATTTGTATTGCATGAAGTGGTTTTTCTTTCTAATACATAATAATCAGTAATTTGTATTGCATGAAGTGATTTTTCTTTCAAATACATAATAATCAGTAATTTGTATTGCATGAAGTGGTTTTTCTTTCAGATACATAATAATCAGTAATTTGTATTGCATGAAGTGATTTTTCTTTCTAATACATAATAATCAGTAATTTGTATTGCATGAAGTGGTTTTTCTTTCAGATACATAATAATCAGTAATTTGTATTACATGAAATGGTTTTTCTTTCAGATACATAATAATCAGTAACTTGTATTGTGTGAAGTGGTTTTTCAAATAAAGTCTATGATACTTTGCAAAACTTTCAGTTGAACATTATTTGCACTGCATTTTTTGAATACTGAATGTTTAATTACATTTTTTAATTTTTCAATAACAGTTTTGGATGTTTGTTTACACCGTACTGAAAACTGTTCAGACTTACAGAAAAAAATTAACTGCCTTATTGATATACTTGTTGGGGTTGGCAGGTCTGGGGTATTTTCTTTTTTTATCTTATAGTAATCCATAACTACTTCCAGTGATAGCTCATAAGTTGACAAAGACTAAAACTGTATTATTTTATTCTTAGTAGAAGTTATTTTTATTAAAACAAATCTAAGCCTTCTTTATTATATCAATAGGAATGTGTATACCATTGTTTTAATTGAGATGTAGGCTCAGTATTAGAAATTTGAACTGTAATATTATGTTAATAAAGATGTAGTCCAGTTAGTATGCATGTTACAATAATAGCTACCATTGTGATTTTTTATTTAGCCACATTACAAACAGGCTTTACATTTATTTAAAGTATGACATTTGCAACAGTTGTAGTTATATACTTCATAAGTATTATAAAATAAAAAAGTATGATGCTTAAAAATGTTCACGTTATTCGTTTATTCTATTTATAATATCTAAATTCCCACATGAGGACTTGATTCAAATAAAATTGAGAAATCTGTTTTTCATCATCTGTTTCATGTTCTGTATTTTCAAGAAAAGAAAATATTAAATAATAAAATGCAGTAAAGACATTTATTTTCTCTTTGTTTTTTCTCTGCCACAAATGTGAAAGGTGCATACATTACTGACTTCCATCTTTTAGTCCATTACACACTGTTAAGTTAGAACAATCTGCTTATTGAGTCCTGCCACTTTGTACGCCATAGCCATCAAACACATTACATAGGCAAAATAGATTTGGATATCTACAGAAATCTGCTTTCTTCAAGAGCATGATCATCACTGGCATCTTAACTCTCAGCCTCTGCAACTACTTTTATGATGCATGCACCATTAAATGGTTTTGTTCACTTGAATTTGTTTCCAAGCAATATTTGATGTCCTTTAGTTGGATCATCATGTACATCAAATCAAATGAGGGTTGACAGCCTTGAAGAAAAAAAATATATTACTTAGTTGTATGCCCAAAATGTTCCAGATGTTTATCTGTTATCTCTAATACTTTACCACTTAAAAGATTGGCATGGACTATCTTTTTTTCTAATTTGCCATGAATGAACTTGGTGCTGTTTACAATTGCATTTTGTCCAAGATCCATTTGGACAAATTCGGTATAGGTACTACCACTAAATTCCTTGGAGGATTACACAAAACTTTATACATAATGCAAACAGCAGAGTTAGAACATCCAATATAACTACAGTGACCATTTTAAAAATCTTGTTAACGCTAAGCCTCCAAAAGAATAGTCATATCAACATCATTTCATAAATTTAGTTTATCTGAAATGATAAAAAACGTTGAATGTCACCACTGTGGCGGCCATTTAAAAAATATTATTGCTGCTCTGCCTGGATAGATGATAAAACTGGCAAGACTTCTAATGATGCCTATTTGGTCCAAAACAACAACCGTGCTGATACATTGTTATTTTGGTTGTCATGACAGCCATTTTTAACAAATCTTGTTATGGCTACACCTGAACTTAAGGTTGTCCCGACATTATGGCAAGTTGGTTCTAAAAAATAAATGGTTCTAAATCGTTGTATCCATGTGCAAGGCACATTACTTTCCTTGGCGCAATCTAACCATCGTCATGTTCTCTCCCATAATACACCCAAAATACAAGCCTGAAAATAGTAAATGAAAATTGGTATAACAATGCATGGATAGGGTGGGTTAAGAATACACGATTTATTCATCTTAATTTCAAAACTTTATATTTTGTTAATTTTCTAACCATTTTCCTGGAATTGCTAATGACATTGTCTTGGTTTTTTTTCCTATGCTCGATACGTTTCAATATAGTTCAATGATTTGGGTAGAGCTCAGTTTTAGCTGGAGAAAAGGATATGGATGAGGCGAATGGGTTTTCAATGGCAACCACAGTCAAATTGTGTATATGGACCGAAAGGCATAATATGTGTTAATAGATGGATTAGATGATACTTTGAAGTTTTACTGATCAGCCAGTTTTGTTCATCTGAAAGAAAGTGGTAGTTAATTTGCCTCAGTATAGACGTTTTATAAAGTGGAAGTTCTAAGTCCTGCCACACAATGTCAAAGTCTCTTGAGTATTCGGCCAACAAGTTGCTTTCCACTCCACCTTTTTCTTTCTTCTTGTGACTAGCGTCCAGTTCCCCCCAAAAAAGTGGAGAGCAATCTGTTGGTCTCATGCATCTACATCAGCATCTACATCAGCATCGCAAGATTGGCACTCTGATCCATACACAATGAAAACATAAGCAAGTGGCAATGTTATTAAATAACTGTTTTAAAATTAGTAAGAGAATTTTGTCAGCTCTTGACTAGGTCTTGTATTGTACAAAACCCAAGTCTTTTCCTGCATTTGTCCTTCACTTAATCAATATGCGGAAATTGAGTTCAAAATCAGAAATACATCGAAAGAAAATTCATCTTCTTCACAGTAGGGAACTGTGAAAGAGTTCTTAATCAGTTAATTTTTAATTGGCACATGCTAAATAATTTTACTATTAAACTTTAATGCTTCATCAAACTGTATCATTGCTTATGCTACATAATTTTACTATTAAACTTTCTGAAACATTTCTTCTTGAATGTGTCAAATTTTCTAGCTCAATGTAAATTTGCAATTGACTTAAATGCCTCTACAACTCAAGATAATTAAAGTGGTCGATATATTATGAACAATTCTTAAGTTGAAATCTTTTGGGACCAAAGTAAATTCTTGGTTCTAAGGATTATCTGTTTAAAGAGAAGGACTATTTTATCTTTGTAACAAGAAAAGATTAGGTGTCATCTCCAATTATATATATCGTAAAATAAACAACACCAACACATAGAATGTGTGACCAGTGTCGCTTTATTGCTTCATCAGACTGAATTCAATATCATTGCTATGTCATTAAATATATTATGTTTCAAAGTGAGCAATGATATAAACAAGATGACATCATAGCTTACATTGTAACCTGTTTTATTTAGAGATGAGCAATTTTATTAAAACTTTTATTTTTTATAATGCACATTATATATATATATATATATATATATATATATATATATATATATATATTATTCACAAATGTTCAGTATGTCATCAGAACTCAAATTACAGAATAAAATATTAACCATTTGAACCCGACAGGCCGGTTTACCGGCCGGTTGTAACTGTATATACCCGAAAGGCCGGTATACCGGCCTAGCTATCTAACACCATAACCCAACAGGCCGGTATATCGGCCTAGCTATCTACCATCATAACCCGACAGGCCGGTATACCGGCCTGTGTTATGCTATTCACTAGATGGTCAGTGAAATATAGATCTTGCATGAATGGTACAACATGAACAAAATTTCGAGACAGTTTGTTACATAGTCATAGTAATAAAAAGCATTTTATAAGCATGCTTGAAAAGAGACAATTTGATATTTGCTGTTATATCATAGTGGATTATCATTCTAAGGCATAATATTACTTTTATTTTGCA
This sequence comes from Unio delphinus, assembly GCA_029339505.1. Taxonomy (NCBI): domain Eukaryota; kingdom Metazoa; phylum Mollusca; class Bivalvia; order Unionida; family Unionidae; genus Unio; species Unio delphinus. Next base: position 6,806,703 of record JAQISU010000046.1, read on the forward strand.
AAATTTTACTTTTTATAAAATTGTCTAAAATTGCCGGGGAGGCTCGGGTTATTGTGCCGAAATATGGGGGAGATTAGGTTTCAAAGCGTTAAGGTCTGCATAATACTTACAATCATGAAAAAAATAATTGATAATAATATAATAAGAATTTTAACATGCCTGCTCTTTTTTAAGAATAGGCAAACTTATTTGTATAATATTATTACTTTCACAAATTAAGTTATTCTTTAAATTATAAAAAAAATATTCGCAACTAAATGTAAACAGAGTACATAAAATCATGAATAAATGTCTTTAATGAAATTTGTATAATGTTTTGGACTTTAGACCTTTTCAATATACCCTGTTAAGATGGTGAATCCAATAGGTTTTCTTTAGCAGCTGTTCCATCACAAAATCAGCTATAACAATAGGTTGAAAAGAGAAATGTCGCAAAATAAGGTATCTCTTATTAAAATGTGCAGCAACATGAAATGAAAATGATTTATCGATATAATGTTTTATGTTCTATCTATGTTTGTTCATGCATTTAGATATTTTTGTGTGTATATATATATATATATATATATATATATATATATATATATATATATATATATATAAATATGTATACACCTATACATACACAACCAGAGTCAAACCTGTACTAACAATCACTTGTGATGCCCTGGATTTAAAGAACTTTGCCTTCCAGTGAGTGTGGTCAGGAGTTTACTGATCAAATAATGGTTTTACACTGCCTTAGGCAATCACTTTTTCTGATAAGCTATTGACTGATTTGACTCTGTCTGTCTCTCTGTCTCTGTCTCTCTCTCTCTCTCTATATATACATATATATATATATATATATATATATATAAATAAATAAATAGTCTAGCATTTAAGAATGTTGTCATATAAGGACCTAGAGACAAACATATCGATGAAAAAGTGTCCAGAGACTGGCATTAATTAACTGTTAAGTTGGGAAGTCTGAACATTCAAAACGAGCTCGACGTATTTCATTTTCACTACAATAGTTAATTTGTGAATGTTGATCTAGAATCTCATTCAGCAACAGACAGTGTTGCAAAGGTTACTGGGCATGGTGACTATCCAGACTGCATGATAAAGTTGAAATTTTGATATGGAATATTACAGGTATTACCTGCATCATGATATGTCCTGTACAGCCACCCTCATTCGTATATCAAATCATGTCTGGCTTATTGCTTACATGACAGATATGGAGATTACTGATTGATGGTATTCATGCAAACATGGATGACTGTGTTGAATAAAAAGGATAGAAGAAAGACGGTGGTCTTTATTTAAATGAACATGCTGGTATGACAGCTGTCTTAAATTCATTCCTTGAGTTAATTTCATTTTAAAAAAATTATATTTATTTATTTTTCTTCTTCTTTTTTTTTACATTTCTCTTGATATTCTCAGAAAACTGTTTCGACCTCTCCATAGGTCTCATCAGGTGGTAGTAAATAACACAAGTGCACATAACATGCATTGTGTTACCTACGGATTTCCCCACTACAGTTTTCCATTCTGTATCATATTCTTCATGTGTATCGTTTAGCAATGTCATTTTGCACATGCCCTAAGATCTTCATTTCTGTCTGCAGTGTCCACTGGCTCATGCTAAACCTGTGTACATATGTGAACACCCTTGGAATTCAGGGGCATATTGCAGTAGTCAGATTTCATATTGCATTGCAGAGTTTTGTACCGCAGATTATCCTGTATCATATATACTCCTTGTCAGTATTTACTGCTTCCTTTTCATACAACTCACGGTAAATACAGTCTGTATCCATTGTTTCCTATAATATAAGTCCATGGTGAAAGTACAACTTCCAAGTGTTTTACTTTGGGTAGTTTTCAATGATTTTCCCAGTTAGTTACTGAATCTATGTCTTGTTGAATGCAATCTTGCCTCACAGTTTCTTGAATAGCTGACATTTTTAGGTAATGAAACACTGATCTGTTCACAGCCTCACATTTCTGTGTTACTGTTCAAATGCAATCATTCTACAACATCACATTCTATTTTCAGGACTTCTAGTAGGATATTCTTATAATTTTCTATCATGTTTAGATGAATCACTTGATGAGGGCTCAGGTATGCTGATTGTATCGATAAATTGTTAGTACTTCCTCCCCACAGACCTTTGAACAATGCTGATGTTTCTTTCCGGGCAAGTGGGACGTTCCCTTTGAGCCCTTATCTAAATACCCGGAGTAACAGCGCAGAGTGGCATCCAGAACTTGGGGGAGTTAACATTTAATATTTAAAATACCCAGAATAACAGCACAGAGTGGCATCCAGCACTTGGGGGAGTTAACATTTAATATTTAAAATACCCAGAATAACAGCACAGAGTGGCATCCATAACTTGGGGGAGTTAACATTTAATATTTAAAATACCCAGAATAACAGCACAGAGTGGCATCCAGAACTTGGGGGAGTTAACATTTAATATTTAAAATACCCAGAATAACAGCACAGAGTGGCATCCAGAACTTGGGGGAGTTAACATTTAATATTTAAAATACCCAGAATAACAGCACAGAGTGGCATCCAGAACTTGGGGGAGTTAACATTTAATATTTAAAATACCCAGAATAACAGCACAGAGTGGCATCCAGAACTTGGGGGAGTTAACATTTAATATTTAAAATACCCAGAATAACAGCACAGAGTGGCATCCAGAACTTGGGGGAGTTAACATTTAATATTTAAAATACTCAGAATAACAGCACAGAGTGGCATCCAGAACTTGGGGGAGTTAACATTTAATATTTAAAATACCCAGAATAACAGCACAGAGTGGCATCCAGAACTTGGGGGAGTTAACATTTAATATTTAAAATACTCAGAATAACAGCAAAGAGTGGCATCCAGAACTTGGGGGAGTTGACATTTAATATTTAAAATACCCAGAATAACAGCATAGAGTGGCATCCAGAACTTGGGGGAGTTAACATTTAATATTTACAATACCCAGAATAACAGCATAGAGTGGCATCCAGAACTTGGGGGAGTTAACATTTAATATGTAAAATACCCAGAATAACAGCATAGAGTGGCATCCAGAACTTGGGGGAGTTAACATTTAATATTTCTAACATTATCACCATAATTGTCTTCCATCATTCATTTGGAGATCAAACTGCGGAGTAGTTAAATATATTGTCTGATAATTTTGTTTGAGCCTTTTCTCTTCTTTTGTTCTTATTCACAGAAACATGTATTCAATACATATTGCAGAATGCCACAATTTGAACTGAATGAAATCAAATTAATAGGGTCTGAGACTCATTCTACTTCCCATATTGGATGTAGAATGTTGAAAGCCAGCAGCAGCATGTGCAAATCCATTTGTTGTTGCATGACTAATGAAAATTTCTTGTAGCATAAATGTTTTATCTATTCTCTTGCCATTTCGTACTGTGAATTTGTAACAACTGGTGATAGATTTGCTGTGCAGTCAACATTGCAATTTAAAGCTTTCTCTTTCAGGTCCATCACTGCTTGTATTTTACTGTATAGCAAATATCTAGCCCTGGTGTTGCCCAATGGAGTATTTTGTAGTTCAGCTTGAAACCTCATATTGAAAGAAGCAGGATTTGTTCCAATTTTTTTTTGAAGTTTTCTTTAAAGGTTATTTTAGATTAATACATGATTTGTATTGATTGGTTAACAGTTGAAATTTCAGTAATGATAAATGCATTGGCACCAGTTTGGAACAGTGGTACAAATATAGCTATGGATTCTGATCATATACAACTTCCTTATGCTAGGTCATTGCCTACATGGTTAAACCACATCTGTAAAGTGGATACACATTTTTCAAAGTGATTTGTCTTATCTTTGAACCCCGGGTACAGCTTAATGATAAACTTGATCAAATGAGATTAATTTGGCACAACCCATGTAGATGTAAAGTTTAAGACAAACATCGGTAACAAACAAAAGGTCAATTTTAGGGGTGTATATGTCTTTCAAAGATATTTAAAGCTATAAGCCCAGCTTCAAATTCCCTTGACCACAAATATGTAGTACAGTAAATGTTGATATAATAAGAGAAGTTCAAGACACCTAAAAACCCAAAAGTTAAGATTACACTCTTTATACTTTCTGTTTGCATATAAAAACAACAGTAAAACTTTGGAAAAGAGAAATTATTTCTGAACAGAACATTTCGCAAATTCAGAGTAGCTAGAGTGTGTGATTTGGATCTTTAACGTAGCTTTAAAAACTGTCGTCATCATGCATGATGCTGATAGCGTAGCAGTTTATAGTGTTGTCTGACACAGGATCATCATGCTGCAGACATTGCATTAGTATCCCACACCCCACCCAGTCACTTATCTTGACACCAGGCCAACAAATCCTAACACTCACCTCTTACAGTGCAGTGCCAAGTGAGGCAGCTGCTGGTACCATTTTTGTATTGATAAAGGTAATGCTATAACAGGATGCAAGGACTGTTGCATAGGAATTAAATAAACCAAACTTCATGTAAATATATGAACCTGTATGATTTCTAAAATGCAAACTGTCCGCTCGGAATGATGTATCCTTGAAAAATACTGGATCCCTATTAAGGCTGTAAACATGGAGAGAGCAGGCATTACCATACACTACCAGTTTTGAAGCTGAAACAAACATACCATGCATGTACTATTTCTGTATGATGGCATTCACAACTTATTATTGTTAATTCTTATATAAAGCATATGCATTTCAAGATTTTCTTTCTTCACTGCTTACCTATGAATGGTGAAGAAAAGGGAAGAATATTATAACCTTTGACAATAATCCAAATTACATGGTATACAAGATCAAGGAACTTATCAACAACACCATCTATACTCCCACACACCAAATTTGTTTCAGTCTATAATTAAGATTTTCAACAAGTGACAGAGTGGTTTAAAGTGCTCTCCATTACGGATCACTGCCGTCTCACTTCTTTCTGTGTGAGTTTGAGTCTAAGATTCGGCTAATGTAGTTATGTGAGAAAGCTTGCCAGTAGCTTCTCCTGGGTCGGTGGTTCTTTCCAGGGATTTTCCCGGGTTCTTCCTCCACCAATAATACTGGCCGCCATGTATAGCCTATCGTGTGCTAAAAAATGGCGCTAAACCCTAAAAACAAAAAAAGACATATCTTGTCACATGCCCAAAGAAGAAACAAAAGATCATCTCAGTTTATAATAGCCAATCATGCAAATAACCTTTCCTAAATCTGGTCCTCAGTAAGGTGAATTGAAATCTGGTGATTCGTGCACTTTCATTACCTGGAACCCATAGCAAATACCTGTAATTAAAATCAGACATAGTTTTTTAAAACATCATGGGGTAACAGTACATAAACAAACTAAAACATGCACATGTAAGCGATTAAGTTGTAAAATATCTGTATTAATATAATACCAATATTTACGCATTGTTCGCTAAAAACAATTAAAGATTAATGGAAACATTGATAGATAAACTTGGAAGCATTTTGAGCAAATAATACCTCACCAAACAAGACTTTGGTGACACCAGTGTGCAGTTAATTTAATCCCATCAAGACAATCTGGGCAAAATATATTCTGTTACATGATAGAAAATAATTTCTTACAATTATCTTACTTATGCTTACCATGTGGGCAAAACACTCCTGACAGCAGATGCTAGTGATGGGAATCGGTTAGAAGTTCATAATCGATCATCGGTTGCACATAACTTACTGATAATCGATTATAATCGGTTGCTAACTTACTACAAGTAAATTTTAATTTTTGTTTGTTACAGAGTTATATCTGTGTTCAAAAGTTTTAAATGTCAATAAATGTACAGGAGTAATCTTATATATATATATATATATATATATATATATATATATATATATATATATATATATATTATATACTTTAACCTCATATAAATAACATTTAAAAAAAATTGGATTGTGTTATTTTTGTTCTCCAAAAGCAACTTTCTTTGGATTATCAGTTTTATGCAGCTGAAAGACTGTTACAATCCCCCAGAACACTTTTAATCATATGTGATTTTTTAATTGTTTAAACTATAGAAAGAAATGTTTTTCTTGCTTGTCATTATTTACTAATACTACAATCAAAGCAGTTAAGCAAAACAAAAAAAACACCAATTACAAAAACTTTCAAATTAACTGAACTATTTATCAGCAAAATCATGTAATTATGTAAAGACAGAACATCTAAAGTTAAAATTCTTAAAACTTTCATCCACATTAAACAAAATCAAAAGTTTGACTAGTACAGATCATGTCATTTTTCAGAATACTGATTATTGCAATAACAATGTACCAATAATCTACATTTTACATTTAAACTGAAACAATACACCAAAAACTTCTTACATTTATTAACCTAACAGTTTAACAGCAAAGTCCCATAATGATTTATAAAATCTATGACTAGAATTCTTAAATGATCAAATGTTATCCATATTACAAGTTAAACAGAAGGTACAATAAAATACAAATCAAATGTTTGAGCAATACTGAACACAAAAATAATTTTTCAGAATACTGTTTCTTCTTGTGCTTGTTACACTGACACTACCAATAGTTAATGTTTTTGTTTAAGAATATTATCAGGTCCACATTGTCACAACTTAAATGAGCTTGTTTCCTGCTGACAAGATGTCCAGGCAGACTAAATACCCACTCACTGGATACAGATGATGCCGGAATACTTAGGTACTTCTGAGCTAGTATTCTAAGATGGGGGTAGAACTGGCAGTTTTGTTTCCACCACTGTAACATTGTGAGATTGGTATCATATGGAGCAGCAATTAGATATCTAGAAACCTCCTGGTGGATGACATCTGTTATTGACTGTTGACTTTCACCAAGGCAAACAACATCTTGCAACCAATCATCCATGTCAACATTGACCTATGCTTTCTTGTTTGGCGGACTAAGTGTAACCACATTTTTATTGTTGTCATCTCTGACATTTAGTAGTGATGGTGCAATTGGTAGAGGTGGCAATGAGTCTGAAGGCTGTTCATCACTAGTCCCAGGCTCCACTTGGACATTCACTTTAACATCACCATAGCAACCTTCAAAAGCAGAGCATGTCAATATGATGTCAGGTAGAAACTCCAGATCCTTCATAGTATGATTCAATAAACAGCCCAACAGAGCTAGATCTTTGCCCTGTGTTATATTGTCAAGTTCATTACATCTTTAAGTTTGGCAATTGAAGGTAGATATTAACATTTGTTTCTATACATTTGGTAAGTTTAAGAAGTATTGGGATAACTTGATGAAGGGTTGGTGATTTGTCTCTGCAAAAACTGTTTGTTGCATTCAGGAGCGGTGAGAGAACTTCCACAAGATTTTCAACCAATGCTTGTTTGTCAAATGTATAGACATAATTTTTCAATGTTGCGGCTGCTGGCTTATGTTTGGGTCACTGATAACAGCCATAATAGCAGGTGTTTACTCAAGCATGTCATGAATGCTATTCTATCTAGTCGGAACATCCATCTTGAGCTTGTGTCCTCTAGCACCTATGTCAAGTAGTAACTGCTGCTTTCTCATTAACAAATCATTTATGCTTGTGCTTTGATGGTAAAAGGTCACCAGTTTGTGCCCCTTTGCAATGATTCGTGACAGTTCTGGTATAGCTAAAGCTTTTTTCACAATAAGGTTGAATCTGTGACCATAACAACCAAATCGAGTCCATTGAAGTAAATCAAAAGCCTTGATCTCATTGGCTGTATAATAAGTTACTCCAGTTGGTGTTGGAAGATTTCATCGCCTCTGAGTGGCCAACAGGCATTCTTTTATATCTTCCCCAGTGTGAGACTGCCTTCAACGTTTCGTGTTTCTAAGACAACACTTTTCAATTCCCAATCTTTGGAAATAAAATATGCAGTCACTGTACTATAACTTTCTGTATTTAATGAAGTCCATGCATCGTGAGTAACAGCTATATCAAGAACATCATGTAGTTCCTCTTTCACTTTTTTCTCAGCCTGGTCTTTCTTCTCAGCTAGTTTGGAGGACACTAATTTACGACCTGGAATTTCATACCTGAAAATGTGAAGTTTGAAACATTTAGTCATGGTAGTCAAACAAGACATGTATTTGGAATATTTGTTGCGTCTAAATATAGTGAAAACAATGAATTTATTTAATGTTTATTTAGACAGGACAGCATCATATTTAATTAAACATTGTTTACATTGAAAATTCAAAATTCAACAGTGTTGACATCTAGAATCAAATGGATTAACACTTTTTTGTTTTCTCACTGTCAGTTTAAATAAATATTAATAATTTTTAATGTTATCATTCAAAACTTACCTTGGATTAAGAAGCATCACACACAAAGTTTCTAAAATATGTATGGTCAATGAGGTTTAGCGGAAGAACTTTGCCAACAATGAGTTTCAAGAGTGCATCATCAATTTCTTTCTGTTTTGTAGCTGACATCCTCTCTGTTGGCTTCTTAAATTGTTCATCAATCTTAGTCTGTTTGGGTGGATGGGGGGAAACATCAGAACCTCTTGTTGATCCCATTTCCTTATGGTCATGATCAAGATGAAAGGCCAAATTTGTAGTATTGTCTGGAATGTATTTGAAATAAATGTTTTAATACTGAGCAAAAAATAAAGCAAACAACAACTTCTTTATGCACAAGCATCTTAAATGAATGGAATCAAATTATTTAAAGAAAATGAGACAAGAAAAGGAGGATTTAAATTAATATTAAATTTGAATATATATTTTAAATTGAATCTGCAACATTTTAAAACGTTATTTTATGTTTTATCATATATGCCTAAATAGCAGGATAATCTTGTGATTATTTATGTATTTCAAGCATAATCATGACATGGAGCTTTATTATGAAAAGAAATTTGAAGTATTTTAACAACAACAACACATGGTATATTAGAGGAAAGCACAAAGTACACAAATGATTTAATGAAAATAAAACTCTTGATTAAAACGTTTTGACACTAGAATGCCATGAAAAGTTTTTCCGTGTGAGTGCGTGCAGCTCATTTATTTTATACGAGGGTGTTATGTCTCCTAATAATTGCATTCGTCGTTGACGACATTTGTTTCCAAATTATCCTAAAAGTTTCTAACTATGGATTATGTTTATATATTTAGAAATTATGAAGGGAATAAATGAGCTCTACTGTTGTGGATCGGAAGGCTTATATCATCATGTTTCCAGTCCTAAAATGTAAGGCGTATCACATGATAATTTTGTTTTCGTGTAGCACCAATTTTTTTTTAGAATACTGTTCATTTTTTGCAGTTTGTATTGGAGAATGTGTTTGCCAAAAATAAATGTATCCCCGCGTTGATTTCAATGAGAAGAGCTGGACCTACCTTTGTTTGCATATTCCTTTCTGCAGAGTTTGCATATGACCTTCGTCGTATCTAAATTCTCCTTTGTCGGTGGACCCTCTTGTATTTTATAAAATCCCAAATATGTCCATACACGAGAACGAGCTTTACCTCCTGGATATGGATATATTGTTTTGCGATCATTTTCATCCATGGCACGTGTATGATATTTAGCGGGGTTTTAACATTTTGTTCGGAATCCTCGGTTTTCTTCCCAACAAACAAAGGGATTAAACTAGTCTGTGCCGAGCGCTTCACAGTTGTCTCCCTTATCGTGCAATCGATTATGGCGTTTCACAATCGATTGGCGAATTGGTTCAATCAACCAACTGATTATCGATTATAATCGATCATCGGAACAACACTAGCAGATGCGGATGTCACTTGGCAAATTTGGAGCATATGTCCTTTCTTATGTACAACAAATAATCTTCTCTTTTTAATCTGTGAAGCTGAAGAAAAATGTCAGTTCATCGACATCTTCCTCATTTTGTAATCATGATGGGCAGGTCTTTTTAACAAATGGATCAAAAATGTTTTGTTTAATGGGTGTCTTTTAGTGTCAAATGGAAATTTCGCATTCAAATTTTAAAAAAAGATTGAAAATTACTGAATTTCTGAATTCCGGAAAGAGTGGTGTCATCTCCAAAGATAGAAATATGTTTTGCCAAAGAACAATTCAAAAAATAAAATAAATCTTAAAACTGGAACTAAAAAAACTACAAAAAGGGTTTGAGGAAGCCAAAGCTTTGATTAGCTCCCTCCAATATCCTTTAGCTACAATTCTGTCCTCATTGTTCATGCAGTCTTCTAGTATAACTTTTAAGAAAGACAACAATTCTTCTGAACTTTGATTTTTTTCTTGAACAGTATGAATGAGTTTTCTTCCTTTCTGCTCTAAACTTATTCCCCTTGATGTAAAGTCAAGCAGGAAAGATCTCACTGTCCTCGAAAAAAGTGTCTGCTCCTTGGCTCTGTTAAATACAGAAACAGTAATATATTGACCCCATTTCTGTGCCAAAATGAAGCGGGAGGGTTCAAAACATGATATCAAATAGGAATAAACAGTTGTCACTCTGGATTTAGAACCTGACATAAGATTATGAGATTTAAGATATCTTTTACTACAACAAAACTTACTTTGCTATTGGAGTTCAGGTACTTACTGACTCTCAACCCCCTCAAGTCTTATAATATATACTATTGGAGTTCAGGTACTTACTGATTCTCAGCCCCCTAAAGTCATATAATATATACTATTGGAGTTAAGGTACTTACTGATTCTCAGCCCCCTAAAGTCTTATAATATATGCTATTGGAGTTCAGGTACTAACTGACTCTCAACCCCCTAAAGTCTTATAATATATACTATTGGAGTTCAGGTACTAACTGACTCTCAACCCCCTAAAGTCTTATAATATATGCTATTGGAGTTCAGGTACTAACTGACTCTCAACCCCCTAAAGTCATATAATATATACTATTGGATATCTTTTACTACCAAAAAACTTACTTTCTTATTGGAGTTCATGTACTTACTGATTCTCAGCCCCCTAAAGTCATATAATATATACTATTGGAGTTAAGGTACTTACTGATTCTCAGCCCCCTAAAGTCTTATAATATATGCTATTGGAGTTCAGGTACTAACTGACTCTCAACCCCCTAAAGTCTTATAATATATGTTATTGGAGTTCAGGTACTAACTGACTCTCAACCCCCTAAAGTCTTATAATATATGCTATTGGAGTTCAGGTACTAACTGACTCTCAACCCCCTAAAGTCTTATAATATATGCTATTGGAGTTCAGGTACTTACTGATTCTCAACCCCCTAAAGTCTTATAATATATACTATTGGAGTTAGGGTACGTACTGATTCTCAACCCCCTAAGGTCTTATATACTGACATTTTCACAGCTAGAATTAAGCTTCATTTGTCTTGTATAATCATGAATTTGCAGTGAAAATTAATATTGGCTACTGAAACATCAGTGCCAATGACCCATATAAATCTTCATTATTAAACAGTATAAGAATTCATACTCATTCATTTGGCTAAAGTGAAGAAAGTAACTGAACAAAAATCATCTGTGGGATATTTGCTACATTATTTATTATGATCTTAAGTTAAAATATATAGCTGACATTATCATTCAATACCAGGTTGCAAAAAAAACATGCCATTAATGTACTCAGACAATGACCACAACTAAGATGTTACCAATTATTTTCATATGATTATTTGTGGAGACAATGTTAAGCAATTATAGGTGAAAGAGTCTTCAAATATTTCCCTGACATCCAATCACATTGACCTAATATATTTCATACTGACCTCAAATATTTTAATCTCTGACATCCAATCACATTGACCTAATATGATTCCTACTGACCTCAAATATTTTAATCTCTGACATCCAATCACACTGACCTAATCTTTCCTACTGACCTCAAATATTTTAATCTGTAACATCCAATCACACTGACCTAATATGTTTCCTTCTGACCTCAAATATTTTAATCTGTGTATCCAATCACACTGACCTAATGTTTCCTACAGACCTCAAATATTTTAATCTTTGACGACATCTAATCACATTAAACTAATATATTTCACACTGACCTCAAATATTTTAATCTCTGACGACATCTAATCACATTGGCCTAATATATTTCACACTGACCTAATATATTTCATACTGACCTCAAATATTTTAATCTCTGACATCCAATCACATTAGTCTAATATATTTCATACTGACTTCAAATATTTTAATCTCTGACATCCAATCACATTAGTCTAATATATTTCATACTGACCTCAAATAGTATTTTGCCAACCTAATATAACACTTTCACCAATAACAATGAAAGATATTTTTCACAAATGGGGTGAAAGCCAAGATGGCCATTCCCAAATATCTGGCAGATAACATCAAAAATTGGAATTATTATATTATTACCTGTGTGCATCACCTGAATCATATGGTGTCCACAGTGTTACTTAAGGACAGTATATTTTGAAAGGTCACAAGCTCCTTTTGGAATGACATTACTACAGTGTCTGGATCTGGGCCACAGTGTGGGCATGTAAAGGAACTGAAATAATCTACTTCCAGCAGATCCAAAAAGCTGTACCATGCTGATTTAAAATCAACATAACTAAGTTTTCCCTGAATGTCATGTCCAGCATGTGTGCATCTTACACAGGACTGTATTCTGTAAAGAGTGTGGACCTGCACAAAATACAATTAAAAACAAATATTCAATCAAAGAGGAATTATTAAAATAGATTTTTATATCATTAATTAGAGAGCAAAGGAGAAGAATTTAGCCCATAATTTTCCTTTTATCCAGTTTGTAATGTTTGAAATTCTTCATTTGTCATATTAAAATAACAAAGTTATTCTCTAGCCAAATTTCTGCCGTGACAACCCTATAAAAACCCTGGCGGATCAAACAGATATACTGTTGCTTCCTACTAGCAACAGCTATTGGATTTCAAGAGTTACCTCCCTCATTATGTATTACCAAATAACCAAAAAGTGGTGTACATCACCCCACAAAGGATACTTTTTAAGTTTAACAGTGAAGGTATGACTTTACCAGAGGTAAGACATTACAGATGTATTTGAGTAAAAGGTATTTGTGCAACATGGAACGGCACTGGAAAATTGCTTATTTATCAACAGCTGCAAGATGTATTCTCCCCTTGCCTTGGTCATGTAGGAATAATGTTCAAATTTGAACAACTTAATCTGGATTGGATTCAGTGAACTCCACACTTGAAGGACAGAAATATTTGCTCGATATGCCAAGTTGTATATAGGGCTATCATACAGGAGGAACCTTGGCTAGCTCAGATGAATCAATGTGTTACAATAATAAAAATGTAAAAATTTAAACTATTTTTTTCAGAACTGCAAATATTACAGAATATTGAGACCAATGCAAGCAAAAAGATCATTTTCCTCCAAGACTGATGTTTAATTGGGACACTTCAACAGATTTGGTTATTCATCTGCTACAGAAATAAAATAGGAATCAATACCAATTTTAGCACAAAGCATGAGCGGTACCAATTAAGCATATCAAACATGACCTAGAACAGAGGTAGTTAATAACAATGATAATATCTTAAGAATACACTTGCAGTTAAATAAAGCAAATGATGAAGATGACTTTCATAAACTTTAATACAGTAACTTGACCTCATTAACAAAGCTGTTGTTGCGGAAAGAAGTAAAAAGCCTAATTACAAGGAATAAAACATCAATAAAGTGAACCTTTTAAATTAATACTTAGAAAATACAATATGCTTACTTTCCAGTGAAAAAGTAATACATGAATCTTCTAAGGACTTCATGACACATGATGTATCTACCCATATTTAGCACACACTGCTCCAAGCCATCTAAATGGAAAGTTTTCTCACATTTCATGCATGTTTTGGAGAAGACTGAAAGTTAAATATCACATAATTATGGTACAATTCAATAAATACAGGAGTCACAAGAGACATGTAAAAGGTTCATGCATTATTTACAGCGGTACGTCAAAATAAAATAGACTTAAGGACTATATCAGTAACTAATGGTAATGAATTCTCTTTTACTTTTACTCTCAATGAAGTGTACTTACTATCTTTCCATATATCTGTAATCACATTTCATAATATAGTACGAACATTCTCTGACATTTGGAACTGTTCCAGATCACATGACACACAATTCATTTTCTTACTGAATGTCATAAGAATTTATTATTCGGTTTAATATTATGCTAAAAAAAGCAGCTAATTCAAGCAGAAGCATTACATTTACGATTGGGTTAATTTAGACACTGCCAAGCTGGGGAAAGAGGGGGAGGAATCAGCAAAGAAAACACTGGGTTGTATAATCAGGTCAATTTTGTACTCAAAATGTGCCATAAAAACTTAACTAACAATTAAAGTGGAATCAAACGAAACGATTCTGTTTATTTCAATGGTGTAACATTAGGAAAATCCATTGTCTCTCTTTAGTCCATCTTTTAAAGCTTTTGGGACCTTTCTTCATACAAACCTTTTAAATATCACATTCTGACTGCATATGCACCTTAAAATCACTCATATAATAATAATAATAATAATAATGAGGACTTTGTATAGCGCCTAATCGTTAGAAGCTCTAAGCGCTTTACACCATCTTTAATGATATGACTATATTAAAGAAAAACAAATGACTAAAACAATAAAATTGGAAAAAAATAAAAACATGCTGAAAACATATAAGATACAAAACATTATTCATTCTTTAAGTTTGTCCCTGCAGTCAAGAGAGGTGAGCTTTAAAGAAAAGGGAACAATGTGTCTTTGTGTCTAATTTCAATGGGCAATTCGTTCCACATTGCCTGGCCCTAGTATGCAAATGAACGTTGTCCAATGACATCATTTCTACAGTGGGACCAATGAGTATACGTTTGTCAGAAGAAGAAAGTAAGTATCTTGCTGGTGTTTAAACATGGGTGAGGCTGGATAGGTATATTGGACTGGAATCTGTCAGTGAAACATAGCACAGAGAACAAATTTTGTGATTGATTCTGTATCAAACTGATAGCCAGTGTAGGGTATAGAGCAGTGGTGAGGTGTGCTCTGATCGAGGTACTCTAAAGATGATCTGAGCAGTTGTGTTTTGAATATTTTGAAGTTTCTGGAGTAAATATTGTGACGAACCAGACAGAATTGAGTTACAATAGTCCAGTCTTGAAAGTACTAATGAACACAAGTGTATTAGTGGCATCAACTGAAAGATATTTACAAATGGAACTGATGTGTCTCAGTTCAAGATATGAATCCTTGCATATGTTCATGACATGTTGGTGCAATGTGAGAGTACTGTCTATAGTAACACCAAGGTTTCGTACTGACTGAGAATTTAATGTTGGTGTTGCTGATATTTATTGTCTTAGATAAAGAATGCGATTGAGAAAGTCTTTGTGTTGTGATCAGAACAGCTTCAGTTTTATCATCATTCATCTGCACCTTGTTTCATGTCATCCA
Source organism: Unio delphinus (assembly GCA_029339505.1). Taxonomy (NCBI): domain Eukaryota; kingdom Metazoa; phylum Mollusca; class Bivalvia; order Unionida; family Unionidae; genus Unio; species Unio delphinus. Next base: position 6,822,151 of record JAQISU010000046.1, read on the forward strand.
TAATTTCACATCAGAAATGCACCTCTCTACTCCATGGATGGTAGCATCAACTTCAGTTGGATGGCTAGACTGGTATATTCGAATGTCATCAGCGTACAATTAGTGAGACTGGGTGATGAGCTATGACACTTGAGAGCAGCTGAGTGTATAGAATGAAGAGAACATGTCCAAGAACAGACCCCTCTGGAACACCACAACATACGTCAACTGGGCTGAAATTTATTTAATTTGCAGATATAATTTGTGTCCTGTTGACTAAGTAGGCCTTGAACCACTGTAAGGATATATTCTTAATGCCAAACACATGCTGGAGACGGTGAAGTAATATATCATGGTCTTTTATGTCAAATGCTGCAGAGAAATCCAGGAGGGTGAGGACTGTAATCTTTTCAGTATACAAAGCAGAGAGAATGTCATTAAATACTTTCAGAAGTGTAGTTTCCGTACTGTGGCAAGGGCGATATGCAGACTGTTTGAATTCAAATGAGATACAAGTTGAGTTAGAACAACCTTTTCTAAGATTTTTTATCTGAATGGGAAATTAGAAACTGGGCGGTAGTTCCTTAAATCCTTATAGTCCAGTGTTGGTTTCTTTAGCAGTGGCTTTATGATGGCAGTTTTGAAAAATGATGGGAATACTTCCAATGAGAGAGAGATATTAATAACATCAGTTAGTGAAGGCATTATTGGGTCTAAGCATTCAAGCAGCAGTGATGTCGGAATTGGATCAAGTTCAGAAGACTTTGGTGCACTTTTCATCACGATTGTCCGTACTAAATCAATAGAAACAGGTTCAAATGTTCATAACGGTTGTCGCTGAAATTCTGCATCATAACTGTATGGTAACGAATCAGTTGAAATTGTGCTGTCAATCGAATCTCTAATGATTTGTACTTTGTCATCGAAGAAATTTGCAAATTGGTCTGATAGGTCTAGTGGAGATAAGGTTGTTGGAAGTAGTGTACATTTATTCCTTGACATTAGTTTATTAGTTATCATGAAGAGCTCTTTTCAGATGGAACTCTACGTGATCTTAGTACTGTAGTGGGGTGATTTGGCTAAATGGACTATGTTTGTGACCTTCTTAGTTTATGAATACTGAGTCTGGTGGACATACAAAGCCTTACTACTTTTCGGCGATGTCTTTTAGTAGTGCGAAGCTGGTCCCTAACACTGCTATACCATGGAGAATACTTTTTTTATTGATACTCTGCATTTGGTGGCTGGGGCATGTTTTTCAAGCTGTTGGATGTAAGAAAGTTGTTAGGTTTTCTTGGATGTCATGCATGAATTTGGTTCATAAGTAACTTCTGAAATAGCACTAAATGTTTGAGCTTAACTGTCACATGAAAGTACAATTAAATTTCAAGTTAGAATTTAAAGTTTACTTACTTTTAGCACTTAATATCTGGAGGACACCAATTATGTCGACCTGTATGTAGATACTGGTTTCCTGCAGTCTACCAGAGCAAATATCACACAGCTGGTTATCAGGAACCAAGATGACATATTCACCATCTTGTATGAATCTCTCTGTGAATGGTTTCTGATACACAGCCTGGATTAGGATGAAGGAATGAAATGGTATTTTCCTTTCTGATAAACAGGTGTGTTCATATGATGATGGATGTGTGATACCACTATTCTGACACAGTTCGTCATGATAGGAGGACAATTTCTGAAGGTATATGCTCTTGACTTTCAAGGTTGATCCACAGGACAAGCATTTTGTTTCTTTAGAGACATCAATTGCACCATGACAATGTTCTGTAATAACAAAGAACGGGCTTTCTTACTTCTATAAAAAAAATAATGTCCATATATATTTAATTTCATTGCATGTGAATATTCAACAATGTAGGTTGAACTTCATATAATTTTTCATTGTCTTTTAAAACAAATATATATACGGTTCTTACTAAACTACACTGAGGAAAATATTGTTAGCACAGAAGGTTTATTGAATCTTTACCTTAAATGTTTGTAACAGACACACAATCAACTGAAAATAAGAATATCATGTGAATATACAAGTTATATAAAAACCAAAGCTCATATCTCTAAATTAAAAAAATATGTTCAATTTACAAAGAACATATATATAAGAAACAAAGCTCATATCTCTAAGTTAAAGAAATATGTTAAATTTACAAAGAAATGAAATCATTATTGTCATGAACTGATTGTTTTCCAAACTTATTTTGTCCTAAAGCTCTGAAGATCAACTAAGTCAATTCCCCAATTTGTACTGTGACTTTCATTATCTAATGGTATTAACTTAATAATGGCTAGATTAGTTTATTGTTCAAAGCGCATTTTCCCCTTACATACTATTCAAAGATAAATCTTTTCAAATCTTACTGAAAGAAACACAACTGTAGCCAACAATTTTAAGTGAAGCACATCTTTTTTATGATGAGGGAAATTTAGGTGTTAGATTTGAATGTAAAGCTTTAAGGTGGGGTTAGGTATGGTGGTTAGGTATGGTGGTTAGGTATGGTGGGGTTAGGTATGGTGGGACAGGTTAGGCAAGACCTAACAAAACTTCAACTTACATCTGCATATGTATCATGAATATGGTCATGACATGGCTTAATTATAATATCATTCTCTTATTACCCTTACGACTTAGGAATCACAATAATTTGCAATTGGTACTTGGCATATTATTGATATATCTGTTGAAAGAGTTGGATAAAGTTGGTTTACTGCATCATAGTGGTCTAAAATTGTTGTCATCAGTCTGCTAATGAGAATGCATCCATTGCTCAAAAAATCTGAAAGACGAATTGAGTCACTACATTAACAAGTGGACATAATTTATTACATCAGTCCAAGTCCCTGACATCAAGAATAATTAATGATGGATGAAACAGTAAAACTGATAATAGTAAAAAGCTCTCTGTAATCACATCAACAGGTAATTATAATATTTGACCAAATATTAATAATTCAAAAACAATAGTGTTGGACAAATGTTCCATGTCAAGTACAAGTCATCGTACATGGGATAAAACTTGTACTAATAAGAAAGAACAAATGCAGAAACACCATTTACATAATCAAACTGTATTAGTACATCATTGTTCCCAAGTCATGAACACTGACATCAGTAATGCACAAAGAATAGATTTATTTCAAGTTTCTCAAAAGCTGAACAAAGTTACATAACCCAATAGTATTTTGACTGTAAAGCTACAATGTCTAGTGACACATTGGACCTGACTTTGGCGTATAACACTGTTTCCAATTGTGATGTGTTATTTTAGTAAAATTATAGGAAACTGCATGTGTAACTCAAGAAACAGTTCAAAAAGAAACTGGAAACAAAGAAATAATAGGAAACATGTATTTGGCAAAGTTATTGCTATATCTCACTTTCTTGTGACAATGTCAGAACTAGACTATACATCTGTAAGTGGATTATTTTATTGAGATTGCAGAGAAATCATTTGTTTTTTACCACTGTTTTGACACAATCCCTGGTGTTGCTGTTATTCATTGCTAAGAAAATTATCAAATTAGCTGCTGTGAACACTTTGGATTTCAGATTGATTTCCATTTAGACCAAGCATACATCATTAAAGTCTTTGGTGAAAAGCCACTATTTCACTATTACCAGTAATTAAAGGGGAATGAGGACAAAACTATTTTCAAGACAGCCATCATGCCAGACATATAGGATGTACCATTGGCAAGATCTGCATTTTCAGGATTATCTAGTTAGCAAAAGAGTTCTTATGGTGAAATCCCCATGTTGATATAGCCATCCATCTGGTGGACAAATTGAGAACTAGTTTGCATCATTATCATTAGTACCAACTAGACACATTACCAACCATTAATATGAAAATCTTCCATGTTCAAATTACTTTTTATTTACAAGTAGTAATGATAAGGTATCATGGTAGCACTATTGGACTTGATAACAGCACCATTTTAACTTCCAACCAATAAGACATTATAAAAAGTCTTTGCTGAAATCACAATGTTGATATGACTAGCTATCTGAACTCTTTTGGTCTCTGATATGACCAGTAGAGATAAAAACCAAAGTAAGAGCACAGACAATTAAAAGAAAGAAAGAAATGGAGAGGCCAAACAAATGGGAGAGAATGTATTAGCATGCAAACTCTGCCAGTTAAATGGCAAAGAAAGATTTACAAAATAATGACAACAGAATCAAAATCAAAATGCAAACCAATGTGTAAAAGGTATTTAAACGAATCAGTTCCCAATGAAATTTAGTCTAATCATCAGTGAAATAAGCTTGTTAAAACTGAATTTATTAAAAATAGAAATGAAGGAATCTAAAATATTTACATTGTTATCTGAAACACTATAGTAGTAAATTTTATAAATCAATGTTTGTTAGGTACAGGTACTCTTTCTTCTGGTTGAAGTATTCACACAGGATCTGCAAGATGACCTCATACATGGCTTCATGCAAACTGAACAGATATAATTTCATACTGAATCAAGAAACATGACTTACCGACTGACTGATCAGTTTTCGGGGGTGCCTTATAAATTTTGGGGTGTCCACTGATGCTGATAAATTTTGACTCCGTTTCTCAGCAGTTTCCTGATATTTTGCCTTTTCTGACGCAGGCAGATGATTCCATTAATTTGCCCACTGAAAAATGTAGGTTTGGAGGATGATGGCTCTTTAAATAATATAAAAGTATTCAGATACTGTCATAAACAAAACTACCCACAAAAAATAATTCAAAAGTGATATAGGCATATAAATTGAAGTTTACAATAATAATACACAAAATTCACTTTACCATGTAGGTATTAGTATGTATTAAGAATGACACTGTCATTATTTTTAAACACCATTAGCGTACAGTTACAAATATATGTGAATATAATTTAAAGGTGCATTTTACAAAAAATATCTCAGAGTATACTGCAAAGAGATTAATGAGTCTGATTATACATGTACATACACAAGGCTAGAAAAGAATATAACTTATAAGCAATAATACCTGAAAAATAAATTAATAATAGAACATGCCAAAAGAAACAGATAAAGCAGTACCTTCAACACATTCACTAAGTTGCACTATCAAAAACAAGGCAAAAAGCAATATGATCCGAAAGAAAGAGTTTAAAATTAAATTTGTACTAAACAAACTGCCAATTATACCACTACCAGAGTGTGACTAAATCAAAGTTTTTTTTTATACCTCTGTGACATCTTAAAATAACAGACATAAACACACACACACATACATACAACATACATACATGTTGTTGTTGTTGTTGTTGTTGTAGGGTTTAACTAGAGCTGTATCGATTAATCGCCCATACTCATAATCGGGCCGATTATTAGAACAATTGGTATAATCAATATCGGTAAAAATAATTGGTACCGATGCAAATAAATTTCCAAACTATAATTTCAATTATAACATTCATCTTGACATGGCTTGAACTTTGAAACAGAATTAAATAGTGGAAACTAAGGAATAAACATCTGATTTGGGGAATAATTGAAAGACAATATATTCTTAAATGTAACTACTGTTTTAACACACTTGCTGTAAACTACCACTGATTTTTGCTGAGAACTCCAAATTATTACATTATGTCCTCAATTTTCATTTTCTTCTAAACAAGAAAAGTCCTACATGTTCTGCTGCATCACCTTTGAATTATTGTTGTGACAAAATAATTACTTTTCTATAAAGAATTCGCATCTTAATGAAAAGATGATCACTATCTCACTATTATCAGTGTACAAATAAGTTTACAGGAAGAAAATAAATGACCTGCATATGGGCAAACTGATGGATAGATATACAGGATTATACAATGTAACATTACCAAGTGGAACACGGCAAGGTATCACAGTAAATCTCAGCTTATGCAAAATAACTAAGCAAATGATGACAGCATAAATCAATACTGTAATAACCTGCCTTTAGGGGGTGAGGTGTGTATGTTTGTATACAGTAAACAACATTTATACAAGCCGTCCAATTCGGTCTAGAATTTTTGTTGTTGTGGCTGTTTTTAAAATTAGTGCATTACCAGTGAATTGCTCAAATGAGTTGACATTAATATTTTCTAGGATTCTCTGTTTTGGTTAATTCGACGATTAATACTTAGTTGATATAGAGTACACGTTTTGAGTTAACGAAAATAGGGAGTAACATGCCGGCGGCTTCTATCCTTGATACTTTGACTAATGACTATTTTTAGTTAACAGTTTAGGACTGTACGGTACCTACTCATTGTGTTTATAATCCCTGATGTTTCATTTGTAAACATTATAGCATTCATTTTGGATTTTCTCTTCTATATTTCATTGGTACATACACATGTTGGCTTCCCTGTCATGCGGTTTACCTCGGTATTATTGTAATAGTGCAAAATACAGTTTCCGAATCATCGCTATAAGCGACGTAGTCCGCTTCCCTGATCGCTCTCCACTCCATTACTCTTCGTTATGAGAGCGGTTAGGGAACCAGACTATGAGGGACCGCCTAATTAGGTATCACGGTACCAATTGTTTTTCCATAGACCTCAATGCTAATATTTGGAGAGATAAATATATTTTTTATCCTAATTTAGCGTGCATCTCACACACTGTTATAGAGAACAATGTTAGATTGTCAATTTGATGATGACAAAACCAGGTAATCCATTGCATTTAAGAGAGATAACTCTGCTGGAACTAGACAGGGGTATGAGTTATCTAGTCACTACAGGCCTATTTTCAGTCATGTGTATCACATTTTAAAAAAATCATAAAAAATACAAAATATGATCTATATAGGAATTAGCATAAATTCACATGTTGCCAAGAGGCTAAACTTTTTTTTAAGCCTAACAGAAAGTACAACTCTTACATAATCCACCAATCATAGCTTGTGTTGTTCTTTATTTCTGAACACCATAAGCTCCACCCACATGGACTTGCGCAATTGGTACCGTTATACCATAACACGGTAAGAGCTGCGAAATACAAAACTTTTTTTCTTTCTTCTTTCTTTCTTTTTAGGGCTAATACAGTGGTAATGTAGTAATGTTTAAAATATCAAACTGTTAATTCAATAAATAATCGTTGTACATTTTGACTAAATATACATATGCAACAATTGCTGATGCTTGTTTGCATATTCCAACGAAAATTGTGGGTTTTGTTGGAACTTTGGGTTTTGTGGGCTCTGTTGGTTGTTTGTTTTGTGAGCGTTGTGCGTTTTGTTGGATTTGTGTGCTCTGTTGATTGTGGGTTTTGTCAGGAGTAAGGCTTTGTGGGCTGCTTGTGGGGAATTCAGTCATTTAGCAGCCATCAAACTCGGTTCATCACAGTTATTGTGAGTTTTATTTGTAATTTGCTATTTTTAAAACTCACTCATATGGTCAAGTGAGTGTTGTCCTCACAGACCAATACTGTTATTTATTTTTACAAGCAAACTAGATGATGTTGTAATTTGCTATTTTTAAAACTCACTCATATGGTCAAGTGAGTGTTGTCCTAACAGACCAATACTGTTATTTATTTATTTTCTTCATTTAATTAGTTTTATGACTCGAAAGACATACAGAAATTTCTCTACTTTTCAAATATTTAGTTACTTTTCTTAAATTATAGGTACAACAAAGTTCTTAGGGAAATATAATGTCTAAGTCATTGTGAGTGTTTTACTCACCGACTTAACATTATAAAATCAACAATACTTGATTATTCTAGCAATCTACAAAACACAAGTTAGGTTTCTATTTTATAATTTATTAGTTGTCCATGTCATTGTGAGTGAATTCCTCATCGACTTGACATTTAATTACTTTTATCTATATCAATTCATTACAAATAAGTATTTTTACGCTATGTTTGAAGTGTAGAATCAAGCGTTTTCCTTGCAGACTACTACATTTCACAATTAAAGTAAAGTTATATTTTCACTTCTGTAGTAAACTTATTGCAACTAAATTCAAATATGGTAGACCTTATTAATTTTCAATCTTCAGAAGAAGTAATAATGTAATTAACTTACAGTATAGTGCAAATGTGTGACATTATCATATACCATATTGTACTTAATACAATGACAGTACTTTGATTTAGTACAAAAACAACAATGCTGTCATGGTTATGAACTGACTTTATTCAATGTTACCTTAATAAATGAATCATCATGGTTGAAAAGAAATCAAGAGTTCAAATTTAATTCATTCTCCCCTCTTTAGTCAGCTGATAAGAAGTCAACTCATCCCTGGTGCCATACTCCAATGTAATATTATTAGGACCTAGCTTGGCCGTTACAATATACAGTTTTACCCTGCTATAGCACACTCCGCTATTATATGAATTTGGATATAACACAGTCTTATACAGAGTATGACAAAGATTGCTACATTCTTGTGTTACAATCAGTTCAAAGCAAGGCAACACTTTCAAAAAGAATGGAAATAAATTTACTTTTTCTTCCATTTTTGTAAATAGTGTGGTTAAGGACTGGCTTCAATGATGCACTGAGCAATAAAAACGTTTGTGACCAATACATATATAAATTGATACATAGATAATAAGAGCTTCCACTGACCAGTTGCACTCTGTGTCATCATGTTTGTTTCCTGTATAATCTGTCATTGAGAATAATGATCCTGGACAATGGGCAATCCAATTTGTACCAACCTCCAAAAACCAAATTGCAAATCGTATGGCTAACATATGGTTTTTAGGCAGACTAAAACAAATTCAAAGATGCAATAAAATCATAGTTTCCAAGAGAGGATGTATTTAATCGATTTACAGACAACTTAATACATTTACTTCAGCACCCACCCCCCCAAAAAATGAATATGAAAACAACTGAGAACATTCCTTTCTTAGGTTAGGTGAAATAGAGATCAAGACCTAAAGAATCGTTAAAGCCAAAGATTTTAATTATTCGAAGAAATATGTACTGTTGAGAAGTTTCATTTTAAAATTGAGAAGCAAACACTGGACATATCCTGTAACTCTGACTTATGAAAGTCATTGATTAATATAAGAAACTATTGCTTTTAAATTATTAAGAAATGCAATTCATTATGCTGTTGGATATCAAAACATTGCAAGAAAGAGGAAATTTTTTAAACAACCAATTCTGACTTGTTGCACCATAAGGTTCAGAGAGTTGTCCAGATTCTCGATTCTTCCGCCATCCTTTACACTTGTCAATCCTGCATTCCATTCTGTTTCCAACGCATGCAGTTGCTCATCTATAAAGATGCGGCGCTGTACAAAAAATTCAAGTTAGTGTACCACATTTCAAATGTGATAGGGTAGAAGTGATTCAGTTTCTCCATTTTGGTGAAGCAACCAGATCTAAGTCCTTTGCCACCAGTAAACCGCTATCTGGTAAGCTGATCACCCCCAATGTGTACTGGCAATTTCTCTTTACTAGCAACCATATATATTTCTTCCACTGCTGATTCATATTTGTCCAAAATAGAAACAACATCTGCATACTTTTGCTCATTCAGTGAAAGAACCTCTAAAGGCACCACTACATTCTTCTTTGTCAGCTCCCCACTGTATGTACCCAATATATGAGTGGGCTGGGTCTTGTAGAGAAAGTCCAACTGGGGAAGGGGAAGTAACTCCTTATCTCCCCTTGATATGAGAACTTTGTAATCATTCTTTAATCTTCTTTCATCCTGGTCAGAAGGAATAAAGTGATAAAACTGTAAATCTTTAGTCTGTCCCTGAATTTCATATGGCATTTCATCAGAAGACTTTGTCTGCAATATGGCAGCTGACCCAAACCAGTTTAACATTCCATCATGGTGATCAGTTCTTTCATTTTTGACCCCTACAGAAACATTAATATTATCCCCAATAATCCTGAAAGACTAGCCATTTATGACTCCTTTCACAATAGCATTGTAACAATGTTTCCCAATATCCTCTATTATGCAGATGGCAGTTTGGTAGGAAGTAGTCACACCTACTACCTGAAGACGGTCAAAGACCTGGTTTAAAAAATATGACAGCAATTATAGCATTGATAATGTGCATAGCATGTGGTTGACACATTATTTACTTGATTAAAAGTCATGTCCAACTGTAAACTACACAGACCCAGATCTGCTGTTGCATAATGTGCCAAAAGATCTTGCTTTATGATATCTGTTATGAGTTATCTGTAGAAATAAAATAGACTTTGATTGACATGTTCATTTTACAAAGGCAAATGGGGTTCTATGTTGTTTGCAGATGGCATAGACTTCCAAGTGAGTATATACAGTATAAAGATCACATTGTCAATATAGGTTTATTCCTTAACAATTTAACGGTCATACAGGTTCATGAAAAACAAAACATACATGTACTTCCAAAGAACTCTTATAATGTAAAGCTATAATGAATGTTGAGAGTACAAGGAATAAATCTTTAACATTTTTCAAACAATAAGTATAACTGTTTTATCTCTGTGAAAGGAGTAAATTAAGTTAGAATGTCCAATATAAAGTATGCAGTCTTTTAATAAAAAAAGAAAAAATAGTCAAAACTAATAGCTGCGTTACATCATGTCACTGTTATCAACACATGATGAAAATATGTTTGACATGCTAAATAATAACATTCACTCAGTTATTCAAGGGTACATTTTTAAAAAAAATAAAGTAAGAAGTCTATTAATTTTGTATTTTTTACCAAAAAAACTAATATTTATAAAGACCTGTCATGTCTCCTCAACCTGTAATTGCTATTTCATCTGTAAAATAATGAAGTGTTGCTTTACAAAACCTGCTGTTGTAAGGCAAACATCACTTTGTAATGATAAGCAGGACTTTCCATCCAGTGACAACAAAATTGTGACATCTTTGTACAAAATTAGTATGCCAATGAAATGTGGAAAAGTAGACCAGCACTTTCCAAAGGCATAATACTCTTGTCATACAGGGCAAACGGAATGTCTGTGATATTGAAGAAAACTAAAAAGAAGAAAAAAAAATCAATAGAAACAAATAAAATATAAATGAAAATGTTTTCACATGCAGTCATTTCAACATTTCCTGACTAAATGATATGGGGCTAGCCATTTAGTACATATGCGTTGGGGGGGGGGAGGGTTAATCCAAATGCATACAATTGTGTGTGTGTGGGGGGGGGGGTCTATTGATAATTTATGTACGCATACAAAATGGGGGTGGGTGGTTGAAACCTTGATTCATTGATGCATCCAGACATTCAACATTGGTTGACTATTTTAAACACATTAACATAATTAAACCTTGACCATTTTTACGTGGATTAAATATAGGCCATTCTATAGAACTGGGTGTGTGTGTGTAATAACATAAAAGTATGCATGTGTACAGGGAGGGGAGGAGAGGGTCAAGCTTAGTCAGATCTTTCTGTACATACTAAATGCATTGCTCCATACCCAACAAAACAAAGAAAACAGGTATAGAAATAATCTCATAATTTTACTGCAAAATATTCAAAACAGATGCTGTTTTAATATATACTTAAATGACCAGATACTAAGAGAAACTTCAACACTGAAATGCCTATGTTCTTAAAGCCACTACTTAAATTTTTCATAATACATAAGCAAGTCCCAATTTGAGCTTAAATATTTCTCTTGGAATTTGCTAATTATTTATAGAATCAAGTATAAACATCATGACTATGTGATTAATTTTCCTAATATTAGCTAAAATTAATTCTGAAGCAGATAATTGTGAAAGTACTATAATAAAAAGATCACATAGATATTGCAAATTTTGACAAAGAAAAAATAGAACTGTGGTCCAATAAGTATTCAATTTTATTTTTTCCTGATTTTCTGTGAAAAGAAAAAACTCAATAGTACTATTTGTTACATATTTACAGTTACAAGCATTACTAATAGCAAAAACAATAATCAAGATTAAATAGAACATTGAAGATAAAATTATTCAAAGTGATAAATTCAGACCAACTGAAAAAAATTAATTTTTACTCAGTGTTTTAATTACTTTTTAACTAATTACCTTTAGTAAATGTTAAAATGGTACCAAATAATACTTCTGTTTGACTGGTCAAGAAATGCTTTGTTAGTAAACATGTTAATGTATAACACTGGCATAATCAGTAAGTGCAAATACGGGGAACTGCAAAAAGGTATGCAACATGTAACACAACTTGTTATGAAAACTGGAACAACGAAACAAGAAACTACCCAAAAGATAATCACTTTTTCATGAACACATTAATCCAGTAAGACAACTGTCAGTACCCTTTGAAGTCTAGAGAGTTCATGAAATCTGTAGGACATTAGAAGGCTGTAAACAAGTCCAAGGCGTGGAATCAGGTCTTGTATCAATTTAATACTACCAACTCTGCTTGTTGGCACTGAAACAGCCAGAAGGCTCTCCAGAAGAAACGGCTGACATGTTGCTATTTCAGCCACTAATTTGTGAAAATCAGACTCTTTTAAATTTTGATAGTCCTTTTGAAATAGATAACTGTTGTCAGATCTAATACACTTTTGTGATGCACTTTTTTCAATATCCATTAAGATGGAATTCTTTACTTTTGATTTTCAGCATTGTTTCAGCAATTGTGGCTGCATCAGTATATAGCACACAGTGCAATAATTCTGCTCTGTCCTGGTTTGAAATATCCACAAAAACAAACCTTTGTCTTAAAACATCATCAATCAGTTTTTCTGCACCTGTCTGCTGCTCCATGGTACTTTGTGGTATATCAATAAAACTCCAGTAATGAGAAGATGACCTATTAAAAATTGGATTACAGTCTTGAAAACGAAATGTGTTTATTTCACAACAGTTTCTAAGAAATTGTATATCACCTGCCATATGCTTATGAAAAATATCCATTATAAAAGTGTACGTGTTTGTGTGTTTGGATTTGTAGTGCAGCTTTAACAACTTTGGCCATATCGCTATGATGTCTGCAGTTTGGCATTTTATAATGATGTCTAGCACTGGGGCATTATGCAGCACCATGTCCCACCATCACATTATCCTGACACCGGTCATAACACTAACAACTTAATACTGTGAGGCAGCTGTTAGTACCATTGTTATAAGTCTGACCTCCTGCATGCAAGGTTTTAACCTCTATACCACCGGAACAGTCCCATTATTAAAAGTGACTGTGACCTTTACCATGGGTGGTAGGTGACTGGATGTGAAGACAATGAAATGACACTTAAAAATGATGTTACTGACCAAATATTCTAACTATCGATCTGTTTTCTGAACACTTTATCTTGCTGAAAAACAAACTAAAACATTCAGCAAAATTCTGACAGTGGTGCAATCGCTGACAGACAAAACAAGTAACATATCTCCCCTGCTAATGCAGGTTAGGCAATACAATTCAAAATAGGGACCAAATTATGTTCATTAGGAGCTGTTTAAAAGCTTTGCTTGTAGACATAACAGCCAGCTGTAAAGGCTGACAACGGACCTTTAAGTAAATTGTAAGTGCTTGTAGTCACAGAGCTTCCGGGTCTGTTCATATTTTGGTCCTTATTTAGAGTACAATAAGTATAATAAAGATATTTGTGTTTATATTTCTGGTAACAGTAGCCATGTAAATTTACTCATAATGGTCACAAAATTGAAAGAACTTAATACCATCAAGAGATTTATAAAGATTGATTACAGTTTGCCAAATACATTTTGAACAGTGCACAATAGCTATTTTTCATGGGCCGACAAGAGATGATCATGATGCATGATGAATGCAGTCACAAACCGAACTAGTTGTAGACATATTAACAATGAAATTTAGTGTGGATTGAACCCATCATGATGTTTCCCTGAGTATAGCAAACATTGAACAGAGCAGTAAGTTCGTCATTGGCAGTTTGCTTTATGCAAGTTCAAATAGTAAACACATGCATTGAAATTATTTTACTAAAACAAAACAAGGGAGCAAACTATTAAATAATTGCATCTTTTTTCTTAAAAACATAAATTATGCCATTTTGTCCCAAAATTAGAGCAGAAATAGTTATTTTGGTAAAGTACTTTGACTGAAAACTTACTGCTTTTCATTAACTGGGAGAGCAGGATCAGTCTGTGTGTATTTAATCAAGGAAAAGTATGTCTGCATTTCTTGCGTGGCTCCAACTGGAAAAAGATTCTTTACCTTTTGGTACCTGCTGCACCTGAATTATGGTAATGAATTTGTATAATAAATTACTAATGTTCAATAATTTGCATGTAGTCTGTACAAACTGTAATAATGTTTTCATTCAAACCTGTTTTTATAAGTAACATACTTCAGGCAATCACTGATATCCAATATTCTTTCAACAAAAGTACCAAACTATGGAAAAATGAACATTATTAAGACACCTGCCTCTTATGATGAGGTTGGAATATTATAATACAATATATCTCCAGGTTTTATCATCAAGAACTATTATCATACTCACATCTATCTCAAATTATTTAATATGTATGTCAGAATACTACACACATATTTTCATCATGACACAATAACAAAAGTAAAATCATTATTAGGATTTTCAGCATAGTCGAACTGAAATCGATATCTACATAAGCAAAGAACATACAAACCAATAAATACATAAATAAGATGGCAATTAAAATAAACAAATGAAAATGTAAAAGTAAGCAGTCGTCTGAGAATCAGAATTCAGAATACTCAATAGTTATTTGACAATAAGGAAACAATATCAAGACTCTACCAGTGCGTGAAGAACCACAGTATTTGTTTTGCTTGTTGGCACACTCATTCCAAAATAGTTTCACTCTAGTGGTTGGTATTCTTCCTGCTTCTAAAATATACGTGTTCAGAAAATCTTTTTCTTTCTCTGACCAGTATATTCTTGACAAGGTAGGATCCAGAATAAAACCAAATACCTGCATGTGTACACAAAATTATTAATATCAGCTGGAAAAGTACAAAATAAAGTGTAATGCTGATGTTCCAGATTTTAACATCTTTTTTCGGTACAATGATCATCAGGTTTATTACACCAATCGAAAGACATCCTCCAAAAAAAATTCTTTAACAAATGCTTTCAGTAACAAATAAAATTAAATCTATATTTTTCATTTCACCTTTCTCTTCTTATTCATGTTATGAATGTAAAAGTGACATGTTTTTAAGTCAAGATTAAGATTATAACTATTTTATGTATATATATTGATTTTAAATTTCATGATATTAAGAACTAGGTACCTTGAGTATTTGTTTTTTTTACTCTTGTTGAGAGGTCTTTCCAGTTGGCTATGTGGAATCTCCTCCTCTTTTTCCCTTTGGAACATTATGCATCTTTGAACAAGTGTGGAAGAACGTTGGTATTCTCTTCAGGCCATCTGCATTTACACACATGAGAGGGCGTTCACCAGTT